>JAIEZT010000109.1:0-109125 GCA_019594935.1 Periophthalmus modestus | reverse complement strand
ACATGTGTTCACGAAAGCTTACAAACAGTAGCTGGAGGTTATACCTTGGCTGGCTAGGACACAAGAAAAAAAGTCTTCAAAGTCTGAACTCTGCTCTAAACTCTGCTACTTTTGGCTGTAGTACACAAGATGTCATTGAACAGTAAGAGGGCAGGGTTGAAGAGGGGCATGCCCGCTCATAGGAAGAACGGCCTGGTTTTCTAAATTTGCCAAACAATGTTTTTATCCCTAATTAGGGCTGGCCGACATGGTGATAAAAAAATGTAATCTTATCTGATTCTGATGACGCGATATTGCTATTTTTGGTGGAAATCGTCACACATGATTCACAATGTTCTGTGTAATGCAGCGCTATGCTCAAACACATGCGAAAAATTACCTCAAACTTTAAGCACTTCTCTTACGACAATATCAACGCAAAAGTGCAACCACTCCACACTTGGCTATTTTAATCCTTGTTTCATGCTCGAGTGAGTACGGCGATTACCCAAGAAAAAGGAATTGTGACTCTTTTTTTCCCTTTGAGGTATGTTATCTGCAAAAACAATATGCCAGGCAATGTTGAGTAAATCTGACCAGCAGGGACATACCCTTCCATCATCATCAATAAAAAACTAATTTCAGGAGTTAGAAAAGAGATTGACTGCATATTCCTTATGTATTCTAGAAATAATGGTATTGCAAATAAAGAAAGCAAGGATTAAAATAACTACTGAAAAAAAAAAAAGCATAACTAATATCAGTAATGAGTACTAATTACAAAGAAATAAGTAAATAATAATAGTAATAAAAAAAAAATAAAATACAATAAAAAAAAACCCAGACATAAAAATAAATAAATAAATTTACAGGTAAAATCAGTCAGTATTCCCTTCATTTAGAGGGTGTAGTCCCTCAAAATAATTCAAGATGGATCCAAGGGTCTCTAAAAAATTGCCGTGTGGTTCTCTGTGTATCTAATTCTTTCCAATTTCAAAAAATACATAACATCTCTTATTCATCTAGCGAAAGTAGGTGGAGATTTTTTGTTTCCAATTAAGTAGAATGACTCTTCTTGCAATGACACTGAAGTAAACGACATAACATCTTGTGCGTTGGTGATACAGAGCAATCACAGTAAGGGCAATCCCAATTATTATAGAACGTAAAGGGTTAGCGCAAAACGGCCTTTGCCAGAAATCTTTGGTATGCTTCAAAAATATCAGACCAGATGGGGGCAGTTTAGGACAGGACCACTTTCGAGATTCACAATATATTTTGAAAGAGTATATGTATCATGCATGTTTTGGTAATGTAGCGATCTCTCCCACGACCCGAACTCCTTACAGTGAGCAGTGGCAATCCTGTCCAATGCCCACAGGCCTCAGGCATCACCCAATTCTCCATAAAATATATTAAATTCCCCATAAGTACACACATGCCATGATACAAAACAGTGCACAATAACTTCACAAACCCTGATGTGATGTGCATATGGGTAAACGTCATTAGCGAGAGTGCACCACTTTTAACTGTGTAAGACCATGTCCCGCGAGCACATCGAGGATCCCTGTATAAGTTTAAGCGAGGCCTCCAAATCTCATCACTCAATGTAACACCCAAGTCGTCTCCCACCGCCTTTTTACTTTCTGAAGTGTGAACTTTTTGAGGAAGCCTCTTCAAGGCAAATAAAGATACAACGTCTAAATTGCTCATAATAAAAGTGAAATTGGGTTCTGGCTCCAAGAAAAATTGTGATATTATTTTTTTGGCATATCTTCCATCCGAATTTCTAGTCTATTTGTGGCTAAAGCTTTTGGCCTTTAAATCTCTGTTTCCTTATTTTGTCATATGGTTTGAAAGCTCTGGTCTGGTTTTATTACCCTGTGTAGTGTCCGCAGACTTGCCCTGACATGAGTTCTGCTGTATCTGACACTTGCTGGGATCATCTATAACTGCAGAGGTCAGTGGTGCATTGCTGTGAGACAAAGAGGTCATAGGTCAAAACACAGAGGGGACAGTCCAGGCTCTGCCCTCTGTCTGTGTCTCTGCTCCGAGGGTCAAAGTGTCTCCACCATCGTTATACTGTCCTCACACACAGAGACAAAGACTGTACTGTCCACAGACATAGTCGTCCACGCAATCGCAGCATTCCTTATCAAAAACACGATGCCACCAATTATAGGTAGAAACATTTACACTTGCATATTAATGTATTCATGTACAATTTAAAGCTCTACTATGTCCACTCTTCTTGCACCGCCTGCTTGCTTGCATAGATACGGATTATGGTTTTGCAAATACTATATTCGCCAAAAACAATGTATTAACATGTTCATGAAGTTTCTGTTTTTGTTTTTGACGCTCTGAGTCTCTTACTCCCCTTGCTTAGTCGCTCCCCCTTCAGAGCACGATTGCAAAACACAATCCATCCCGTTAATGAAGCTATTCCAGAGAGTGAAGTAGGTGACGGATCCTCCACCAGAAAAGTTAATAATCCATTTTTTAATACAGGACATTCCATGCATAAAGCTCTTTTTTTTTTTTTTATTACTTGCTGCTGATACGATTAGAACACCCCTAACGTGATGTCACTGCAAAGTATTAATGTTTGCAATTAATACCCAGATACGATTTGATGCTAGATGTACTATTGAAACTAGATATTCATTTGAGCAGGAAAGATAAAGGTTTTATCTGCATTTGACCCATCCTTCAATATCATTGGGCAACCTGTCAGGAGTCATCTACACATCCTGGGAATCAAACCAGGAACCTACTGAACATTTACATAAATAGGACAGCACTGGACCTTTTCGGGGTAGTTTTTAGATTGGTCTGAAAATATATATCTACTACTTTAAAGAGAGGATATTAAGGAAAATCGAAAGTTTTTTTTTTGGGGAATTTCTACCATGTTACGGTGTTCACCTTATCAAATACATATCTGAAGAGGTTTTATGTTCATCCATGCGTGCTTGAGTAATCTAGGGATCTCTCCTGGGCCTTATTCAAACCTTCTTACACTTAGCAGTACACCTTTTGTGTAATCTCTAAGCCCCACAAGTCTTTCACGTGACAATTCTTCAGAAATATAACACAAGAATGATACAAAACAATACACTACAACTTCACAAACCTGACGTGATGCATGGTAGTCTCATTAGAGGGAAGAACAATTGTAATGTGATAGTGCTCTGAAGGGGGAGTGACTTAGCAAAGGGAGGGAAACTCAGAGCATCTAAAAATGAAACTGAAAGTAATTAAACAATTTAATTTGCCACTCAATAAAATGCAAAAGTACAAGGCCATATTATAGTTTTGTAGCTTTCACAACAGTAGGGAGTCTAGCGTCTTGTCTCCTGTAAGTGTCCTCCAGTTAGAGGTGATCAAAATTCAAGCTAAAACCTTTGGCTGAGGCTAGTTCACTGCTCTATATATTAAAACCTCTGCTCCCAAATGGACCACTAGAATATCGGCAATTAAATAGAAATGGTCAGAATTAGGGCCGCAATTATATAGGCCCTGTAATGTCCCGCTCACAGAATGGGGTCTTATTATGTCTGAAAGCTGCTAACCCTGTAGTTTAGCAGCTCACATTTCAGTTTCTTTGTTATGGTAATGATCCTGGAAATATTTAAAATGTGCACTCTGAACTGAAGCCGGCTTTTATTAAGGTGCAATTTGAAAGTCTAATCACTATTGAGTACTGGTCAGAAAATATAGTTTGTATTGTTATTCTCATTATTTTAACGTATTTTGTATCTTAAAGTTGCACTATGTAACAGTTCCGGTCCAATACCTCCCCGTGTCCACAGAGATGTTGTTGCTTTGGCTGGAAATGTTATGGCATTACACTTGTGTATCCTGCATTTATTCAAACATATCACTTTTTATTGCTCATAAGTACCTTAAAAAACACGTATTCTCACTGAGAGCGTTGAACCTCTGACACAGATCTGACCTGTACTTGGCCTGTGGCACCACCTGCTTTTCTCCATGGAGAGTTTAATTAATTAATGTTCATCTAATTATGTTTATTTGATAGGGATAAGTGTGTTTCATGAGCTTATGGGCCGCTGTTATCATTCCAATGTGCTAGACTACGAGTATAAACTGAAAAAAGCATGTGCAGTTTGTGGGCAGTGTGGGAAGTTGGCTTATTATTTCTGCTCCAAACCTGATATGTAAATGAGACCATTCAGCGAGGGCAAAAGTTTGTGTACCTCTGCTTCTCTGAGCTGTTGAATTGTTGAAGTGTGTGTGCAAATTAACGTTTTGCCCCTACTTCCCAACATTTATACACAGCGTTTGGTCTGATGGGGAGTTGTGGAAAACTTATAATAGCAGCTTAACCAGCGTTATTCTTTTGGCTTTGCACTTAAAGATGGGATGGTGCAGTAATACTCACATGTTAACACGTGCACCTGTGCCATCGGAGTGGTGCGGAGACGGACACACATTGGTGTCTCATCCAGGATGACTGGACCCCACATTCTCCACACTTTAGGACATAGGACAGAAGCCCAGTTTGATAGACAGCTGCTGTGGAACGCTTCGAATCAGTGGAAGACATGTGGAAATCAAGGCCAAAGTGTCACAGAGTTCAAATTTTATTAATGCAGCTTTGAAAACAACATGTTATTATCTTATCTAGTCATGTGGGTCATTGTAAAGCTCTGGAAATCACTATCAAATGTTCCTATAGGTGCCACAATATTGCAACAGCTTTCCTGCGTAAAAAGTTTGCACCTGTCTCTCCAGTGTACTACATTATTATGGTGTTTTTGCACTCATAGTTATGATAAATAACTAAAACAACTTCATTTGCATTTCCTTCTCCTCAGATTTTGCACATGTTGGTGAAAACCCCCCGTTTGCACATTCATTCTCTCATAGGAGCAAACCTGTGTGTCTTCTTTCAGCATCTCTGTTAGAAATTGCTCCTGTTTTTTGCTACACTTTCAGTGGGCCTAGCTGATATTTGATAAATGAGTCACATAATACTTCATACATGAGTCACATACTACAATATTTTTAGCCAAGGCTGATTCTCAAAGCCATACCGTGGAACATCTCGCCATTGTAAATAAAGGTTCTCGTAGACCGTATTTAGTGTCTCATCATTACCCTGTCCACATTAGCCCTGTCCACATCCCACTTTGAGACACTCCGATCTGTTTCTCACATACAAAGACTCCCATTGTCAGAGATGCCGTCCTCAGCACTTCTCCTGTGGTTGTGTTCTGAGGGTGCACTTGATTTGTGCCTTGAGAGGGACATTGTTCGTGACCTCACGGCTCTTGCCTCTGGGGCTCTGTATTTACATGTTAGAGGGATTATGGGAATATGCCACTAAATATTTCCACTGCTGATACATATTGACACACTGTACTAGTTGAATTGAAAGGTGGGACAAATGCAGAGAACATGATTAAAGAATTTTATTATTATAATTTTTCTTTAAATGGAGCAAAAAAGGTGCAGCTCTGGTTTGTGTTTCTCAAAGCCTCTGTGCAAAATTTACCTCCTGGGACCTAATCATATGTAAAAAGTGGTAATTTTGTCACAATGTGCAACGATATACAAAAGATGTAATTTAGTTGCTGCTTTCAGATTTATTACAACTGGCTCATGCACTGCGTCTTTGTTTATGTCTCATTATTATCCCACTTCAACTTCTGCATCAAGGCTTTAATCTATCCCAGACTCTGAAGCGCTGGTCACTGTTATCAACTTCAGACTTTTCACGTGTCATTTTTTATCTGCCCCAAAGCATCTGATTGATCCAAACACGCGCTGCGCAGAGACGTCCATGGCGTGTAAAGGGCCTAAACACACAGTCTTTGTGCTCGTACTTTCCTGGTTCTAGACAAATGCACGGATAAGTCTCTCTAAGTCTGGTTTTGACAATGTAATTTGATTTTTTTTGTTTTTTTTTTTTCTTTGTTTTTAGATTGAAAGGAGCTGCAGATGTTATTGATTTGATGTGGCTTTTAAAGTTCAAATCTGAGTCCATTACCCCTAGATTTCTAGCCTGATTTGAAAGTTTTAGAGAGAGAGACTGGAGCTGACACTTCCTCTATGCTCTGTGGGCCAAAGACTATGACTTCAGTCTTGTCTGAGTTTAGCTGGAGAAAGTTGTTTTGCATCCACACACTGATCTGTTGGACGCAGTGGCAGAGTGAATCCACTGGTCCATATTCACCTGCTGCAGTGACACATAGATCTGAATGTCGTCTGCAGAGTTTTGGTAGGACACATTATTGCTGCGTATTAACTGGCCCCTAACAGACAGCATGAAGAGACTGAACAACAGGGGTCCCATGATTGACTCTTGGGCACCCCAGGCAAAGGGTGGCCACTATGAGGAATTTGAATTTAATTGAGTGAATTTCTTTTTTTTTTTTTGTGCTACTTAATTCCATATATCTGACACCATGCATTTGCTGTATTGTGTATGTATCTAAAATTTTGAAAGAAGTAAACATAATAGAAAACAACATTGAATGGCGGATGGGTTTGACTTTTTGTTGCGTTAAAAAAGTATTAGCCTTTAAATGTTGATGGTTTAAATGACACTAATGTGACTCTATTCACTAAATCATATTACAGGAGCATCAGCAGAGGCACACATTGGCACACTTTTTGCACTCGCTGCCTACTCTAAATTACACATCAGGTGTTTTCCAATAGATTAGTAAATCCAAGTGTATCCAGTATAATACATCACAACATGACCGAAAGCACAAATTGGTATTTTTATTTTATTTTACAAGAGCTTCAGTATTACTTTGAGAACTTTTACTATGCCCATTGCTCATTATTTTGCCAGAAATAGTACTAGTCGGTACACTATGCTTGTTCTCACAACCTCTGGACACTAATTGCTGAGAGAGGGGGAATTTGAGACTTGTATATTTTGTCCTGGAGCATCATGTCACTATTTGACCTCCTCTCCCCCCCTGCACACCCTTCCTCCTCCTCTTCCCCCTCCTCTCACCCCTCCTCCCCCGCAGTCTGTGGTCAGCGTGGTCTGCTGTCCTCTGTACCCTCCGCTGTACCACAGGCTGCCTCAGCCTTGCTCTCTTTGTCTGGTCTGGTCGAGATACAGGAAGTGGTAATGACGGCACAGTAAATTGTCCCGGGACAGTCCTCAGTGGTCAGATGCGGCTGTGTTTCTGATCATGTCTTCTGGAGCTGGTTTTTAAAAGGAAGATACAGAGGCCACTGTGTGCACTGTTCTAATAGAGTTTTGTTTTGTTTTTTTTTTATGAATATGTGTGTCACTGTATGCAATATTTTTGGTGAGGGAATATGATGCATGAGTGTATAGAAAAAATGGTATTGGGGACATGGGTCCATCACATCGACCTGTCGGGACAAGAAGGTACTTTAGTCTTTAAATGTTTTTGCTGAACTTATAAAAAAAAAAAAGAAGAAGTCACAAGCCTCAAAGTTAGATACTCAGATAACATATTTATTTTACCAATAACATAAATATATTATGCAAAATCGACTTTTCTGAGCTTTTAACTATATTATAGTTGTGTTTCCACGCTACATTTATTCACCCAAAGTTGTATTTGGAGTGATTTGTGCACATTTGAGCAGTCTTTAATATTATTTTGTCAATACACCTCCCCTGTTTTTCAGTGCCACCGGGATACACCAATCTGTAGTTACTTCGTTCTCCAGTTTTATTTTCTTAATCGGTGTTGTGCCTAAGATATGGCAGCATCACATAGTCACTTTGGTTCAAATGAAAACGGCAACATCAATTCTCAACCTCACTTTTTAACGTGGATGTCAGCAAAATTGTTTCTTTTATTAAATCGTTTTAGAGTTTAGGTGTCAGAGATTATAACTATGTAGCAGACAAAAGCACAATACAATGGGTCTTTTTTTTTTAACAAACACAAGACTAATCATATAGACAAATTAACAGAAAAATATATGTAATGTTAATTAGTCAAAACAACTCAAGAATACTTTTCTGAGTTCACATGCCTTGGTTTGGTGCTGGTTTGAGCCCACTTTAGTCCTTATGTAGACTTTTTCACACTCTCACAGTCACCAAATTAAAATTGGGACTAACCAGGATGAAAGCCAAAGCTAAACCAGGACTAGAAGGGGACCATACCAAGTCTATATCAGAACTAATATGGTTCCAGTTGGTTCCAAGACTAGATGAATGAAAGGTATAAATCCAGCCTTGGTTTGACCCTATTCTTGTCCTTGTTGAGTCGTGGTCTATTCCAGGTTTAGTCCTATGTCATTTTGATGTGATGTTTGTGTGACTGTGAACTCATCCTAACTGACAAACACATTTTTTTATTTTACTGTGGTAGATGTCTGAGTCCATGTGTGCTCTGTGTGTCCTCAGCTGTTTCCTGTCTCTGCTGCTGGTGGCCGCTGTGGTGTGGAAGATCAAGCAGACCTGCTGGGCCTCAAGACGCCGAGAGGTAGGACCACACAGCCAAGTGCTTCTGACATTATTACTGCTGAAGTGTTTTTTATAGGACTAATGAAAAACACTGTAAAAAAAAAGTCATTATTATTGCTGAACACTGAAAAAGTCATTATCATTGTTGAACACTAAAAATTAAATTTATATTACCACTGAAGAACACTGAAAAAGCTACATTTAGTACATTACCACTGAGCAAAAATGGTATTTTTACATTGCCACTGCTGAACACAATGGAAAACATGCATTACCACTTCTGTACACCATTGAAAATGTTACATCTACACTACCACTGCTGAACACTGTGACACAGTCATATTTACCTTTCCACTGCTGAACACTATGACAAAGTTACATTAACATAACTGCTGCTGAACACTGTGACAAGGCTATAGTTATAATACCACTGCTGAGCGCTATATCATGTTAAAATACCACTGTTGTACACTATAAAAAATGTTACATCTACATTACCACAGTTGTATGCTTAAAAAGTCTTACTTACATTGCTACTGCTGTACACTCAAAACTGTGTATGTGTTTATATTATTTATGCATTACACACACACACACACACACACACACACACACACCCATACACGCATACACACACGCATACACGCGCACACGCACACTCTGGACTTTTCTGTCGTTACAGCGAGGGCTGCTGTCACCCGAGTGCATCTCTCCTCATAACGAGCATCTCAGCCCATAAACAAGGCCATTCCCCTTTAATTAGCACGTTTTTGCCAACCAATTATCTCCCACAAGTGATGCTAAACGGAGCTGAGCAGCCATAGATCACCCCAGGCTGCTGCAGATGTCGTTTCTGTTCATATTTACCCCATCACTGTGTAAACAAGGAGGACCCAGCACTGGCATGCAGCTCTGTCTCCCTATGAGTCTTCTCCATACTTGTGCTCACTTTGTAGAATAGGCCTGAGTTATTATTGGTAAAGTATAACAAAAACGGATGATTAAATGATTATACATGTATACACAAACACAGATGCGTTAATGCACTCTGTGGAGCATCCCCAGTGCAAACTAGATTTAGTTGTCTACTTTGCTTCACTTTGGGTCTGTCTTGTTCACATACATCGCGCATCATTCCCCAAACATGCACCATGTGAGAGGCCATCAGGTGATCACCAAATTTATTAGCCAGCATCCCTGTTACTATACGCAATGGGGCTTTCTTTCACTGTGAAGACTACACACACTGGTGACAGCACAGAAGAAGCTTTATGAGTGACACAGAGACAGTGACAGATCCAGACTCACTTCCGCAAACATAAACAGGAGAAGACGTGTGTCGTGTTTATTAAGTTGATCCAAATTGCCTAGTCTGATGAGCGTGTCAAATAGCAGCTCTGCAGTGCCCATTCATACAAACATACGTGACATACCAGATCTAAATTCCAAGCACTTACTGTCAACCCAGACTGTGTAGATTAGCCCGAGGTCAGCCACGCTCACACCTCACTCGTCCCACAGAGTGCGAGCGGAGCTGCTCCAGAGTGCGAGAGGAGACCACGTGCGCTCTCAGACCATTTACTGCCGTCCCGAATGCGGTTGTTGGGTTCAGATTGGCCCAAGCGCACCGTTCTCGGAGCAAATGCTGGCAGTGTAAAAACAGCCGGAGTTTAGAGCTTTAGTCATTGATTTGGCAGTCTACAATGTTTCCTAGTAAGCAACCACGTTTGTTCTAACCCAGTGGACCATGTGCTTCGCCTGTCAATCATGCATATCTCAACTTGGTGAGATAGGACCAGGGCCTAAATAGTTTTGAAATGTACAAGAAAAGGTGTGTAGTCTCTTGGCTGGCCTGGCTACTCTGTGCCATCATATGCACACAACCTGCTTTTATAGTGTTTGCACAACGATGAGAGGAGTTCATCTTATGAGCAGTGCCGATAATAGCTGATGATCGTTATTGTTCTAAA
This sequence comes from Periophthalmus modestus, assembly GCA_019594935.1. Taxonomy (NCBI): domain Eukaryota; kingdom Metazoa; phylum Chordata; class Actinopteri; order Gobiiformes; family Gobiidae; genus Periophthalmus; species Periophthalmus modestus. The sequence continues at coordinate 98,730 of JAIEZT010000109.1, read as the reverse complement.
GCACATCTGCTGCAGTGGGACCATAATCCGAGCGCGCTTTGGTTTTGTGATCTCCTCCTCTGTCTTTTATGCATCACTAAAAACTGTGCTGCGTTCAAATGCTAATGGAATTTCAAGTGTTAGCCATGTTTGGTTTGATGGGCTTTTCAACAGGGACGTGTAATCTGCTTATGAGACTAGTGTTTTGATTCTGTGACTTAGTGTTGTAAAATAGCAGTGTGCGTGTCAGTGTGTGAATGAGTAATAGTTCTGCAGTGATGTCATTCATGTGGCGTTATGAATGACACATGTAAACCCAACAAACATCAGCTGGCGTTCAAAGCTGTCGCTCAAACTCTGTGGTCTCATTCAGAACATCAGCCTCTTACGTGGAGGTACGGGAGGAGAGCAAACAGAGAAAAGGCAGAGTTCGTCACACTCACTAAAACTAAATGACATAATAAAAGAAACAAGTCCACTAACTTCAAATCTGAAAACAGCGGTGCCCAATGGGAGCTGACGTTGCTGTAAACATTGTCACAATAAACCTCCAATGGAGAGCTGCCAGTCACACTAGAGGATTTTTTTTTTCTGTCATACCAACATGACCAGATGGTGCTGCTGAATCCTACATGTATCACCATTAAGAAAATACAATTGGAGAAAGAATTAAATACAAAGCAGTGGGTGTATGCAAGTTGCAGTGAAAATTAGGGTTTATCGCCAACATAGCACCTTGAGATTAAATTACTCAAACATGCACAAATCACTCCAAATACAACTTTGGGTGAGTAAATGCTGAGGGGAAACAACTGTAACATGGTTAAAAAGCTCTGAATAGTCAATTTTGTATAATAAGTCTGCTTTAAAGGAAATGTGAAACAAAAGCACACAGTGGAGCGTACAGAGCTTTACACACAGCGCCCTCTCCTCTGGCACGAGAGGTGGCTGCAGACAGAGCTTGCTCTAGACAAATATCCCACCGACCTGGACTCAAATTTGTTTTTGGCAAATGTAGCAGTGAAAGCATGGTCTCTGATTGCCTTGCTTGTGACTGACTGTCTTTGGTGATTAGCTAGCCCAACCCTTTTAACCATTTTCAGCCTATGCCTTAGATTAACCTGGCACAGGTCTACAGCAAGACAGGAAGAAGGCAGGAAATCATAGGTCGCACTTTCACCTGCCACCTTGTAAAAAATAAATTGGCGACCCACACTCAGCACACTGGGCACAGGAAGTATCACCTCCGAGTTGGAAAAGTGGGCATCACTGTGTAGTGTAGTGTAGTGCTCCACATTTGAGCAGACTGAAGTCCGTCTGCACATGCATGTTTGTAAAAGGCTCAGAACACAGTCTCTTATATTGATACGTATTTTTTGTTCCATGCACACTGTAGTGTACTATAGACTCAGCTGTTGTTTTCCCAGTCCTTGTCCAGTGAAGTCTACAAAGGAATAGTCAGATGAGGATACAGTCCCCTGTGGGGCTGAGGGTGTAGCCTGACATTTGGACCTGCACATTTGTTTAGTACACTGGACAGTGGCTCCATTAGAGAAAACTTCTGCAGACGTGTCCTTTGGAGCCTCACAAATGTCAGCACTAGACCCTAGAGATGTTAGCTTGCCACCGCAATGCTAACCACGCTAATGAGTCAGTACAGAGACACAGGCCTGCTCATGTATCAAATGTCACACATCCCTTTTATGATCTATATGGCATCTGCAGAAGAATCTTGTTCAATTATCTATAAGTATTTGAAATCAAGACCTCATTTAAACCAATGCTAATGTCTAATATAAAGCAACAGCAGTACATGAATACTTAAAGAGGCACTGTGCAATTCTTCTGACTGCTGGTCTTCATGGAGACACTATTGCTGTTGCCTGAAATGTCCCATGGTATGGCTTTAGTTTATCAATCTCCAGTTTACAAGTTGGTGATGTCATCAAGTTACTGGTCAGATCTGCGGAATCTGGAGAATACAAGCTTTTCAATAGTTTTCTTCAGTCATGAAGCAACCTGAAATAGAATAAATGCAAGGTAGACAAGTGCAATGTCATACTGTAAAACAATCCGGTCAAAGGCATTACATCTCCATGGGGACAAGCAGGTGGCGGACGTCCACACAAGGTAAATAACTTGGTGCACCTTCTTTAAAGAAGAAATATAATGATGAGGCATCATATTTATCTAGCACTTTTTTGATACTCAAAGACGCTTTACAGAGTAGTATTTATTCACTCTGCACTCTGCGGTGGTAAGCTACTTTTGTAGCCACATCTGCCCTGGGGCAGACTGAAACAAGAAGGCTGCCAATCTGTGTCGTCGGCCCCTCTGACCGATGCCAACACGCACACACCACTTTCATACTAGGCATCTGTTCTTCCTTCCAATTAACCAGGCCCAGCCTTCCTTAGCTTCTGAGATCTGATGAGCTCAGGCTTTGACGAGCCAGTATGGCCACATTATGATTGTTCAGAAATGAGTTTATTTTGGATTCAAAAGACGTTTTCATACAATAGTGATTCATGTGGGGGTGGTGTGGATTGGTATGGTTCTATGACGGGTGTCCAAATGAAATCCTACTGGTGATTCAATCATCATAGGCACAATATTTTTCTGCAAATTTAAATATTTCTACCACTACAATTTCAGTAACATCACATCGCAAAACAAATTCATGTTCCAAGCTTTAAAGGGCCTAGGGCTAGACTATTCATTTTAGTAAAAGGACAGTTTGTTTGTGGTTTTTTTTGGTTTTTTTTTTTTTTTTTTTTTCTCCTACAGGACATTTTTTAGGCTTCAAATTTTACTTCCTGACATCACGCTAGGGAATAGCATAAAACAGTTATGCCTAGCAACCGTGCTGTACAGTAGGCCAATACTCCTCTAATGTACACAGAAATTATTATTTGACAGATAGAAAATGTAAGTATCAGAAGCATAAGTAGCAGAAAAAATGTTATTTGTCCATAAGTTATTGTTATTACTTGATTTGTGCTATCCTCAGTCTAGTTTTGCTGACTAGAGAATCACTAAAGCCTTTCATATGTGCTTTAATAAAAGTACAGGGGCTCTATCATCGCTGTGTTAAAAGCATCCATTTGAATGACTCATGTTGTTCTGACCATCTACCGTCTACTTCAATAATCAGCCCTCTGAAAAACGTTTTGGACACCCCTGGTTTATGGTGTTGCAAAATTAAATAAGAGCTTTTCCAATTATTCATAACAATTTGAAGATAATTTGTCACTAGAAAAATAGACCCATAAATGATAAATTATCCCTTTTGTCCCATCCTCATACGTGCTGTGATCAACCTTTTTCCCAGACAAATCTTTTTCTCCAACTCCAACTGCTCCTGTTAGCTGCTGTTAGCTTGCACCACTGAGCGCAAAATTAACAATGCTAATCAATAGAGCTAGCTGTGCGCGGGTTTTTATCATCTCCATGTGTTTAGCGCCGCAGTGATGGTTATGAAGACAAACGGCTCGTGTCACAGTGCGCCAGGCTCACCACACACGCCCTGTACCCCCACATTCATCTGCTCTACGGTATTATGGATATTGTTATTATATTCTCCCGGAGATGTATGGGCCCTGTTGTGTGCAGGTCTGGGCGGTTTATGTGGGAAAAATATTGGACTTTTGATCATGTGGAGTTATGGCCGCAAACACAGCTCGTGAAATCTGCCGCAGAAGTTATGGCCGTTAAAGAGAAAATATGTCAGGATGGTTTAGGCTCTTCTAAACAAAACAAAGTTGTATTTTATTAGATTTTGTGAGTTCTGTCCTATACACAGTGTGAAGTGTGAGTAGTGTGCAAGAAGAGTATCCAAAATATAACTTGATTTTTGATTATAAATCTGGATGAATCTAACAATTTCTTCTAGGTTTTATGCTTGTTTTGTTTACGATGCTCCAGGTAGTAAACGCTAAACCAACTTTTTTTGCTACTAAACTGTACATGGTGTATTAATAGCATTGTTTACTGTCCCTAGTCCTTCTTTTTGTCAAGTTTAGTCCAAATTAGGTAAATTTGCAGCTCTCTGGCCAAAAACAGTGCAAAAAGAGTGTATGCTATGTGACGTCACGCAGGATGATTACAAACACCTGGCTGCAGGGGAGGAGTTTGAAGTGTGGATATCTGTTAAAATATGCCAGACGGCCATATTCTGCAGTGCCATGGCGCCGTATTGTAAATAACTCCATACTCAAAGCACATAATTTGTGTAGCCTACTTGAACAGTGTTATGAAATATAAACTATGAAATTCTACTGATGAAAAAAAACAACAAAAAAAGTTTGATTCGCATTGTGTTTTGCTTAGTAATGCCATTCTTTCACACACACACACACACACACACACACACACACACACACAGACACACACACACACACACAACTCTGTAGCTGTCTTTGATCATACGAGTTATCAGACATGAAAAGCCCATGATCGATGCTAACATGTTGAACTGTCAGTATTAGATGTGAAAGCTCATGTGAAGCCTGCACATTCAGACAGTGCATTTAAACCACTGTATTGGTAATTATAAGAGTTTGATTCACACATGAAAGAGTTCAAAGCGGACTGCTTACACTTCACAGCGTATATACAGTGCAGGCGCTTTACTCTGAGGAAATGGCTGCTTGCACTAAAAGTAGACTTTAAGAGTTTAGATTTGTGACCCAGGCCAGACTCGGGTCCAGACTTCACTCTTTTTGGGCAGAGTTTGGGTCCTGGGTGCAGAGCGGTGAGTTTCTCCTTTGTTGCATACGCTCTCCACAAATGATTAATGGTTGATTTAAGCCAAAATTCAGCTTCATTTTATAATTAAAGAAGTTATAAACAATACGACTGGGGTGAAAGTAGCTCAGATGGTAGAGTTTGGCAGTTCAAATCTCCTGCTCTTGACATGCACATTTTTGGTAAAGCGATCACATCCACTGACTCACAGGTTGGTTGTGCGATTCCTGCTCCTACAGATGAATACTGACATTGTGTCCTTGGGCAAGACACTTAACCTACCTCACCCCCAGAGTTATATGAATGTGTGTGAATCTTTTGAGTGCCTAGAACATGGGTGTCCAAGCTGTGGCCCGTGGGGCAAATGGGGCCCTTAGACCAATTTCTATTGGCCCTCAGGCCTTCTGTTGACCTGGCCCAATTGATCATAATCAGTACTTTTTACGGCAAATTTGAGTAAATCTACCAATATAACCTAAATAACATCACATTGCGCTGTCATACAGACCTAATAATAATACTTCGAGCCTTATTTAAAGTATGTTAAATGCACCCATCTAAATTATCCACTGTATTGACCACTGGTCTGTGGCCCTCCATGTCGAATATATTTGAAGATATGGCCCTCGGTGAAAAGAGTTTGGGCACCCCTGGCCTAGAAGATGGAAAGGTGCTATATAAAATTTGACCATTTACAGCTACACATTTCTGATGTATCTGTTATTAAATTGCCTATGAGGAGTAACACAATCCCTCTCATAACTTATTTTAAATGAAACTGCAGAAAATATTACTTTATTTGGGGAAAATAACCAAGCTCGTCCCTGTATATTGTACCTACTAAAAACATTGGCAGAGCTTATCATTCATCGCTTTGTCTGAATTTTAAAAAATTGTCAGCCACCTGGGCCTGGGAACGCCTCGGGGCCCCACCGGAGGAGCTGGAGGATGTGTCTGGGGTGAGGGAAGTCTGGGAGTCCCTGCTTAGATTGCTGCCCTTGCAACCCAGCCCCAGATAAGCGAAAAAAAAAAAAAAAAATTGATGGATATTGGTTGATCTCTACACACAATCTGGAAAACTGAACCAAAAACATCAAATGGAAATGTTGAAGAAAAGTTAACTCACTCTTTTTGCTGCTGTCTGTATCAAACCCACAGATGTCACTTTGCTCTGTGTCTATTCTGGTCCTCCACACCTGGTTCTTCACAGGAGCAGCAGCTGTGGCCTCCAGTGAGTTCCTCCTGTGGGTGCTCCTCCTCAGAAGGTGAAAATGGGATGAGCTCACGTGAATTATGGATCACACCAGCCTCACTCCTCTGAGGACACTGCGTATTATTAAGTATGGCATGCTGTTAATTGCTTGTTCTTGTATTTTTCGTAAAGCAACCATCACTTTTGGATACGAGATCAAACGGAGCAGATACTTTGAAATTCTAATGCAAGAACGCATGGAGCCATGTGGAGCAGGGCTGCTTCTCTGTGGAGTTTACTGTACCAAAGCTGTAGAATAGAGTAACAAAGACAATGCAATTACACAAAAACAATAAGGTTAAGGTACACTTTATTGTCTCCATAGGGAAATTTGTTTTCTCTAGATTTTGATCCATCTTTCAACCCGTCAGGAGCGGTGGGCGTTTCGGACCAATCTCCAGATCTTAAGCTAGACTTGGTCAGGAGTACCTTAGCTGGAGAATTGACATAATGTGGACGTTTTTGGGTTGATGAAGGAAACTGGAGAGTCTGGAAATCCACCCAGACATGAGAAAAACATGCAGACTCCACATAGAAAGGCTCAGGCGACCATGGAATTGAACTTAGTCAATTGAACATAGTCTTTATTGTCACTGTCAGTGAACAAAATTTAGAAATGAGGAACTTGCTTCAGTGTTTTGGTGCGATAGGTAGATTTTTGCACTTTTTACCATATTGACCATCAGCCTTAAATCTCCTGCAGAGGCCAGCTGTCTAAATATGCAAAAAGCTTAATTTGAACACTTTAGTTCAAAGATGGTTTGACTACGCAGCTCTCTTGTTTGCAGTAAAACAAGGTCATGGATGAGTTTGTACTAAATTCAAATTAGAATATCTTGGAAAATGACCAAAATCTGCCATTGTTTTGTTATGCATTCTGGATAACCGGTATCAGCATCGGGAGAGCTGGAGCTAAACGTCAGGGGGCCCTGGGCAAAATTTGGCTTGGATGCCCTCGCCCCTTCAGTGCCACGCGGTTATTGATTATCAGCCAAAAGCGTATTTATTGATTATCAAATAGGTAGAATACATTTTCTGATGATATCACCATGTATTAAACCCATCAGACAGTGAAGTACAAAGGCATTTATAGAGGCAGAGAACACCAAGACCCACAACAAATAGGTTAGAATACTTTTCTGATGATCAACTTGAGGAGGCAGAAGGCATTTTATGTATGTAGAAATGTAGAAAATAGTAAATATAAAGACAAAAACACACTGAATGAGAAGGTGTAAATATAAAGACAAAAACACACTGAATGAGAAGGTGTGTCCAAACCTTTGCCCGGTGGTGTATGTAGAATGAAAACTAAATAGAAAAGCAAGGCACTAAAGTTGCACTATGTAACTTTCTGATGGAAAGTCTGCTACCTCCCTCTGTTTAGATTGCCGAAATCTTCCACTGTACGGTATAACAATTCCCTGTCTCCATAGAAACAAACAGATAGCACCACCAGCCCAAGTTACTGATCATATCTGTCGAGAGGCAAGCCAGCACACAGTAATAATATGTTTTTCAAGCCATTTATAATAACAAAACAAGTAAGATTGATAACTTAAATGCCATAATGTCCCAAAGTGCATCTTTAAAGCTGGAGGACCTGATTTTCAAACCGTGACAGGGAGAAGTATTTAGGGACCTAACTTGTTCTTAGCCCTTTGACACATATTCAAATGCATGACTTTAGAAACGATTCATCTTAACAAATGATCACTTTTGAGAAAATGTATTTTTAAATTTGAAATGACTAGAAATTGCCGGTGGTTTCAGCTGTGGTGAGTTTAAATTCTCTTAGAAGATGAGTCCACACAACTTTTTTTCTTTTCTTTCCTTGACATATGTCCCATCACCTTCTTCGCTCGGCCTTTAGAATCACCATGCTAAACTTAAACACTCTTTTATCTCCTCCTGACCTCTCCTCCTTCACTCTCTCTCTCTCTCTTCCTTCTCCCTCTCATCTCTCTCTGTCAGTCTATCCTTTTGCTTAAATTAGATGTTTGCACTGCTTAAGTATGTGGCAATTAACCCCGCGTGTCACTTCCCTCTGCTCTCATTACAGAATTACACCCTCCTGCTAAACAGCCAGTATGCTACATCAGTTAGCAGGCTGTCCTCTTTGTTTTAGGGTTGTCAGCTCAAGACCTTTTACTGTAGTGTCGGAGTACATAATTATTCACTGAAAATGGGCCGTATTACCTGGAGAATTGTTTTGTTCTTCTGTGGTAATACAGGAAGTGCTCCACTGCGTTTTTAAACTCCATAGACCTTCGCTAGAATCATTTGGGTGATTTCAGACCTAAAATTGCCAATCTGTACTAAACAAAGGGCAAAAGGTAGCTGTTAAGTTGAAAACTACAACTTCATGACATCACAAGGTGGAATAGTGGATTTTAAGCTTTGGAGATGTAGCCAGACTAAAAGTTTTTGATGAGGTAACAGCATTTTATCATGGCGTAAACCTCACAAGAGTAAATTTTGCGCAACATAAGATCTTTAGAGGTGATCCTTATGTCATACTGGGAATTATCTGATCACTGACTGCAGTATGTAAACGGTGCAATCGGATTCAGATTTTGAGAAACACTCAGCGGTTCTTGCTTTATTTGTATCTGCACATGTGAAAAGTTTCAGAGGTACAACTTCAGCACAGTTGCTTCATGTGCACTACAAAGGACCTTACATCCGGCTTTCCAAAAACTGCACATGTTTAGGCTGTAGAGGATAGGCCTGTCACGAGAAATACTATATCGACTTATTGTTCAATATACGTTAGATAGGACAGTCATTATTCGGGTCAGCATTTATCGTGTGTACATTTTCTTTGTACTAGTGGGTATTTTGTTATTTTTTAGTACTACGATGAGATTTGAGCTGTAGAGGGTTGAACAAATAACTTTTATGACTCAAAGTATCTACTAAAGTGCTTGATTCTGCGGTCTAGTATATGAAAAGCGGCTTGAAACTTACCAACACTTCATCCACGATGCCCTGTAGTACATAAGACGCCAGCCCTCTCTGTTAACATAGTCCTCGTACCCCACTCAGAGCCTTATTACCTGGAGGATATGGACTCTGGTTTTGAATTGTTTAGCCATTCCACAGGCCTCCTCCCAGTCAGGAACCTTTATAAAACTGTTAGTTAATTTACTAATTCCAACATGTGCTCAAATCTCTTGACTGTAGATCTGTGTATATTTTGGGGTTCGTTTTGGGGTGCCATCTTTGTGTCCGATCACTTATGGAATACAGGAATTTGGTTTTGAATCATGGAGCTGTTTCGCAGGCCTCCTCAGAGCTAGGAACCTTTATCAATCTGTCAGTCAGTTCATTTACTGAGCGCAACATGTACACACATTTCTTGACTGTCGATTTGTGTATATTCTCCACAGCGAGCGGGCTTGTATAGCAGCATGGTGCTATATTATAGCCTATATTTGATGCGACTTTTGTGGGTCTGTGCTTTGAACATGCGTGTTCTTTTTTTCTCTTCAGTTTGTTATCATATACACTTAGATTATTCTTCTTCTTCTCCTTCTTCTTCTTCTTCGTCTTCTTCTTAATCTTCTTCTTTCGTCTTCTTCTTCTTCATCTTCTTTGTCTTCTTCTTCTTATTCTTCTTATTATTATTATTCTTATTCTTATACTTCTTCTTCTTATTCCTCTTCTTATTCTTATTTTTATTCTTATTCCTCTTCTTCTTCCTTTTCTTCTTCTTTTCTTTTTTTTTTTTTTTATAGCGCCATAATACCCTTTTTTCATTGTATAATCTTTATTGAACTATATCTGTGTAGGTTCATAGGTTTTAGAGGCACCATGCCGTATTTGCTTAAAATATGAGGTTGTATTTTTCTCACTGAAAGACCACTCCCCACGTCTCACATCCCCCTCCAGGTGAGTCACATCCACTGTAACCCACGAGATAACACAGGTGCAGCTCTTGACGTGTCTGTCCCCCGTCATTGGCCCCTGTTCTGATTCGAGTTTCCATGAGTGTGGGGAAGCTGGCCCGAGCGGTCAAAATAGGAGGCAGACTTCGAATAGTCCCATTAAATCAATTTATTTAGCCACCGTGGAAAAAGTGCAAAAATTATACATATTTACAAAACTTAACTGTGCTCAACTAAACTAAGCAACAGAAATTAAGAAACTGAAGAAACAAAAAACCCACAGGTAGCCTTTCCACACAGGTCTCCTCAAATGTCTCATTAGGGCTCCTTATATAGCCCTCTGGTGCAGACACCCCTCCCCCGGCCTACACCACCTTGATCACTGGTGCTGTGGGGATGACAATTCGTTTAAAATGTTACTCTTTTCTCTAGTCCCATAACTAAAACATAGTGTTAACAAAATAAACTAAACACTTACACAATACAACTAAATACATAAGACCTTAAACACAGGAACAAAAATGAACTCAAAACCCAGTTCTCCCCTCCACATGGTCCAGCCCAAAGCCACACCCAAGCCTACAAAGATGGCAGACATGGGGCACGCCCCCTCTTTTGTCTGGACCATGTGGAGCTTCAGGTAAGTAGATGCAGTATATGAAACTAACTAACTTTAACCAAATAAAATGACTTTAAAGTAACATGTTTGTGTGTGATTAAATGAATGAAAACTAAACAAAACAAACCCGGGATAATTCTATTTTAGTATGGTATGGAGAGTTATGGAAAATTAACAGACAAGTGAACAAACAAACGAAATATTTAAAAGGGACAAAGGCCCACTTTGTCACAATGAGTTCAAAGAGGTGTGGCCAAATCAGCAATTAACATAAGTGATTATTTGCGGTGTCACTGCTTAAGTCTATGGGGTCTGTGTGATTCTCTTACCAGTATTTATCCAGTCACAGTTCCAAAACTTCAAATAGTAAAGTCCCAATATAGTGGATATTTATGATTGTTGCTGGTTTTACAACCGCCAGAGCAGCCGGACAGCGCCAGACTTCGTTGCCATAGAGACAGCTCTTAAACTGTAGAAATAGTGGAGGACACATAAAACAGAGTTTGTGTAAACTTTATTTATTTGTAATTTTAACATCATGAACATGGTAACAGGCTCCAGGCTCTAGATCACACAGGAGTGAGTATGTCGCTCCTTGGTCTTTATAAGCTGAGTTTGATCCAGGCGCATTTCTTCTGTATTATCTGTGAATAAAGTCATGTCGTTCACCTCGGACCCACGTGTATTTGTTTTCATTATAACACCTGGTTTGATCTCCACTGTGTCTCCGTTCTGTCTCTGTTCTGTCTATGAGTCTCTTTGTCTCTTTCCTGAGGTGCCACTGTTCTTTATGTGAGTGCGGAACAAATGTCCTTATATCTGTGGTCTGCGTACTTTGTGTTGTGTCCTAAAATTGAGAAAGATATTAAGAATCTCTAGTGCAGTGTTCATCAAACTGTGGTACATATACAATTGGGGATATGCAAACTCCTTCAGGTGGCACTTGGACAGCTCTCCAGTTTGTGGGTTTGCCTCATTTAGAGCTCATTTTGGATAATTTCTTGTTTAGCACTACAGTGGAAATGATGACCTGGTCTCGCCCTAAATTAAACATGGAATTGCCCTGATTTATTTAGACCATTTTTTTTTTTCTTTGGTGGTGCTTGATGTGTAAGGTTTGAGAACTACACAACCAAAATATCACAAAATCTGAGCATTTAACTCGACAAGTCAACCAGTTTAATATTTCTGTAAATCTCCCTCTCCTCATGTCCTCCCATGTCCTCTCCCTCCTGTATATCGCAGGCTAAAGCTAACGTCGCCCGGTGCTATCTGCTCTGCCCAGGTGAGCAGATTAGCTTCAACTTTAGCGGCCTTCAAGTGTGGTGAATCGTGAGACGAACCCCAGGCTGCGCGGGGTTGGGAGGGGTGAACCAGTTGGAGGACATGACAAGGACATCTCCCTGGGGCCATATGGACATCCAGATATGTTTTTACACGCTCCTGTTAGCTTGTCCGTGCCACTTAGGGTGTGAGGCGGGAGGTGCTCGTGGCTAGGTGTCGCTGGTAATATATCTACACCGTACCATTGCCCTAAACCAGGCTTTCTTCAGCTATGGTTTGTCAGGCTGCATGACGGATGGTGCCGTTGACCCGTGTTGGGGGGTTAGGTGTATTTTTAACTCAGCACCTGAGCCTCCGGTTTGCCTCGTTCACCTTCAGTTCATCAGCTCTTTGGACTCTGTGTTTCATAAACAGTGATGCAGCAGTGATCTGTCTGTCTCTGGACCTGTGAATGCTCGTGTCCTCAGGGAAAGAGTTTCATTTACTGAGGTTAACACAAAAATTATGCACTGACTAAAAACAAAGTGCAAAACACCTGCCTTTTCTGTTGACAGTCCTTGTACCTCGGTCCGAGCTAGGATTGGGATGTGAGTGGCGTCTAAGCATCCGATTAACTGGGGGATATGGACTTTGGTTTTGAATCATGGAGCCATGTTGCTTGATTGTGTGAACAGTAGAGCAACCTACTCTAAACAGAAAACTCTGAGAGATCCTCATGTCATGTGTAAGACATAGTGTAGTGGTTACATCACACATCCAGAAAACCTAAAGTTGCTGATTCAAGACCAGCCCCTATCACTATCTTTGTCTTGTCCTTGTCTCCTTCAGCAGTGACAGTTGTCAATGAGATAAATAGAGACAGATGTGTTTTCACAGACACTGTTAAATGCATGAAATAGAAGCAATAACGACTGATAGACACAACATCACACACATGCTGATGAGAATGGAGTCTGTGATAGGGGTGTTTATGGGTATCAGTAACATGTTATTCAAGGGAATTTTATTGTCAAATGTGAGTCTGAAATATTTGAAGTGACACGTTCAACTCTTTTTTTTCCATGCATGATGGATGTGTTGGATGAGTAACTCCTTGGTCTTGTCCACATGCAGCTACAGAAAGTTTTCAGAGCGTCACTTAGTGGTGAGGGACACATATGTCACACGTCACCAAGCATGGAGTTATTGCAATTTTGCTAAAATTCAGCATTTGCATAGAAACATAAAAACATGACAGGCCTGTGTTGTCACAGCAGAGCATGCTTTGTATTTTTTACTATGAAAAACAGAACATGTACACAAATGTCTTTACTGTGGATTTATTTACTCCAAACTAGTTGGCCACAGGCCTGTTCTCTCACAGCTGGTGAGCTTGTGTAGCACCATCATTACATGCATCTACAAAGGTAAAGTGAAGTGCAGAGTTGCCCTAGTAGCACAGAGGAGGTGTGGCTGCTCCAAAGGCAAAATGTATCCTTTGAATTCTATAGTTTTTTGCATGTTTGTTTGTTTTTTTGTTTTGTTTATTACATTTTTTTTTTATTTTTGTTTTTACAAAAATAAAAACAAGACCTAAAAATACAGCAAGGCCAGTCTCGAGTCTATACAAGACGTTACTTTCAGTATTTACAAATTATTAAGATTTAAAACTATTTTATATTAAATAACGAAAGACACTGTACGTACGATTGTTATTGTAAATAAAGCAGCAGTAACAGACAACTTTCTTAAAAGATTACAACAAGAAAATTGAGCAGCTTCCCATAGTAGATACCCCGCAATATCCCACCTTCTTACAACTCTACTTAAACTCCAGTATTAGACCCATCCTCTGTGAGTCCAAGCCCTCCATGTTGGCTGAGATCCTGGTGCGGCCCGGTGGGTGTGTGCTTCTGTAAGTGTTACTAAATATATCTTTCGCCAACATAATCCATGTCAGATCATAAGCCCTGGACAATGGAGATGATAATCCTTTTAGGAGATTTCCTCACAGTCGAGTGGGGCAACTTCAGATGAGAGCTCCGCAAAGCACTTCTCATTGTACGCCCAGGTTTCTAATTTCGACCTACACAGGCTGGTTTAAAGAGCTACTGCAGCAGAAGAATGTCTTAGGAGGAAAGAGAGAATTGGATGAAAATAGTTTTGCTTTTGGTTCATTTGAAATAGCTGCGAGTATGGTCAGGGAACGCAAATCACATCACTTGCTTTGAAATTAAATTGTGGAATTGTAGATTGGAAAGAGAAAGTTGAGTACAATTGTGCTGTTGAACATTTGTGAGTTGTCTTGTGGCGGTAGAATGATGGCAAAGATCCCGTGTTCAATTTCCAGAATTTGCATATTATGGCAACACACTCAGACCCTTGCTCGGGATGCAAAATACACACTTTTACAAAGATGTGAGTCTGGTCCAGGTTCAGAAGGGCATGACTTGACAGGTGGGTTAGACAGTCAAGGCCGTGCACGCTCCATCCAAATCAAAACGAATATGGTTGATTACGAGAAAAAAAGAAAGGAAAAAAAAAGAAACACAGGGGACTGAAGAAACATCACAGATTTCTGAAGAATCAAAGTGTGAAGCACTAACATTTGTTCATCTGAAGTGAGAAATTAGATTTTGTTCAAAGTGATAGTTGACCAATGAGCTCTTTCATTTGACATGGCACTGAAATAAACAAAGGTGATTGGATGTTCATGTTTGGTACTGGCTTGAGACGCAGCAGAGGGAGTAGGTACCAGACTGATATCCCTCTTTTAAAAACACAGTATGAGTACACAGTATAAGTACAGTATGATGATGTATCAGCAAGGTAGCTAACAATTCTAAGTGATAAAAGTACCTACTTCTTTGCATTCTCAACAACAGATATATGGATATATTCACCATCTAAATAATACAATATAATTTTGTGTACAAAATATTAGAACTTTTGTTAATATTACCATGTTGCCTGTCTGATATTGATCAAGACCTTTCTCAAACTATTGAAGAAAGATCCTACTTCATCCAGTATTGATTCTGGTAATTTTTTATTTTTCTCCCAGAGCTAGTCTTTGTTCACAAGTGAGGGAAGGATGGAGCATGAGATTGACAGGCGGATCGGTGCAGTGTCTGCAGTGATGCGGTCGCTGTATCAGTCTGTTGTGGAAAAGAAGGAGCTGAGTCGAAAGGTGAAGCTCTCGATTTGCTGGTCAATCTACGTTCACCTCACCTATGGTCATGAGCTCTGGGTAATGACTGAAAGGACAAAATCGCGGATACAAGTGGCCAAAATGGGCTTCCTCCGCAGGGTGGCTGGTCGCTCACACTGGAGGAGCTTGGAGTAGAGCCGCTGCTCCTATACGTCGAGAGGAGCCAGCTGAGGTGGCTCGGGCATTTGCTCAGGATATCTCCTGGACACCTCACCAGGGAGGTGTTCTGGGCATGACCCACCGGGAGGAGACCCCTGGAGGATGTGTCTGGGGTGAGGGAAGTCTGGCAGGATGGATGAATGGATGCAATTTTTTAATTTTTTTTTTTTTACATTACTAGTTTCATTACTAGTTTTAATGTTATTTTGTATCTGGGTATACATTTTTGACAACTTTACATCCTGGTAGCTACAGTCTTAATGCACTTTCCCCACAACTCTTCTCTGCTCTATCTTCATCACAGTAGCAGACCCATCAGTCTCCTCAGCCTCCCCGTCTCCTTCTCACTACCAGAGTTAAGACTCATCCATCATTATCTCTTTATCTCATCACTGATGCATCTTAAGATTATGGTGCACTTTATTGTCCCCATAGAGAAATTCATCCTCTGCATCCTTCAATGTCTCTGGGGAAACCTATCAGGAGCAGTAGGCGCTGAAGTGCTGCACCTGGGGACCCATCGCCAGGTCTTGAGCTAGTCTTGGTCAGGACTATCTTAGCTGGACGCTTTAACCTGTTTTGAATGTTTTGGGTTGAGTTGGAAAACCGGAGTGTCCAAAAAAAACAACAACACCCAGACACCTTGCAACCTCCACACCAAAAGCCTGGTTGACCTGGGAATCGAACCCAGAACCTTCTTACTGTGGGGTACGAGTGCTAGCCAACATGCCACAGCTGTTAAGTTCTAAGCCCCAAAGTTTATCCATTCAATAAGTAATTCTTCAACTCATTCAATTGCCTGTGTTGGTTTAAACCTCTCCTTGGTGTCAAATGGCATATTGGATCTGTCTTGGAGTATTCCCAAATTTACAAACACATTTTAACAGGAACAAATCTGACATCTTATTTGAATTAAAGAAGAAAATCAGCTCTCAAAGTCTGCTGCAGCATATTCCACTCCAGTGCGATGCTGTCACTTCTGTTTAGCTTAATGAACTTTTCACAAACAGCCAATAAAACAAGGCCAACAGCAGCTAATTCCTCCAATGCACAACAATTTAGCTCCAATTAGGCCCTGTGCTTCACACATTCAGGAAAGAGAGAGGAAAGGAAGGAGAGGTGGAGAAAGGAGGGAGAGGAGATGGAGAGATGAGAGGAAGGAGAGAGAGAGGAGGAGGAGAGGGGGATGATGGCCATATTTACAGAGGATGGGGGAGGCTGCAGCACTTTAATCATTTAGTTAAAACTGATTAGAGCTGTTTTCTGGTGAAGACTTCATCTCACATATGCAAACAAACAGACACATATGTCCCACTGTGCAGACACGGAGACATCCTGGACAAGTGAGTACTGTAGATACGGCAGAAACGCTGCTTAAAATGTATTTTTTACCAAAGTAATTTTGACAAAGTTATTGTAGTGGGCCATAAATGGACACCCTAGTCGTCAGAAAACTTACATAAAGTTCCCTCACCACTATTTATGGGATCAGGCAAATGATTCCTTCCTGATTTGAAGGATTTTGTGAGGACCTTTTCCCACTCAATGTATATATAATATTTTGATTTGAATTATTATTTAATTTTTTTATTACTATAACAATGAAAGACACTCAGGAAGGAATCCTACAGTTTCTCAATCCATGTACAGACTTGTGGAACGTCATCCTTTGTAAGCCAAGTCCTGTTCCAATTCAAAGTTTGCTTCTCAGCGAATTCGCTGGAAAATCCCCAAATGAGAAGTTGTTCCGCCCATTTTACTGAGGATGCGTCAGAGGGGACATGTCCGTGTTCACCCCAGTATAGTTCCCACAATGCACTTAAAGCTGATACAGTGTGCATGCAGTTAATGCATTAATGATTTATATTTTCCATTTAAAATGTGTTCATTTTAGACTAATCCATGTGAGTGACAAATCTTCATATCCAGAGCCATCTGCGCTTCTGTTTGTGTGTGAGAGAGAGGAGAGGAGGGATGAGTCTGTCGTCAGTGGAGTGCTACTTTCATAAATACAGAGAAAAATACAGCTGCTCCTTACACTCCATGGGTTTTGGGTGTTTGTTTGAGATGTTTTTGTGCGAGTTTGGTCACTGAAGACAGGCAACCCTGCCCAACCACGATTTGATTTTGCAAAGACATGAGCAACTATTCTGAACAGACCTCATCCTCTCTCGGGGGCCTTGTCACCACTTTCAAACCATAACAGTGAGTTCTGCTGGGAGATAGACATGTCCACTGGAGTCTCTGCACTGGGACTGTGAAGGTTCATGAAGAGTTCCTTCCACATCCCCAGTGGAGGCCATGTCTGACACTGCTCCGGTCTCGAGGCACCAGACAATTTCCCAGACTCTCCTGTCGACCACTCCATAGTCCATCTCCTCGTCCTCCTCCTCCTCTTGCTTGTCTGTGGAGTGAGTTTTGAGAAGCCTTGCTCTATATTTCCACAGTGTTTGCTGACTTAGTCCTTTTTCTCTGTAAACTGGTACAGCTGGAGTGGAGCAGAGAAGTCCAATAAAGCACAGGTCAGGGCAGCGCATCCAAATGATGACTGACCCAAAGGTGTATCCAGACTGCACCTGTCCAATAACACCATCACTATCCATCAGCCCACAGACACACACACACAAGTGAAAACACAGAAGCTGGACTGTTTTAAAGCCACAATATGTAACTTAAGAATTTTGATTGTGTTTATTACATTGTAAAACATATAGAAAAACATGCTTCCCTACTCTGAGTGAACTTGTATCTCCACAAACCTGTCTCTGGTCCTGGAGGAGGGCCTTCTCCAGCTCTAGTCCCGGGGAATCTTGTCAGTTTTGTGTCACCTCCAGCAGGATACGTGCTGTATCTTTAAAGGAAGGAGGTGTGGTAAAAATGATTATCAGAAACAAACCTAGAGTCGCCATGTTGCAATGAGTGACTTAAACTTAGGAGTATGAGAGATGACATTGCCATATTATATTAGTCATTTTAACAAAAGCAAAAAACAAATAGAATGCATAAATATTATTATAGATCAAATATTCTGATCATTCTGATCTGATTTCTGGTTGTATCAAATGACTCAAATGTAAAAAGTGTTTATCTGATGTGAGTAATCTGATTTCTTTCTGATTGTGCACATCCGTTGCAGGTTTTGGCAAACTAATGTGATAAAAACAAAAAAAATGACAGAGAAAATGTTAAGTATTAAAAGAGTTGCTGTAAAATGCACTGTACTATATCTTCCAAATACAACAGTACTTCAAAAAATCCACCGATTAACTGACAGATTTCATCAGGTCAGATGCATGTAGACACACAGCAAAAATCAGATTCTTTGGTTTATCTGATTATTGTAATGTAAATATTGCAAATGTACCCACTGATGTGTTTGAGACATGGATTTATTGGCGAAATTATATCACACCCACGGCCTTGTGTGGTAATCTACAAATCCAGGATGATTTTTTGTTTGTTTGTTTTTATAAATAGAAAAAAAAAAAAAGAAAAGCATGCATTTCAAATAAGATATAATGTGCTTGAGCATGCTATGATGGTCAGGTCTTCACTCTCTCCTCCTCAGTCACTAACCTGGGGGTTCAGTTGGATCCACAGTTGATGTTCAGTAACCACATAAAACACCTGTGCAAGACATCGTTTCACCATCTACAAGACATCTCCAAACTCCGCCCCCTTCATCCCCATCCTCCCAGATGCAGAGAAACTTGTCCATGCCTTTCTCTCCTCAAGGTTGGATTATTGTAATGATTTTTTTGTTGGGATTCCTGCCAAAGACATTTAAAAGCTGCAATACATTCAAAACAGCACCGCAAGAATCCTAATGAAAGTCAGAAAATTTGAACATATCACTCCTGTTCGTAAATCACTGCACTGGCTCCCTGTTTCATCCTGGACTGAGACAAAATCCTTCTGCTGACCCATAAATGCATCACTGGTCAGGCAAGACCTGATCACTTTGGAATCTTCAAACCGCATCCTCAGTTCTTCAGGTGGTGGTCCCCCCCACTAGTCTCCGTACAATGGGGGACGAAGCCTCCTGTTCAGCTGCACCATGACTCTGGACCTGCCTCCCTGTCCAGCTGAGAGCCACACAGAGCCTGGACTTTTTAAAACTAATCTAAAGACCTTTTCATTTAGCGATTAGTATTGGTTTAAAGTTCTTGTTTTATTCTCTGGGATTCTATGGAATGAAGAGTGCTTTATAAATAAAATGTAGTAATATTATTTTTATTCCATCCATCCATTTTCTTCCGCTTATCCGGGGCCGGGTCACCAGGGCAGCAGTGTAAGCAGAGACTCCCAGACTTCCCTCACCCCAGACATGTCCTGCAGCTCTTCTGGTGGGACACCAAGGCATTCCCAGGCCAGCCAAGAACATTGTCCCTCCATTACATTGTGTCCTGGGTCTTCCCATGGGTCCCCTCTGAGTGGGACATGCTCCACAAAACACTTCCCAGGGAAGCGAGGAGGACGCATCTCTGAGCTCTAGTCCGGGGAGCCACCTCAGCTGGCTCCTCTCGACGTGATAGGTGCAGCATCTCTAAAGGAGAAGGTGTGGTGTAAAAGCTCCTTATTATCTCTAAGGCACAAACCTAGAATCGCCATGTTGAGGACTTACTTCACTTACGAGTATGAGAGATGTTGATTGAGAGAGGACCATAGGTGAGGGCAGGAAGGTAGATTAACCAGTAAATCGAGCGCATTATTATTATTAGTAGTAGCATTATTATTATATAGTTATAATCTGCAACACCTGTGGATCATTATGTTTTAATCTGCACTTTATAAATTGCAATACTGATCTAAAATGACTTAATAAAAGAAACAAGTAGTGGGTTTATACCGGGCATGGTGAAAACAGGGGTTGAACAGTTATATGGCATCTTGAAAATAAGTGATTAAAGATTGCTCACACACTACTTTAACACATAGAATTGTTTTAATTTATCTTTCTGCAACATTCATAAAAATACATCTATAAAATTTGACAAAATGGCATCAAATTGCTCTTATCTCACAATCCTTCCTTTGGCCTCAGCCTCTCTCTGTCAGACCTCATCTAACTGTTTCTATGGAGAGACTAGTGTCCGAGTCGTCACATTCTGAAGACCCATTTTTATCAGGCAATGGACACATCATCACCACGACAACCACAGCTATCCTCACATCAAGCTCACATAAACCTGACTAATGCCTCATATTTGGGCTCAGATCCTGCATGTGTCCTCTGGATGTGTCTGCGTTGATGGAGAGGACATTTTGTTTGTCTCTCTGAATTGTCCACAGAGCAGTCATCTAAGGACAATGTGTCAGCCACTGCTATCTCTGTAAGTGTGGATTCTGAAATATGGACCGCCAAGCAATCTGCGTAATCATTTTGGGCGCTTTTGATAAGATATGGAGCAATAAAAGCAGGCCGTTTTTGTTTAGTGGTGTAATGGTTTATTTTTCATATCTGTACTCATTGCTTGAATAAAAGAACTTTGATACAAAAACAAAAGTAATGTCAGACTTTAAATATGTTCTCTGTAACTTTTCTGGTAGGGAGTCAGCCACCTGATTGTTTCCATGGAGACGTTATTGCTTTGCCTGGAACGTTCCACAGTGACATTAGAGAGGGGGTATTATGCATATTGGACTTTTTAGAGCTTTCTACCATGTTGTTCCCTCATCAAAAGCATGCTGAAGAGGTTTTAGATGACATCCATGTAGGTTTCGGTAATCTAGGGATGCCCCGGGTCCTATTCGAACCCTCCTTAAAGATTCTGGGCGATGCTCATCCCACAATCCTACGTCACTCATGCTCCCACATGGCAATTCTCCATAAATGTACAAACCACATGATGCAAAACTGTACACAGCAACTTGACAAACCTAATGCGATGTGCAGTAAAATCTGCCCGTTCCTATGTCACTGTAGATTTGTGTCACTCAAAGTTGGAGCTGGACAGTGAAACTTGGAGCACGGAGCACTAACTGCTCCTGGTGTCACCCCAGACACCGGCCCTGTGGGTGAAGAGATAATTATTCTGTACAAGGACGCACGTTCAAGTCCTAGTCCAATGTCTGTCACTCCTCTCTCTCTGCTCAGTCATGAACGCAACCTGACTGGGGCAAATGTATACAGGTTGTGTGTTCCCCCGCCCTTGTGAAATGATCATGCAAGTTTATTCAGTAAACACTAAACAAGTGGTTGGCTGCTCTTGTGGCTACCCAGCCAATACACTGAGCAGTTTTTAAAACGGTTTCTTTGAGCTCAGTTTTAACATCATATGAGGTTTTAACCAAATAAGAAGTGCAGCGTGTGCAGTTCGAGGGACAAGTACTTTTGTGGCACTGTTGGAAAGTTTGAAATGAGATGTTTGTTTTTCCTGTATCCATGGAGACTGCAAAAGAAAACTAGCTATGTACCTCTGACTTTTTACACTAAATGCGACAGCAAATGGAAACAAACAGAAGACCTTCCACGGGACATACTTGAATGGCCCATCTCATCACTGATCGAATCAGCGGTTAATAGTTAGCTAAGGAGCTCGCCATGGATCTCCAAGATGTTAGACTTACACCAAATACTGCAAGAGACCTTCCAGAGGAGATACCAACGGAAAAAAAAAAATTAACAGCAGTCAACAAAGATGGTGGTGTGACCAACACTTGCGGAACTTTGATTCTTTGCTATGTCCACAGCCAAAGCTGGTCTACAAAACCACTGCTAATGCTCGTCAGGTTCCTGTCCACAGCAGGCAGGCTGTAAAATCAGAAACTCTGATTGGACTGTATTACTTTTATTACATCTAATGTTACACTGAATCGTGGTGGCTGTGTGAAATACAATTTTGTTTTTTCTGTAATATTAAAATAACACTAATCTAATCTAAACCATGAGACAAACCTAAAACACTAAATGGAAAACAGCAAACATCATGGGAGACACGGATGTGGGGGGCTCACCAAAATGTGGTCACTGCTGGATACTTGTTGCAGCTCGATTTTGGTGACAGAGCTTTCATCCTTTGTCCTTGTATCTCTCTGAGACATTCAACCTTTGTTTATTTGCTATGACAAACAAGTTTTGCCAGCAATTTCTTGCCACAAATCATGCAGTGAACACCCAGCTGTGCAACATAACTAACATGAACAACAGACCGTCCACACCTTCTCCTCTACTCCTCCTGAATGTAATAATAATAATTATTATTATTATTATTATGATGATGATGATGATTATTATCGTATAAGTACTAACCAGACCCAACCCTGCTTAGCTTCTGAGATCTGACAAGATCAGGCTTTCACAAGGTTTGGTTTCACACATTGTACAGTGTAACATTACTCTTATTTGAGTCAAAGTTGTGGTTCCTCTTCCCACTGTGACTAAATCCACAAGCCACAAAAGCTATATTTTAACAGTATGAAATGATCTGAACATTTGTGTTTCTTGCACGTTTTGTGTCTATCTTTTGAAAATACCAGATTTTGTGTATTATTCTTTTTAAAAAATTTTTTCATTTACTCTTATTTGGGTAATTTCTTATATTTTTACTTGACAAATATTATTTTGAAGTAACATTACCCTTACTTGGGTACAACTTTTGATTATTCTCCCACCTGTGACCCCCCGTCCCAGATGCAGAGCACGGTCAGGAGTCCTCAGATGCACTGCAGTATCTGCACAGAGGGAAGTTCAAGAGCCAGACTAAGATGGATGCTCCTAATACTTCCAGCACAAACAAAAGGCCTGCCTCTCCATAGTGAAACACCTTTACATTTGGTTTATGTTTTCTCTCAACTGCTTTTGTTTCATAAGCCACACTGAAGCAACTACATGGTGACTGGTTTATTAATGTGATTTGAAATGAAATGTTGTCTTTATGCAAGACCTATGAATGTGCTGTGTGAGAGATTTGTGGTGGTCAGAAGAGCCAGCTTCACAGATTAGGAGAAGTGATGCTCAGTTGCACAATAATGGAATTTTCAACCAATACTGCCACTGTATATTGCGAATATAGATGGTGAAGGTAAAGAGTAAAAGGTTAGCGGAGCGGGTCAGACACTGAAAGGTCCTATACAAAGTTCGTCTGCATTGAGCCGGTTAGCGAAGCATGTCTGTGTGACACATGTTTTCTCATCTGCACACGGAGCATGTGGACACAGCAGCAGCTCAAACATCCAAACTCCTCTCGCTGGACCACACGTCCTCAAGTTTGACTGAGAACTAAAATACAACTAGATCCTCACATAGTCCATGCTTGTCAGCCCTATAACATCAAGCTACAGCGCTAATGCATGAACTGGTGCAGTCTCGGCTGCCTCGTGTTTTCACTGACGTTATAGGGAAAACTTTTCGATGACTTGTGAGACCTAATATGTGAAGCCTGTATCCCCTGTGTCGTGGGGCTGGTACAAAGCGGTTTCACTGAAATATCTTCCCTCCAAATGTAAAAAAGCCTGTATATGTAAACACGTGTCCTCCGCTCCCTGCCTCTGACCGGGGCTGCTCTGGGTGTGCAGCTGGAACATGGGGTGAAGCTTGGGGTTCAGAGTGAAAAGCATCTGAATCAGTGTATTTTGGGTTTGTAATTAGCAGATTAAATTATCTGTGATTTTTTAAAATTTATTTTTTATTATTGAAAGTATCGCTGTGACGCCATAATCATCGACAGATAATTACCGGTGCCCGATATTATTGTGCGCTCCCATTAAGGAGCCTTGTTTCTATCACTCTACACCAGGGCAGCTGTGACCATAGAAGTAACTTACCATCACCGAACAGATAGAGTGATGAATCACTATTGTATAGTGCTTTGAGAGGCTCGTCAAGTCTATAAAGATTACTTTAAAAATTTTATGTTACAGACTAATTACTTTTGCCTGGCACGTCCAGAATGATAAATAAATTACCACTCCCTTTGTTGTGCCTCAAGCCAGACTCAAACATGGCTGAAATAAAATGAAGGAGCTCAAGAAAATGACATTTCTCTCCCCTCAGATTAACAGAGTTTAGTGCTTCACTCATTGATTCTGCAGAAATCCGTGATGCTTTTCAGCACACGGTAATATTTTCTTTCCCTTGTAAGCAGCCATATTTGTTTTGATACGTACAGTGCATGCATGTCCCTGATTGTTTAATCCACCTGTCAATCACACCCATCTGAACTCAGGGAGATTTGGTACAGTATTGGAGAAGTATGTTTTCTGGGTCCAGGACATATTTTTTCAACAATGCCATGTTGTTACATCAGATCTATTATGCAAAATCGACTTTTTAGAGCTTTTGACCACAGCAAAAGAAAAATATCAAATCTGTCAACTGGACAAATCGTTGTAGGAGTGAAGACGTTTCGCTGCTCATTCAAGCCGCTTCTTCAGTTCTGGTCATATCACTGGTGGACACTGTCTTATATCTATCTGAAAGGAAGAGCTAACTACATTGAAACTTAAAACACCTATTGTTTAGAGTTTATCAGAATCAGAATCAGAAGACGTTTTATTGCCATTGTCCGTGAGCAGAGTTCACGAGGGGGGGCAGGGGGGCTGTGACTTTCCTGAAGTCCACAATCATCTCCACTGTCTTCTGGGCGTTGAGCTCCTTTTCGTTGTTGCTGCACCAGGACATTAGCCGATCCACCTCCCTCCTGTAGACAGACTCATCCCTGTCGGAGATGAGCCCGATGAGGGTGGTGTCATCCGCAAACTTGACCAGTTTGACGGAGTCATGGCTGGAGGTGCAGCAGTTGGTGTACAGCGAGAAGAGCAGGGGGGGAAACTTCTGTATGTAGGCTCAGATATTGTGCCACCCTAAGTGTGCTCTGTGCCTGAGTCTTACTTAGCATAGTCATTCAAGCTCCTAACAGGTGATTTCACACTTATTAGCATCCTAGCTTGCCCTATTGTTTTCTTTGTTTTGCTTTGGGTCTGAGGATGAAGTTATAGATAGGAGACAGATGATGTCTGAGGCAACCTTTCCTGTTCATGGAAGGATTGTCTTTCCTAACAAACCCTCTCAAACTATTTCTTTTCTTTGGCTAAGATCTGTACCTCATTATCTTCAAAGGAGTGGGTGGTGGCTTTGAGATGATGATCTTTAATTACTTATTTTTAAATTGCCTTATTGCCAAGCAACTCCCATTTTCCCCCTCACCGGCAGACACCCACTGCTTTGTACTTACTTCATTCGCCAAGTTTTATTTTTTATTTTGTTTATTTTGGCCAAAAAACGCTTCCATTGGGCATTGTTGTTTTCTAATGCGGACGTGAACAGTCTTGTTTCTTTTATTAAGTTGTTTTAGATGAATATTTAAAATTTAAAATGCAAATTCTAACATCCACAAGTGTCGATTATAACTATATAGCAGACACAAGCACGATATGTCTTCTTGAAAAGCTTGTCTGTAAAAGTACTTGTGGACAGAATTTACAGAATAAGCATTTGGCAATAGTTTGTAGGCATACACACAAAACTATGACTGAAAATAACTACTTTTCTACTAGGCCATAGTCTGGTCCCTGGCCCTGCTCTCATGTCAGTATAAAGTTTCACGGCTAAACTTTGCAGAGTTAAAGCGATGTAATGAAGACGGCGGCTCACGCTCCATTAGAGACACATAATTAAAGAGAGGATTCAGAGAGGGTTTGATTAAAAGAGCTCGCCTGCACACACACGCACAAACACACACACACATGAACACACACGCGCATAAACAAACAAACCAAGAAGGCGTCGGCAGTAGCTGGGAGCACAGGGGTAATGACGCAGAGGACAGAGCAGCTCATCTCACACACAGGGCTCTCAGCTCTCTCTCCAGGGGGTAAATGTGCCCCCTGCAGGGACAAGACGGAACTACTGCGAATAAACAAGATACACTCAAGTCTGCTTAGAGAGCACTCAGAGAGGTTAGGGTTGTATCCCACAAAACATCCAACACATCCAACCATGGGCTCATTGTCCAACATTCACTCTTGACTCTTCAAATCTCAAGCCAAGGTCAGTGAAGTGTTTTGCTCAAAAGCACAGCAGCCACAGCAATAAACTGCTCAAATCACATAACTTGGTAGTCCTTAACTTCCATCCCTTGAACTGCACAAACTGCACTTCTGTGTTGGTCAAAATCCTCAAATCTTAAGGTAAAAATGTAACATAACATTTTCAAAACGTGAGGCTAATTCGTAACACCAGCCCCCAGAAGGGCTTTTGAAACTGTTAAAATTTCACTGAAAAGCAGTGGGAATATTTGTAAAAAAAAAAAATAAAAAAAGTAATACATATAGTGAATTTGTCATATTCTGCATCTGCATCTGCAGATATGATTCACATCAGTCATATGCATAGATTGAAAAATTAAGATTATAATTTTAAGAAAAGGGCATCATTTACAGTATCAAATGCCTTCTTTAAGTCCAGGAACACTGCACGCACCGAGTTTCCTTTATCCAGGGGATGAACAATGTTTTCCATCAATGCACAGATGGCCGACTCAGTTGACTAATGCTGCCAACACCGTCACGAGAGATCCTCTGGACCCCAGTCTGCTGTACATCTCCATCTCAAAGCTGCTGACCACTCCTGAAGATAGTCAGGTACAGATCTTAGAGAAAAGAAATGGTTTGAGAGGGGAGTTAAGGAAGTTATTTTTGTTTGGAAAGACAATCCTTCCTTAAACATGAATGGGGGCCATAGACATCAGCTATTCTCCATCTATAACCCAAAGCAAACAAAGGAAACAAAGAAAACAATAGAGCTAGCCAGGTTGCTAATAGGTGTGAAAGTACCCATTAAGAGCTGAATGACTATGCTAAGTATGACAGTTTACAGTTTCAGTGTAGTTAGCTCCTCCCTTCAGATATAAGACAGTGTCCAGCAGTGATCTGACCAGAACTGAAGAAGAGACTTGGATGAGCAGCAAAACGTCTTCACTCCTACAACTTTTTGTCTAGTTGGCAGATTTTACTTTTGGCTTTTACTAGGGATTAGACCTGGATGATGGAGAAATCACACAGATTGTACAGAGAGATTTGGATTTTGTTACATCCCTAGTGTGAGTAGATATGCACCATTACAAAAACATACTAACTTAAATCCAACACCACATGTATAAAGTCTATATGTCTTAAACCTCCAGTGGCTTGTTAACACAACCAAACATATGAGCAACAATAGACATGGACATTCTTCTCATTCACCATTTGCACCCATCAGGATCACAGTCACATCACACATGAGCAGAGTGCTTTCTTTACTGTTGACAGGCCGCCGACTCCTCTCTCAGACAGCAGTAATATGAGTTCAAATGAAGCTGCCTGCAGAAATTGGACCACTCCCGACCACTCAGAGACTAAACTGTGCTATTAAAAAAATACATATTGTGCTTGTGTCTGCTATATAGTTATAATCTATGACACTCGTGGATTATTATGATTTGGGCATTTTAAATCACAATATTCATCTAAAATGACTAAATAAAAGAAACAGGTTTGCTGACTTAAATGTTAGAAAACCGAAGTGCCCAATGGGAGTAGCCGTCGCCGTAAACTTCATCACAACAAAGATCTGAGAAGTTCTTCCCAACTCCGATGGATTGCTACACGTCACACTAGTGAGCTGCGGAGTTTTTTCTTTTCTACCACAATTGCTACACTGTGCTGTTGAATTTTGCACGTATCACCGATTAAGGAAGTTAAACAGAAATACAGAGAGGGTGTGTATGGGTTGCAGTGAAAGCAGGGGTTGACCGGCAATATGGCATCTTGGAAATAAGTAATTAAAGATTGCTCAAATATGCACAAATCACTCCAAATACAGGAAACATGGTTCAAAGCTCTGAAAATTAGAACCAGGACTGAAAACTGGACTAAGGACTGTCAAGTTTCTGAACTGGACTAAACAAGCTCTAAGAAACACTCTATAACTAGGAACTAACAATGTTGCAAAGTTAGAATCCTAGTTTTTGTTAGCATTGAAGAGGGGTCATTATCCCGAATCTACTTTTTGGAGCTTTCTACCATGTTATAATATTGTTCACTCATCAAAAATATGCCAGAAGTGGTGTCCATGCATGGTTTAGTAATCTTTCGATCTGTTCTTGTTTTCTAGTCCTGCAGTCTAAGCTTAGTTCAAGGTTTAGTACCAGTTTAATCCAACTTTTGATGGATCGGATGGGTATTTATCACATTCGAGAGACTAAAATCTGTACGTACACTCAAATCATAGGGACCTGCCTCTCTTATGCGGACAAATATCAGATCCATGTTGTAAAGCTTTTATTATTAGATCAACAACATGGTTTAAAGTTGAGATTGGATTGAAATAGGTTACGATTATAGTTTAGGTTAAGATTAGGCAAGTAGTAATTACAGTTAAGGTCAGGATCAGTTTCCAGGAAATGAATGGAAGTCAAAGTAATATTCTATGGATGTGCGAGAATGCGCCATATTCTGCTTCATGTGTAAGTGCACCATTAACTACAGTCCTTGCGCCCTCTGCTGTTTTTTTGTTTTTGTTTTTTTTATGTGCTTGAATTTAAGGGAACAACAGTGGGACGTGCACCACACTTTGAAAAGCCCTTCTCCTCCATTGTTTCCATAGTCTACATAGTTTTACAGCACACTCCCACTCAGAGCTACATTTGGTTTTCTGCTGAAGCGTGCCGTGTATTCTAATGTCTTTCCCACACCGATCATTTGGGAAATTAGCTCTGTGTAATTTCTGCAGATTTACATTTATTTAGCCACAGACACACAAACAGCTGTTGTACAAGTGACACTGTTGTGAGCCTGCCGCTAGCAACAAAGCTCCTGTCTGATTGTTCAACAGTTGGGCAATGTATTTCTGCTGTGACTGATAAGGATGGTTATGTCTTCTACAATATAGACTGTTTTTGCTACTTGTTATTGAACTACTTAAAGGCCCTGCAGCTGAGTTTGTCCCATGTATTTGAGCCAGTACAGATATATTGTATAAGCAGCTCCTGAGGTCAAAATAAGCTGCAAACTGTCTGCATCTAATTATAAATTGTTTTATTGTTCAGGAAGTGCACTGTTAGCATGCTAGTTGTTGCATTACCGTGATGGCAAAACTTCGCTCTGGTCTCAGAATTCTCTGGAAAGCACTTATGAACTCTTTGTGGTGAATAATTATGATGCTCAGAATGCTTAATGCAGGGGTGTCAAACTCAGATTCACAGAGGGTCAAAATTTTTCATTTGAGTGAGGCGACAGGTAGCAGATGCTAATGAGTGTCAACAAAAGTGGTGGGGTCCGTTGCCAACACATCTGCAAAGCATTCTGGGACTCATAGTATTAGAGGTCCATGCTGTATACTGGCACGACAGCCGGTGGGCCAGCTCTAATACATATTTGATATGATCTCACGGGCCAAATATATTTGTATCGAGGGCCAAATTTGGCCCATGGGCCTGAGTTTGACATATCTGGCTTAATGCATAAGTGAGGAATAACTTTGGACCACTGCAAACCGTTTAAAATGACCTAGGTCTGTTGTTCGCGTTTTTAAGACAGTAAAAATCAGGTACTTTGAACGATTTTTTGGTAGTAGTAGTATAGAAACATGCAACAAGGCAGTGTGGTTAAAATGCATTAGTGAAGAACATTTGAAGGTTTAAATTTGCACAATGTCACTTTCCTTGGGGGAGAGTCTGCTAACTGCTCTCATCCAGAAATGTTTCTTCTTTGCCTAGTCTTTCCACATTATGCCGTTAAAGCGCCTGTAGCTTTTGACCATGTTATAGTGCTGTTCTCTCATCAAAAGCATGTCCGAAAAGGTTATAGATGTCACCCACGTATGTTTGAGTACTTTAGCGATCTCTCTCTTCTCTGTTCACGAGCCTATGTCACCCATTCTCCCACACACACAGCACCTTTCAAACCTGATGCGACGTGGAGTAGTTTCATTAGTGGGATGCACATGGATTAGGGTGTGATAGCGCTCTGATGGGGGAGTGGCTTAGTGCGAGAAGCGGGAGGAGAGACTCAGAGCGTCAAAAACAAAAGTGAAACTTCTAAAACACATTAATACATTGTTTTCGGCAAATATAGCATTTTCAAAAGAATAAAAGGTATCATGGTGATCTAAATGTGGCATGTGTTGGTACATTAAACCTTTAACTTGTCACCTGCTTGTTTCCATGGCGTTGGATAAGATTAATATCACACTGAGAAACACTGCAGCAAAAGCAGTGAAAGTAGTTCTTCACTGAGACATTAATTTGGCAAACTCTCCACCTGCAACATTAAATCAAGGTTTTGTCTTTAAAACCACTGGAGCATTTCGTTGATTTTGACCAGATAGTGCAGCCTAATAGATCCAAAATTACTCAAACATAACTACCGGTATGTATTTGATGAGTAAACAACATTATATCAAGGTGAAAAGTTCAATCTAGCACAGTGTAGAAGCTTTGAAAGCAGACACAGAGAGAGAGCGTGTCTTGTGTGTGAAATCGCTACAGTGGTGCAGATTTCAGATTAGATCGCTCAGGCATGATAGAGATAGAAGAAACAGCAGACAGGAGTGTTCACTATAGAATAATATCCCAGTGAGACATGCCTGTGTAAATAGGGCTCATCTCAATAACCACTAACATGAATGAATAGCTGCAGGTACAAACAGAACTGAGGAAACTGTCTGCTTTTTTCACAGCAGATGCCCTACCTGTCATAATGTTAATAATGGGCACATATTATATTCATTCATGGGGTTCGTTCATGGTGTGTTGGAGGCAATTGGGGACTGGAATATTTCTCAGTGGAAATTACGCTTGAAGACCTCGAAGAGCAGTCAAGGGTTGAGGCTTATAACACTGACAGTCACCATAGTGTTTTACTGGTCAGCTACATTTGGTATAGATTACAACCAACCCCATTATATTACTTAACATGTTTTTCTCCCGCTTATCCGGTGCCAGGTCACGGGGGCAGTAGTCTAAGCCGGGACTCCCAGACTTCCCTCACCCCAGACACGTCCTCCAGCTCCTCCGGTGGGACCCCAAGGCGTTCCCAAGCCAGCCGAGAGACATAGTCCCTCCAGCGTGTCCTGGGTCTTCCCCGGGGGCTTCCTCCCGGTGGGACATGCCCAGAACACCTCCCTATTTGATAACCCTTTAAGAACTAAGCACATTATAGACCGTTTTAGCTCACCTAAACTTTTTTTTTTTCTTTTTTTAGCCATAGAAATCATGCTAAAGGAAATATCAGCATGTATGTTTTCCTTTTTCACACAGCTTCCTTTATTTTACATATCCATCCTTATTTTTCCATTGATACATTACATTCTTATTGTGTTTAAATGACCAAAATTATAATTTCTTATTAGGCCCCAGCATCAAGAAGCAACAGCCACAAATATATCTAATTGTAGGGAAATTGCACTCATAAATTAACTATAACAACACCCACCTACACATTTCTCTTTGCGCCGGAGTTCAAAGGTCACTCAGATTGACACCTCCTCTCTCCATTTCCTCGGGTTCCTGCGACGCTGCGTGGTGATTGGCCGTCACGCAGGAGGCATCTGTTTAGTGTCGTGTTGCTCATACCGCTCCTGTAAACATGTAAACACCGGAGCAGGGATCACAAGAGCAGAACAACTCCCACGGCATGCTGGGAAAGTGCTCGCCCGCCCGCCATCTGCCAGGGAGAGAGAGAGGAGAGGGGGGTCTCGACAGGTGGGACACGGACAGGGACAGGTGCCAGGTGACAGGCTAAACCAATCAGGGTTGTGTTTACAGCAGCAGGCAAATAGGTTTAAGTGAAGGAGAGAGAATGAATTATAAAAACTGTGAGATAGTTAGGATAGTTAGGAGGTAGAAAGTTAGGATTGGAAAGTTGTTGTTTTTTTGTTTTTTTTATATTATGGAAATGCTTTAATGCAAGAGTACACAACAATAATACTGCAAACAAGCTACTAGAATATTCATAGATGGAATTGGTCAGACATGGCAAGGGTTTATTTGTATATCACAATTCGTAGTAATAGAATAAGAAAGACATTAAAATCACACAAATCAAACCATAAATAATCACAAATAATCATCGTAAAATTAACATTAAAACAGAAAAGTGCAGAATAAAAACCTTTCAGTCATGCACAGCTAAACAGAACTGTTTTGAGGCTGGATTTAAACATTGTCAGAGTAGAGGCCTGTGTCACATCTTCAGGAAGATTGTTCCAAGTTTTGGCTGTGTGGAACTGAAATGCCCGATTCCCCATGTTTAGTCCTGACTGTGGGCAGCAGCAGGAGGCTGGTCCCTGAAGTCCTCAAGGTGAGATGGTTCTTGTGGCATTAACATGTCAGAGATGTACTTTGGTGCTAGGCCATGGTGAGACTTGTTCAGAAGCAGAGCTGCTTTAAAGTCTATTCTCTGAGCCACTGGAGCCAGTGCAGAGACCTGAGCACAGGATTTATGTGCTCGTACTTCCTGGTTCTAGTCAGGACCCGAGCAGCAGTGTTCTGGATGTACTGTTCTGTCTTAAGGCTCGTTTGGAGAGGCCAGTGAGCAGGCCATGATAGTAGTCTAACCTACTGGAGACAAATGCAGGGATAAGTCTAAGTCTGGTTTTGACAGTTTACCTTTGATTTTTGCAATGTTTTTTAGATGATAAAAAGACGCAGATGTTAATGATTTGATTGTGGTTGTTAAAGTTCAAGTCTGAGTCCATTATTACCCCTAGATTTCAAGCCTGATTTGAAGGTTTTAGCAAGAGAGAGAGACTGGAGGTGACTGCTGACACTTTCACTATGTTTCTGTGGACCAAAGACTATGACTTCAGTCTTCAGTCAAAGTTTAGCTGGAGAAAGCTGAGTTGTTTTGCATCCACACACTGATCTGTTGGATGCAGTGGCAGAGTGAATCCACTGGTCCATATTCACCTGCTGCAGTGAGACATAGATCTGAATGTCGTCTGCATAGATGGTACAATAAAACACTATACTGTTTCGTATTTTGTATATTTTGGTAATTTCCTCCAAAGCTTGAAACCCCAGTGGATTGTAGGTTATTTTAAGCATAAAAATGAATAAGAAGAATATAGTGTAGCTCTTTGAGAGGCCTTGATAAGCCTGTAAAGCGCATTACAAGTGTAAGGCATTATTAGTATTAACATTATTAATTTCAAGCGGAGTTGCAATTGAGTTTTAGCAGACGTGGTACACACAGAGCTATAATGCAGCAGATGGCATTAGCTGTAGCACATAGATACCATCAGCATTCATGGTTAGTGATGCAACGTTTTGTATTCTTCAAGTCTGCATTTGCTCTTGTAAATGTTGAACAGTGGGGGATCTTCTGGTTTATGTTTTTCCTCATCAAGATGTTCTAAGCTACTGTCAGTGGGGTATCCCTTGTAAGTTGATTTTACACACCTTTTAGGGGTCTTAAAAGTATAAAAAAAAATCAGATACTAATCAAGATTAATACTCATATGAGCTGCCATCAACAATAAAAAAGTCACATTTAGGACAGAAGTGAACCTTTTCTGAATAGCTTTAGAAGTATAAGACCACAAAGACTCGTATACACCCATGGACCACTATGGAACCTACCTGGACGACTGAGGGATTACACAGATATGAGGCCACATGGGAATATAAAAGATATTACTATGATTGAATGTTGAAAATCACATTCTACTGTCTAAATAGTGCTTTTAATTGTCATTGTGGTATTACAGTCAGCATTGAGTCCATTCCTTAGTATCGAAATCGATTTGAAACGTCAGCATCATGAGATCCCTGCCTGGAACAGGTGGTTAGGGGTTATATGGACGTTCCAGTGACCAAACCTGGAGCAGCTGGAGAACTGTACAACCGCAGATTTCAGCAAATATGATATGTATTCAAATTTTGAGAAAGAAGGAGTTGAGTCCCTCTGTTTGTGTGTACTGGCATGTGTCCTCATTCAGAAATCTTCATTTTCACAGCTGATACAAATCTCTCTGTTCCTCCATTTGCACCTCGTCTCGTTCCAAGCCCCCCTCCCCTCTTCTCTCATCTCATCTCCTCACCTCACTAACTTCATAATTAGACTTCTGCCTCGCCATTATTACCTCTTCCAAAACAAACAACACCCCCCTACAGCCGCTAACCCAGCCATGACGCCCAAATAGGCTACGTACGCTAGCTGCTTTTATTAGCTGGCTTATTAACATTTTAGCCACCAGGATGCTAGCACCCTCCAACCCCACCACGGCAACGGAGGAAATTTTAATATCCAAAATGATTCAGCAGTCTAGTTTGTTATTGCTATCAGGACATGGAGAGCAGTGAGGGAGCAGTGTGAGTAAATGAGTTATATGAGGGCTTTCGGGGAGTGTGGCAAGCACTGCTCCGAACGGTAATATGTGTATGGAGCAAATATATATGAATAGAAATGTGACTATGTGAGGATGGGTGGATGGATGGCAGCAGAAGTGGGTGAGTGACCAACTTTAAGGTCCTATATGACACAAAATTGATGAACTTTAACGTTATTACCTCATCAAAAACATACCTGGAGTTGCGTTTTGTTTCATTCACAGATGTTTGAGTAACTCTTTGTTATTTGTCTACTTTTCCAAAGCTCAAAAAATGCTCTTTTCCACCTCGTGATGTCATATAGTGGTAGTTTTCAAGTTAACAGCTAGTGAAGGTGTATAGAAACACATTGACTTCCTGTATTACAACATGACATCACAAGGTGGAACACATTGTTTTCTGTTTGAGAGAAGACTCCAGATATGTTTTTGATGAGGAAACCACATTTTAGCATAGATCAAAAATATATATGAGCCCTTTAAAGGTCTTGGGAGTTTGCAGCTTAGTGGCACAGTGGCACTTTCTGTGTGGAGTTTGCATGTTCTGCCTGTGTCTGGCTGGGTGGACTTCCTCTGGACATTACAGTTTCCCTCATCAACCCAAAACACGCACAATAAGTAAACTCTTTCAGCTAAGGACCGAGCTCAGGCGTTGTATAGCAGTAGCTCGCTGCTCCTGACAGTTTGTCCCAGCGGCTCTGATGGAAGGATGGGCCAAATAAAGAGAATTAATTTCCTTCATGAGGGAGTAATAAAGTATACCTTAATCTTACAGGTATCTTTCATTTCTTTAAATTTACATAAGCGTGACTATGGCAAACTGTATGGCAAAATTTGCACCTGGACGTTGAGTAAAATAAAATAAATCATGTTCAGTATTCAGTAAGTAATGATCTAAATGACTTGAAGAGCATCTGACAGATTTCATGTCTAATTCTGACTTGGTTTGGTGAGATGGCACCTGTGGTAAATGTGTATCATAGTGCAACATCAGTTAAGTGGAAGTTTATGAAGAAAAGCAGAAAAATATAGAAAGTAATGCTGAGTTCTAAAACTACATATGTCATCAACAACATTTTTTTGTTGTTTTTTTTTGTTTTGGCCCCTGTTAACATGGTTGCTAGGTAACATACCTCTACATATGCCATATCTGCTGCCTGTGTCTAGCCCATCCATCCATCCATTTTCTTCCACTTATCCAGTGCCGGGTCGTGGGAGCAGCAGTCTAAGCAAGGACTCCCAAACTTTCCTCACCCCAGACACATTCTCCAGCTCCTCCAGTGGGACCCCAAGGTGTTCCCAGGTCAGATGAAAGACATTGTCCCTCCAGTGTGTCCTGGGTCTTCCCCTGGGCCTCCTCCCGGTGGGACGTGTCCAGGAGGCATCCTGAACTGATGACCGAGCCACCTCAGCTGGTTCCTCTCGACGTGTAGGAGCAGAGGCTCTACTCCGAGCTCCTCCTGTGTGACTGCGCCCAGCCACCCCGTGGAGGAAGCCCATTTCAGCCTCTTCTATCCCTGATCTTGTCCTTTCAGTCATTATCAAAAGCTCATGACTATAGGTGAGAGTAGGAACGTAGATTGATCGGTAAATCGAGAGCTTTGCCTGTGGTACAGCTCCTTCTGTCCCACAACAGACCGATACAGCGGTCTAGCTACATAGTAAAATTATAAAAAGTTAACTATGTTTTAGTGAAATGAGTAATCTAACGTGTTATATGCACTTAAATAATGAAAAAGGTCCACGGGCCTTTCCACGATGACTTTTCCTTATAACAATGTGAAAATAAATGAGAATGCCATTTGGTATTCTATTATATGAAGCCATTTCCTGACCTCATTACTGACCACAGACTCAAACATACATACACACACACGGAGCAGAGCAGACCGGCAGATGTCCCAGTCTCATGATGTCCTTCCGGGGGGACTTTGGGGGGACTCTGGGGGGCAGGGGCAGTGAATGCTCTATTAGATTAACAGTGACCAGGATGACATCACCAAACACAGGCCTGCCTGCTCCATGTGTGCAGCGGGGAATGGCATACACGTCATTTACACAGGAGAAAAAGTCCAATTAACTCACTCAAAGTTGTATTTAAAGTGATTCACGCACAGACTTAAAGACATAATGTGCTTGTGTCTGCTATATAGTTATAATCTATGAAACCCGTGGATCATTATGTTAGAATTTGGACATCCAGTCCCGCCCCCGTGAGCTAGTCCCCGGGTCCTAACCCCGTACTGCCCCGTACCGTCCCTATGGAAACGACGCAGACCTGGGAACGCCTCAGGATGCCCCCGGAAGAGCTGGAGGAAGTGTATAGGTTTAAGGAAGTCTTGGAGTCTCTGCTCAAACTGCTGCACCCACGACCTGGCCCCGGATAAACGGAAGATAATAGACGAATGGACGTATTTTATTAGATCCATAAATCATAACACATCGTAATGTCTCTTACCCTTCATTTTTTTCTCGTGGTGAATATTGAAATGCACAGCTCTCACCTCACCAAACCAGGCCACTTTTATTTCCAGCGCCTTCACAAAGCTCTGTGCCTTGAATAATACTCGGTTTGAAAATGAAAACACATTGACTTGCAAATGGATTGAGAGTCAGACGGCCTCTGGTGTGCGATGCCAGTGTACGGGACATTTTTCTGCGTGCGTGCCGGCCCTTTAAGAACTGCCCATTTGTAAAAGAGATAGATTTACGCAGCGCATAGGAGCTACTCAGAGGCATTACTAAACTCTGGTCTAACGCCGCTCCATTTGTCTCCTTCAGTCTGCCCCAGTCTGTCATTAGCACATGAAAAATCACCATTCTCACACATAACGCCACTCTGCGCTCGGATCAGGGGCTGTTGTTGTGACGGACCAAAGCTGCTTATTCCACACAAAATGCCTGTCAGCTTTAAATGAATGACGCTTATTAAGGCACTTTGGTTTCAGCCAGCAAATCACCTGACAGTTTCTAGTTTTTAGAAGCAAAACTAAAAGGGTTCAAATCAAAAAGATGGTGATGCATACTAATCTTGGAGTGCGTCAAGATTAAAGGAACAATATGTACAATTTAGATTTTAAATTTCACAAACATGACTTAACTTTGTACCCAGATATGAGGTAAACATTTTCAAATCAAACATAGGTTTTACTGATAACGACTGTAATGGCGACAGTGGTTAGAGCTTTGGTCCCTCAACCCGAACGTCGGAGGATCAAGTCCCTCTTGAACCTTAGGCTTCACCCACATTGCCCAGTATGAAAGTCGTGTGTGTGTGAATGATTGGTGGTGGTCGATGGCGCAGATTGGCAGCCTCGCTTCCGTCAGTCTGCCCCAGGTGTGGCTACAATAGTAGCTTAACATCACCGAGTGTAGAAGTGAATGAATAATGACTATAGTGTAGCGCTTTGAGAGGATTTGACAAGTGCATTACAAGTGTAAGACATTATAATTATTATTATTAATGTTGTTTTATTCATAATTACAAAAACACTGGAAATCATGGCCAAGTTGGTTATGTAATAAATTGTTTTTTTCTTTTTACTTCTCAAGGCGATTATCCAGTCAGAAGGCAGAATGAGCCTCACATGAGTCTCTTATTTGGGTTGCCAGTTTCAATGCTGAAATCCAGTTGGTTTAAACTTAAAAGGACTCCTTCATATCTCAATCATCACCAACTAAACAGCAACACCTGCAGTCAATCCTTAATCAATGCTAGTGCAGCCTCTGCAGCTCAGTGAGTGAAGTCTGGAGGTTCTGAGCTTTCACCTGAGGCCTGTCCATAAACTGAGAATGAAAAATGTGCTATTCATGGTATTTATCTCCCATCATATGTAACATTCTGATGACTTTTTTTTTTAAACAAATGAAAGATATCTTGTGTCATTTTTAAGAGGGGATAATACACTTCTGTGGGGTATAAACTACTAGCACATAACATATTTAGATCACCATGTTACCTTTTATTGTTTTGAAAATTCTATGTTTGTGGAAAACAGAGTTTTACCATGAGTTTCCGTTTTGATTTGACATTCTGAGTCCCCACTCCCTTTGTTCTCTGCGCCAGTCACTCCTCCTTCAGAGCGACATCACAACACAATCAGTGTTATTCTGATAATGTAACGAGTGCACATCGAATCAGGTTTGTGAAGTTGTAGTGTATTGATTTGTATCATGCTTTTGTATATTTATGGAAAATTGTCACGCGGGAGCATGGGTGACGTAGGCTTGTGGGGGAGAGAGAGCTTGCCCGGGAGAGATCTCTGAATTACTTAAACATGCATGGTTCACATAAAAAATAAATAATCTTCAGGCCTGTTTTTGATCAGGAAACAACATGATAACATGATAGAAAGCTCCAAAAGCTTTATTATACATAATACCCCCTCTTTAAACATACTGCAACTGAGGTTCACTTGTGATCATTATGATTTCATAATTTTGTAGATTTCTTATAAACTCTGTGGTTGTGAAGTGCCTGATGACTGCATCAAAAGAACAAACTAAAATCTTGCCTGCCCCCCAATCCTGTGGTTGGTGGTACTGGTCTTGACCAGCCTCAGGCAGGCCTGATGGTGTGACCCCTGTAATATCCCATAATAGGGCTGAGCTTGTTTGGCTCTGTGGCTGCTCCCATACAGTTTCTATTGTGCACAGAGAGATGGATCACTCACCAGTGTACCATTAGACTGACACATGTGGTCACGTGCTGTAATTACAATCAGTGGTTCTGTGTTTGACCCCAGGCTTGGAATCATTTTCTGTAAACAGGAAATTCAACTTTCCCATTCTGCGATTGTAGTGTTTGCTCCTAAAGAGGGAGTATTTTGGGGCTTTCTACCATGTTATAGAGTTATTCCCTCATCAAAAACTGTCTGAAGAGGTTTTAAATATCATCCATGCATGTTTGAGTAATCTAGCAATCTCTCCTGGGCCCTACTCGAACTCTCCTTACATCATAGCTTTTCTGATAATGTTCCACAGTATGATATTAAATGTCTCTATGGCCACAAGTAGGTAGTGGAAACCGCTCTAAAACGTTACATAAGCTTAAATAAGCTTAAAATTTAAGTTTTAAATTTAAGTCAAAAACATTGTATTTGGCACTTTTCGGTCAATGCAAGTACCTTTACACTCAAAGACGCTTAACAGAACATTATTCATTCACTGCACACTTGGTGGTGGCAGGCTACTAGTGTTGCTGCAGCTGCCGGGGTCAGACAGACAGAAGTGAGACTGCCAGTCACTGACCACTACCAAAACTCACTCATCACATTTACATTCATACTAGGCCATGTGGGTGAAGTGCCATGCCTAAGGAGGCGACGACAGTTTTGCCACTGATGCCTCCACTGAGGCTGATGTGGCCTGATGTTCCCAGCATGCACTCTGCCTTGATGCAATGAGCAAACTCATCTACACTTTACTTGTCTTCGTCTGCCGATCTTGACAGCCAGTAAGTTTTATACTGTCTACAGAGCTGTTTTAAAGCCTCTCAGAGAATTGGTGCATAGTTGACTTGTTAGTGCACATGAACATTGAACATTTTACACAAATCAACCTACATTATATCATATTTTAGCTGCAAAAAATTCACAAATTCTCCATTGAAATGAACAGGATTCCCACTTAACTGGAAGTGCCACCACAAAGAAAGAGCTGCTTAGTCGCATTTAGTGGCAAAAGGCGATAGTGCTGTATCTACTGCTGCCTCGTGTCATGTTGTTGTGTTACATTCTATAAGCACCTCAATACTGTATATGTTTATGAGTCAAATACTTTTGCCTTAGTATTGTCACTGTAATACACCATCGCCACACTTACTGTTTAATGCTCTAAATGTAATTTCATTGTGACTTGCGACAATGATAATAAACCTCAGTCTCCCATCCAACCACAAAACAGGCTTAAATAATCAATTTCTAACAATCCAATGGTCTGCAATTCTGACAGTGAAAAACGTTTCTTTCCCAAACTTTTGACTAAATCTGCTGGTGGTTTATCTGGAGTGAAAATTGGTGCAGAGGATACGCACACAAAAGTCAAACCCTCTTGTCCTAGTCCCGCTCTTCAGCCTGTGATTGGCTAATTGCTGTGGAGGGTCTGTTGTCCTTGTGTCTGATTGGCCCATTGACTCAGGAAGTGTTTGTGAGAGGGTGCACTTGGCAGGAGGGCCCTTCACACAGAGGACACGGCTCTCAACTCAGCACTACTCACAGGCCTCGAGTGAACATGGAGATTTTATGCGTTTATAATAATCAGTTGTGTGATATTATCGAATGGTGTAATGAGGTTGATTTGATGGAAAGTTATAGTGTGTCATTTTCAGAGAATTTGGATTATAAAATATTGTGTTTTTAAGAAATATAATAACCATTCCTGCATATACATCTTTGATCCTTCCTCCTTCAGAGTAATATCACAACACAATCACTGTGCATCCCGCTAATGAAACTACTGCACATCGCATCAGGTTTGTGAAGTTATAGTGTATTGTTTTGTATCCTGCTTTTGTACATTTATGGAAAATTGCTGTGCAGGATCATGGGTGACATAGGCTTGTGGGCAGAGCCTTGTACAGACGCTTGCTGATAAACATAAGGAGGGTTCGACTGATGCCCGGGAAAGATCGCGGAATGGCTCAAATATTACAGTGGTCAAAATACTAAAAATACCTGCTCAAATGAGTATTTAGTTTGGATACTTGTTTTAGTATCGATACAAACATGTAGGGATGACATAAAACCTCTCCAGGCATGTTTCTGATAAATGTTATAACATGGTAGCAGAAAAAAAGTACATTTTGCATAATGCCCCGTCTCTCAGCAATTTTACATCATACAGAACACATATTGGGGGAGATTGTCTTTTTAGAGCTTTTAACCATGTTCTACTGTTGTGCCCTCTTCAAAAACATACCTGGAGTTGGATTTTGCTTCATTCACACTTGTTTTAATAATTCATGAATCCAAAGTCATCCCTCCTAAGCTTCAAAAATGCTCTGTTTGCATTGTGCTTGAATTGTTGTGTCACAGATAAAACTCCAGACTTCTATTAGCATAGCAGTCATGGGGGATTTGTTTTACTTTGAGACCAGTGTGGAGTTTTGCTGTAACAGAAGCTCGTAACTTGTAGCATGATAATGTGCACTTCCTGATTATCGGACAATAAAACACTTTATAATTAGATTCAGACCATACACATCAAACTTATTTTGACCTAAAAAACAATATATCTGTACTGGGGCAAGACACATTTTGCTCAAATGGAAACAAATCCGATACAAGGCCTTTACCTTATCTACCATGGTTCTATCTTGTTAAATTGTAGATTGAGCACCAAAACTTAAAAATAAAAACTTTGTCCCCCAAATTAACTATAATTTCCAGTTCTGTCTAAATCTTGGTGCATCCAAGTGTTTCTAATTACTCACGACCAAATGTAAAAACAACATGGTTTTTATCTCCTCCCACACACACACCCCCTCCCCTCTCTCTTTTTTTTTTTTTTAGCCTAAAAAACACTCCGGCTCTCCTCTCCTCTGCCTTCCCTGCATCCTCCTTCATCATCTCTGGATTTGTTTTGTGCCTCTTCAAACACCTCCTCCTTTTCCTCGCCTGCGTGCGGAAATAGAACCCTCAACCCTAGCTCTGTTTAGCAGTACACAGTGGAGTTGAAAGCCGCTGTGATGTAGGAGACCAGGGCTTTATCTTGGAGTACATCTCATACCGCAGCGTGACTCATGGGATAAAGGACACGGTATCTTAAAAATACATCTGAAAAATATATATATAACTGGGAGAGAAACATTGATACAGAGGGACCTGGAGACAAAGCTACTTTCTTTTATAAGACTTTTTTGACCTTTTAACCTTGTTATACCGTTGTCCCCTCATCAAAAACATATCTGGAGTTGTATTGTGTTTTATTCAC
The DNA here is from genome assembly GCA_019594935.1 of Periophthalmus modestus. Lineage (NCBI taxonomy): Eukaryota > Metazoa > Chordata > Actinopteri > Gobiiformes > Gobiidae > Periophthalmus > Periophthalmus modestus. Next base: position 56,367 of record JAIEZT010000109.1, on the reverse strand, counting down.
GCTTGTTTCATTAATCCATTAGTCCAAAGTCGTCTCCTCTGAACACTCAAAAATGCTCTGTTCACATTTTGCCAGTTTTGTTGCGTCATAGATAAAACTCCGGACTTCTGTGCCTGATGTATATGTGTAATTTTGTGTGTCTTAAAGAGAGAATATTATGCAAAATCAACTTTTTGGAGCGTTCTACCATGTTATAATGTCGCTCCCTCATCAGAAACATGCCTGAAGAGGTTTTATATGTCATCCAGGCGTCTTTGAGTATCTCTCCTGGACCCTAACTCTCCTTGCAGCTAGCTATAAGATTTCTACAATGCTCCACCTACAATCCTACATCGCCCATGCTCCCACATGACAATTGTCCTTAAATATACAAAAGCGTGAAACAAAAACAACATTACAGCTTTACAACCTGATGCGATGTGCAGTAGTTTCATTAGCAAAATGTCGATTGTAATGTGATAGCGCTGTGAAGGGGAGGTGACTTTTGGGTCAGAGCGTCAAAAACAAAAGTGAAACTTATAAAACATGTTAGTATGGCGAATTTAGCATTTTTAAAACAATAAAAGGTGACATGGGGACCTAAATATGTTATGTGTTAGCAGTTAATACCCATAGAAATAAAATACCTTCTGTTTAATTATAATATTATTGGAATGCTGTGATCCCTTCTGCAAACAAATTTACCCTCGGGTACTAATAAAGAAACATTACACCTTCTCCTGTGCAGTATTGCGGTCAAATTGTTTTCACAATAAACACATGGCTCGATTAGCATAGCATTTACAGAGAAAAGGGGCTTAAATTATTTGCTTTCTAAATGTTAATTCCCGTTGCTGACAGCAGAGGGAGCTCCAATGCCTTAATGCTTCTTAGTTAACAGTAGTGTAGTTTATAAAGTACATTTTCCAAATATAGACATTACTTTTAATTAGACAATGTGAAATACTTATCCCAAGGTGACCAATAGGATGTTTAAAAGATCATTAAAGCCGCTCAGACCACTTAAAGCCTGTATTTTGATTCCTGCTTGTTTGAGTAATGCTCTGAACATTTCCAAGAATCATTTCAGCAGGTTTGAACTGGAAGTCAACGGTCCCATTTCTGTCGTCGTACATCAATATTGTGGTTTACAATAAACAAAAGCGTGTCAAAGTGTTTCGCTAAATACCTAAATAAGCATAATGCATCTTCTTTAAAGACAAAATGACAAAACTAAAAGCTTGGCACATCTCAACATCGCAGGTTTAAACAGGAAATAAATCTACAGTTGTCAGAGCTACTCAGCGTTTGATGAATACTCAGAGTTTACTGCTATGACAGACAATGGAAGAGTGAAATGATGAGCATCTGAGATAAAAATGGAGGGCACCTATATAACCTATATGTGTTCTGGTAGGACAATGCTGGAAATGAACCCACAACCCTTTTCCTATGGCTTATTATGGCACAAATAATTTTATTAAAATGACTAAAAGTGCAGAGTACCAATCGTGAATTATTTAATATGTAAGAAAAAAATAAACCTTAAATTACTGATTAACTTAACACACCATAGCCACAGCTGCCTGGGGACAAACTGATGGAAAGTGTGACTTTAAATCTGTTCCTTACTATTTTACTACCTTACTTCCACATGAAAACTCTGAAACTCTCAAATTACAAAACTCTCTAAAAATGGTTGGGTGCTTTTGGAAGCTTGTTAACCAGAAAATATTACTGGTCCTTTTTCCATTTTTTTTTTTTTTTTTTTTTTTTAATTTTAGCATAGCCTACAAGAAAAAAAAAAAAAAAAAAATCTGAACATTTGTATTCTGCGGTGATACATTTTCTCATTTCCATCTTGATACTGACCTTTGACCTCACCATGGAAACACGCTGTCATTTGTCGCCTGGTTACTGTAGCGCGGCATAAACCAATATTGTCCTCTTATTAATCATTTATGACACTACAATATTAACATCCTTGTTGGAGCTTTAGTCACTCGGGACACCTAACAGGAATAAGCAGGCGAAGACGAACGGATTTGGTTTATTAAAATGGTTGAAGTAGATAAGTTAATGCCATACCGTGGAATATTCCAGGCAGGGAGACAAACTAGTAATATGGTTTTGTCGTCTATTTCTGCTTTAATTTCACTTCTCTAAATTATGCATATCTTGGAATGAGCATGTGTGCATGAATAAATAGGAATAGCTGTTGCTAGCTTTGTTTTGCTAACATGTCAGCTCAACATACTCTACCAATCAGAAGTTTTGGACGCCCCCCTCTACAGTTTTTTCTTTATGTTTACTACTTTATACATTTTATATATATATATGGAAGACATGAAGTAAGATACCGTGAATTTCAGACTATAAGCCGAAACTTTTTTCCCTCGCTTTGAACCCTGCGGCTAATACAACGGTGCGGCTTATTTATAGATTTTTACTGGCTAACGGCCACCGGGGGGCACTCTCTAACTGTAAACGCAAAAGTGAGACAGACATTGGGAAAAATTATGCGCTGAAGATACATTAGTTTTGATTTTGAACTGTCATTTTGCACCATGCACACACCCTCATTATGGAAAACGCACGAAGAAATGTATATGATGCAGCTTTTAAGTTAAAAGGCAATCGATCTGGCATGAAAGAAGAAAATAGAGTCGCTGCACGTAAGTTTGATCAGCAAAGAAGGAAATGGAGCCACTGCACGTAAGCTTGACATTAACGAACCGATGGTGGGATGTTGGAGGCAGCAGTGGGAAGAACTTTGTCAATGTAAAAAGACAAAAGCTTTCAGAGGAAATAAATAAAGATGGCCCATGTTGGTGCCCTTTTATCTTCTAAACATGCAGGTATGTTCATCCCATGTTGAGGCATGTTGGTGCCATACTGCTGATTTTCAGGCACAGTTTTTAAAAAAAAGTGTCTTAAATAAAAAAAAAAAAAAAAACAACTTCTATGTAGCATCTTTCTGTATCAATATCTCATGTTACAATGTGAAAACCGGCTATATATATATATATGTACAAAATGTATTTCTTTTCAAATGTAGCTTGTGCAGCTTATATTCAGGTGCGCTCTATAGTCTGGAATTTATGATATATGGATTTATGTAGCAAAGAAAAAAAAAATAGCCACCCTTTTGCTTTGTCGACAGCGCCGCAAACCCTTGGCCTTGTCTCAATTAGCTTCTTGATGAAGCCTCCTGTGGTTTTACTTCAGCTGTGCCTTGTCAGGGTCAAGAAATGCCAAAACTGCAAACCAGGAATCAAAGCAAATTGTGGCTATTTTTTGTATTTTTTCGTTTGCTATATTCCATATGTGTCCATTCATAGTTTTGATTTCAGTGAGAATTCATAATTTAGATAATCAGCAAAATAATGAAGAAAAATAAAAGAAAAAGTGTGCCCAAACTGTTGACTGGTAAGATAAGATAAGATAAGATAAGCCTTTATTAGTCCCACAGTGGGGAAATTCCAGCATTGCACCGCACACATAGAGAACAGGCACACATAGAGAACAGAAGAAACAGGGTAATAGATAAATAGTAAGAAATAATTTAAGAAATAGATTCAAAAATAAAACTCTAATATACACATATATATACATATAGATATACAAAGTGAAAGTGATAAAGTGACTTGGGTATTGCACATGGGTTTGATTAAATATGGTTGAATGACACATGTTCAGTGTTAACAGTGTTCATTGTATAGTCTGACAGCAGCAGGAAGGAAAGACCTGCGGAACCTCTCCTTCACACAGCGAGGGTGAATCAGTCTGTCACTAAAGCTGCTCTCCAGGGCAGACAGAGCGTCCTGCAGGGGGGGTGAGACTCATGGTCCAGCATTGAGATGACCTTAGCCAGGACCCTCCTGTCCCCCACCTCCTGCACTGAGTCCAGAGGACAGCCCAGGACAGAGCTGGACTTCTTGATGATCTTGTCCAGCTTCTTCCTCTCCCTCTCTGTGATGCTGCTGTTCCAGCAGACCACACCGTACAGGATGGCTGATGCCACCACAGAGTCATAGAAAGTCTTCAGGAGTGGCCCTCTCACTCCAAAAGACCTGAGTCTCCTCAGGAGATAGAGCCTGCTCTGGCCCTTCCTGTACAGTGCGTCTGTGTTGTGAGTCCAGTCCAGTTTGTTGTTCAAATGAACACCCAGGTACTTGTATGAGTCCACTCTCTCAATGTCCCTTCCCTGGATGTTCACTGAGGGGGCAGTAGAGTGGCGTCTGCGGAAGTCCACCACCATCTCCTTGGTCTTCCCTGCGTTGATGATGAGGTGGTTCTGCTGACACCAGTCCACAAAGTCCTGCGTTAGTCCTCTGTACTCCACATCGTCGTCATCCTTGATGAGGCCAATGATGGCGGAGTCATCAGAGAACTTCTGCAGGACGCAGCTGTCCGTGTTGTGTCTGAAGTCTGCAGTGTAAAGGGTGAAAAGAAAGGGCGCGAGGACAGTGCCCTGGGGCACCCCCACACTGCAGGTCATGAGGTCAGACACAGAGTTCTTGGCTCTCACAAACTGGGGCCGGTTTTGTGAGATAGTCCAGGATCCAGTCTGCCAGGTCACAGTCCACCCCGGCGGTCTCCAGCTTGTCCCTCAGGAGCAGAGGCTGGATGGTGTTTGAAAGCACTGGAGAAGTCAAAGAAGAGAATCCTCACAGTGCTGCCGGGGTTCTCCAGGTGAGACAGTGAGCGGTGCAGCAGGTATATGACGGCGTCCTCCACTCCGATGCCAGGCCGGTACGCAAACTGCAGCGGATCCATCGCTGAGCTCACGGTGGAGCGGAGGTGGCCAAGGACCAGTCTCTCCAGTGTCTTCATCAAATGAGATGTTAGAGCCACCGGCCTGAAGCTGCTGAGCTCCTTGGCCTGTGGCGTCTTGGGCACCGGTACCACGCAGGAGGTCTTCCAGAGTTGTGGTACCACCCTCAGCTTTAGGCTCATGTTGAAGACATGCTCCATAACTCGCACAGTTCATCTGCACAGGACTTAAGGAGCCTGGAGCTGATGCCGTCTGGTCCTGCTGCCTTCCTGGGTTTGATCTTCTTGAGCTCAAGTCTCACCTGGGCTGTAGAAAATGACAGTGGCAGGCTGGGGGGATGTATGAGTCCATGTGTATTGGACTGAAGAGCAGAGGCAGAGGTGTGAGGAGGTACAGGAGTTCCCCATTGTCCAGCCGGGGAGGGGAGAGCAGGCAGCTGGGTCGGGGGAGGGGTGGGTGATTGATCAAATCTCAGGAAGTGAGAATTGAGGTCGTTCACCCACCGCAGGTCCCCCTCCGTCTGGGCAGAGGGTGCTTTGAAGCCCGAAATGGTCTTTAGACTTCTCCACACCCCCTGGATGTTCTTCTGCTGTAGCTGTTGCTCCATCCTTCTCTTGTAGCTGGCTTGGCTTGTCCTGATTTTCCTCCTCAGCTCCTTCTGTACTGTCTTCAGCTCCTCCTTGGTCCCTGACCTAAAAACTCTCTTCTTCTCCTTCAGCAGAGCTTTTATGTCAGGGTTGATCCACGGCTTGTTGTTTGGGAAAACACCGCACCGTCTGGGAGGGGAACGATGTTTTCAAAACAGAAGTTTATGTAGTCCGTGATGCAATCAGTCACTGCGTTGATGTCCTCTCCATGTGGGTCACAGAGAGCTGTCCACACTGTGGTGTCAAAGCAGTCTCTCTCAGAGCCTCCTCACTCTCAGCAGTCCACTTCTTCACCACACGGGGCACCACAGGCTGCCTGTGCACAATGGGCTGGTACACAGGCTTAAGGTGGAGGATGTTGTGGTCAGCTCTACCCAGGGGAGGCAGTGGGGATGAAGAATAAGCCTCCTTGATGTTGGCAAAAAATAAATCCAAAGTTTTATTGTCTCTCTTGTGGGCAGGTGACATACTGGGTGTATGTGGGCAGAACAGGTGCAGGAGATGCATGATTGAAGTCTCCAGAGATCAGGAAGAGAGCCTGTGGGTGCCTTGTTTGGAGTGTGCTGGTACAGGAGTGCAGCGTGTCACAGGCCGTCTCAGCGTTAGCAGAGGGGGGAACATACACAGCGATGACAATCACATGTGAGAACTCCCGGGGCAGATAGTATGGCCTCATGCTAACAGCCAGCAGTTCAATGTCTTTGTGACACAGCTGTGTCTTCACTGTACAGTGTCCAGGTTTGCACCCACCTCTCATTCACAAACAAGGCCAGGCCTCCTCCTTTCCTCTTGCCGCTCTCTGCCGTCCTGTCTGCGCGCAGCAGGTGAAAATTGTCCATAGAAACAGCTGAGTCCGGGATTTGCGGGGTTAACCAGGACTCCGTGAAAAGCATGATGCTGCTGTCTCTGTACTCCCGCTGATACCGCGTGAGCGCCGCTAGTTCGTCCGTCTTGTTCGAAATAGAGCACACGTTTCCCGCGATGACAGAAGGGAGCACAGGTCTGAAGCGTCTCTTCTTTTCCTGGAGTTTACGTCCCGCACGTTTGCCCCTCCGCGTCTTCAACAGCAGCTCCGCTGGAATGTCGTGCCGGTCCTGCGGGAGCACGACAGACCCGCGTAGTGCCAACAGCTGTTCCCTGGAGTAAACAATGGCTGGTCGCGGCCCCACGCACATTGCGCCGGTGAAGTTAGGCGAAATACAATAAAGAAAAAAATGAAACTAAACAGAAACACCGCGTTTCTGAAAAAACACACTATATACAAAAAGTGCAAAGCAAACAAAGAGGGTAAAGATTTAAAAGAGTAGAAAAAAAGTTGGAAATAGAGGAGCGATGCAAACCAGCTGCTGCTCTCGCCAGCGCCGGAAGTAGTAAAATGGTAATGTATAAGTTACCATTACGGGAAATACTGTGGTTTAAAACAAGATTTCACACTTTTTGATGAGTTACTGAAGTTACTATCTTATGTAAATCTGTGACGTCTTCAAACAGACATGTGCTGCATTTATAAGACAATGGAGACACTGAGTCATCAGCACCAAACTGAGTCATCACTGCCAGCACCTCCACTATCTCCAGCACCTCCACTATCTCCAGCACCTCCACTATCTCCCGCACCTCCACTATCTCCCGCACCTCCACTATCTCCAGCACCTCCACTATCTCCAGCACCTCCACTATCTCCAGCACCTCCACTATCTCCCGCACCTCCACTATCTCCCGCACCTCCACTATCTCCAGCACCTCCACTATCTCCCGCACCTCCTTCACCTTTCAGACCTCCAGCATGTCCCACACCTCCAGCATCTCCAGCACCTGTTGCACCTTCCTCACCTGCCACACCACCAGCACCTGTTGCACCTCCTTCACTTGCTGCACCCCGTTCACCTCCAGCATCTCCTGCACCAGCTGCGCCCTCCCTCACCTGCTGCATCTTCAGCACATGTTGCACCTTCTTCATCTTCCACACGACCAGCACCTGTCACACCTCATTCACCTGCTGAACCTCCATGTCCTTCCACATCTCCAACATCTCCTGCTCTAGCTACGCCTCCCTAACCTGCCGCATCTTCGGCACCTGTTGCTCCTCCTTCACCTGTCACATCTTCAGCATCACCTGCACCTCCATCATCTCATGTACCTCCTTCACCTGCCACATCTTCAGCATCACCTGCACTTCCTTCATCTCCTGCTCCTCCATCATCTCACGTACCTCCCTCACCTGCCGCATCTTCAGCACCTGTTGCATCTCCTTCACCTGCCACACCTTCAGCATCACCTGTACTTCATCTCCTGCACCTCCAGTACCTGGCAAACCTCCAGCATCTCGTGCACCTCCATCACCTGCCGCACCTTCTGTCCAGCAGCCTGCAGGCCTCAGTCTGTTTTTAACAAGGGGCTGGTCTGTCAATGTCCGATCAATGACTATCCTATCTACTGCTCACCACCGCACTATTTTGTATAAGTGCGTGTGTGTGTGTGTGTGTGTGTGTGTGTGTGTGTGTGTGTGTGTGTGTGTGTGTGTGTGTGTGTGTGTGTGTGTGTGTGTGTGTGCATGTGTGTATGCTTGTGTGTGTGTGTGTGTTGGGGGGGGGGGGTCTAGTCTCCAGGCCAACGAGGGAAAAGAAAAAGCACAGAGTGTTTTTGGCCTCCGAGCTGGCAGCCAAGCACTAGTCAATAATGCCTAGACAAGAGGGAATATTTCTGAAAGAGAGAGAGAACAGGGGAGAAGAGAGGGAGGGGTAAAGAGACAGAGAGAGAGAGAGAGAGAAAGAAAGTAAAGAGAAACAGTGAAAAGAACACTGAGGACGTAAGAGAGTGGAGAAATACAGAGGAGAGAGCGAGAGGGAGAAGAAAAGGGGGGGCAGAGGAGGACAATAGAGAGAGAGGAGGTAAAGAGAGAGAGTGAGGAAGGGAGGAAGAAAGATAGAAAAGAAAAGACTGAAGAAGGTAGAGAAATAGAAGAGAGTTAGGAAGTGAAAAAAGAGAGGCATGGCTGTGAAGAGGAGAAGAGAGGGAGATAGATAGAGTACACAGGAAGAGAGAGGAAGGACTGAGGGAGTGAGAAGGAGGGAAAATTAACAGACAGGATAGGGTGAAGAGACAAGGAGAGGGATAAAGAGAGGGGGAGAGAGAGAACTCGGGACAGAAGAAATGAGGGCAGAAAGAAAAGGGAGAGGGGAAAGAGAGCTAAATAACAGAAAGAGATGAGAGAAAGGTAAGAGAAATAGCAATAGAAGAGAGAGAGAGAGCTGTGAAAGAGGGAAAGACAAGAAGAGGGTAAGAGGAAAAAGAGAGTGAAACAGAGGGATGAGAGAAAGGGGAAGGAGAGGACTTACGATAATGCAGAAAAGAAAGAGTAAGATTGGCAGTGCAGAGTGAAGGAAGCCAACAGTTTAGCCAATAAAGAGCCCAGCACAGCACTTTTCCAGATTGGCCTGTAGAGAACAGACTGGAGCTGGAGGGGAGGGCATCTGGACCAATCAGGAGAGACAAGAGCTGAATGCATGTGTTAACAAAGCTTTTGCGAACAGGCTAAATAATAATATAGCATTAAAGGCACATAATTTAACTTTTCTGGTCTGCCATTCACATGCCTCTGACGTTGTTGATGTTGATCTGAAAGTGAAACTGACCTGTCGTACATTCTTTCAATTACAGGTGTCTTTAGACTTGTCAACAAGACAAATTCTCACAATTTGTGTGAGTTCACAAATTCTTGAGAACCTATCAAGCATTTTCATGTGACCAATTACAGGGCTGTAGGCAGGACAGCCACTGAACGAACCAAAACAAACATGGCAACTCTGACAGACATACTTCAGCCCATTTGTTTACAGGAAAGACGCAATATGCTTTTTGTAACTGGATTTAGATCTTTTGGCTTGTTGTGCTGTTGTGACACTTGGACCAATTAGTGTGAAATATTTGTTTGAATGTTCCAATCATTGGTTCTGATCACTTTCAGTGATCCCATCCCAGATCGGTGTAGAGCTCAGTTCAGAGGGCTACACATCGGTCTGGTGTTTTTATTGTTCAAAAAATACTTTGATAAACATGCATTGTTATTTTGAAGAAGTCACTATTCCACATGTCTGACCTTTAAATTGGCCTGATGGCATCACTTGCTTGTGTCCATAGAGATTGATAGGTTTAATGCCATACTGTGGAACAACAACAATAAATCTAACATGTCACTTTAAAATAACCTTATATTTCAATCTTCATAAACATGATGCATATCTGTCCCCAGTTATGATAGATAGATAGATAGATAGATAGATAGATAGATAGATAGATAGATAGATAGATAGATAGATAGATAGATAGATAGATAGATAGCTTAAACTTATGACTCTCTGATCTGAATGGTCTCTATCTAAACCCCAGCACCTGCAGACAATCATGAATCAGTGCCAGTGCAGCCTCTGCAGCTCAGTGAGTGAATTCTGGAGGCTTTGAACTTTCACATGAGGCATGGCCTGTCCGTATACTGAGAATAAGAAAAACCTTGTGTGTCCTTTGGGTTAGGTACTGGCAACCAAGTTAGTGGTGACTGTAATATTTTAAACTGCAGGAGAGCCTACATACAGTTTTTAATTTGTGATAATTTAAATTTAAATTTCTGTCCTTTCTTCACATCACTGACTTGTATACCTTATGCCGGCGTCTAAGTGCCAAAATGTATGCATTTAACAAACACATTGCTGTTCACTCATTTGTTTGTTTCAGGTTGTTTTGATTTGTCGTAGTATTCTGCCTCGTCATCACCCTCCCTCCTCTGGAACCAAAGCTGCACAGCCCAGCACTCCTCACCACACAACAACCCCCCACATCTCATTAACAATCCCCACTGCGCGCCAGTGGATTCAGCTGGTCAGTTGTGCACGTGCAGCAAGACGTGCATGTGAACACACACAGAGGCAGAGGGGTGTGCACGTGAACACACACAGAGGCAGAGGGGCGGCGTGCACGTGAACACACACAGAGGCAGAGGGGCGTGCACGTGAACAGAGGCAGAGGGGCGTGCACGTGAACACACACAGAGGCAGAGGGGCGTGCACGTGAGCACACACAGAGGCAGAGGGGCGTGCACGTGAACACACAGAGGCAGAGGGGCATGCACGTGAGCACACACAGAAGCAGAGGGGCGTGCACGTGAACACATACACAGAGGCAGAGGGCGTGCACGTGAGCACACACAGAAGCAGAGGGGCGTGCACGTGAACACATACACAGAGGCAGAGGGGTGTGCACGTGAACACACACAGAGGCAGAGGGGCGTGCACGTGAGCACACAGAGGCAGAGGGGCATCCACGTGAACACACACAGAAGCAGAGGGGCATGCACGTGAACACACACAGAGGCAGAGGGGCGTGCACGTGAACACACACAGAGGCAGAGGGGCATGCACGTGAGCACACACAGATTAGTGGTAGACAGGAGTCAGCAGGTTTAGCCCACAGCCCATCCACACAGCTGTTTAACAAGGACTCAATCAATGTGTGATCGATCAGTGAGAGAAAGTACAGAGGAGCAGTAATAAGCAAGGCTTCTCAAGCTGAGGGGAGGGGGCTGAGACAGGGAGCAGGGGATCAAGACTTTATTTAGTTAAGGGCCTGTATTCTGGTGAAATAACGTCTTAATTTCATTTGGGTCTTATTAATACATACCAGGAGTTAAACTTTGGAGAGGATTTTGATGACTTAAAAAAAACAAAAACAAACCTGTCAAAAGACAGGAAAAAAATGGCGATGAAGAAAAGCACTTTTAAAACTTGATAATATTTGGAATTATTGAATTGTATCATGCAAAATTAGAATATAAAGCATATGGTTTGTTTATATCCTTGTGGCTCCTTGCCCAATCTTATCAAATCTCTATCTATAAGCAGGGTTGGACCTGGTTAGTAAATCAGCTTGGAAAGAGATGTTTTTTGTTTCATTCACACATTTTAGTATATTCAGTTTGTCTCTGTTCTCATGAACACTGTGTTCTAGCTGCTGATGTCATGAGATGAAACCCTCCTAAAGGAAGTGCTTCTCTTGCCTGTTTCCCATTAGACTCTGCTTGGCTCTAATCTACTCAGCCCTGCGCACATGTGCCTGACTCATACACACATTTGCAACTAAACAGGGTGAGGTGACAGTGACAGACACTAAAACAGCGACAGATATGGAGTATGCAGCGGCATTGTTCTGTCTGCTACTGTTTGCTCTGTGGTGGTGTTTCGACAAGGTGGTCGTTCAGCCGCACTCTGCAGTGGTGGGATGTTACAACACAAATGTGCAGTGGCTACAGAACTTCAGAATGTCTGAACATATTTTCATGTTCCAGTGCATCAAACTACGGCTAGCTACAGAACAGAAAAAGCTCAGTGTTTTGTGCTTGCGTGCCTTTGAGGAGGAGAGTGGCAGTTGCTCTGTTTAAGTGCTACTAGTTTGGAGAACAGAAGTATTGGACACACTGAAGCTTAACAACAGTGTGCAGATGTGTGCAGTACTTTTGTGCAGATGAGCAAATCTGTTTCCCAGACTCTGAAATATTGAAGGATATGTGTACCTTTATAGAAAACAGGAGGGGGCTCTCATATAGCACAACACAGACTAGTTCAATGGTAGATACACTGGAAAAGTACTATTTTGACAAAAGTGATCTCTCTATTGCATAACTCCCTTCAAGTATCCCTATACACATGTAGTCACTTTTCTTTTTTATGTAGCTTTTCTCTGAACTTTCTTGATGTGCTTTAGGACCTGTGTTGTGCCATGTTATTGGAGAGCTCCTGGTACGTCTCATTGTCGTGTGTGGCTCTGTCCAGTTGACTTTGTGTTTTCTCATCTGCATCCAGACAGAGAAATGTTTGGACTTCAACGTTAGACCACGGCTTTCATGGTTTTTTTGTTGATATTTAAAGCTTGCATTGGCTCTTAAATGACATTAGCGAGGTTAGCTATGAGGAGGTAGTGTGAGAAATTAGCGAGTTCTCAGCTAGAGATACTTTGCTTACAATACACAGTAAAGTGACGTTACACTTCCACCCAATCAGTGGATGAGTCTATGGATGTCAGTCATGTCTGAGGAAGTAGCACCAAATGGACAAGTTTGACCACTGGGCTGAATCGCGCCGTAGAGTCGAGTAGAGCCAAGATGCTGGTGGAAAAGGGCTGGTTGTATTTTAAAGCCGATAAACTTTCACTGGACTCATTCTGATCATTGTGGAGCCGTTGCTATAAAAAACACCTTGCTAACAGCTAGCAGCTTTTTAATTAAGCTTCACTTTAATCAATAAGCCCTGTGCTAGCAATAGTGGCATTTTGAGTGTACAGAAATTAGAGCTGAAGTACTTTTACATGGTTTCCGTATATATGATCTACGGAGGAGGAATTCCAAGTTTACGGTTTTCAAAAGTACTTGACTAACACTTGGAAAATACATAACCAAGCCATATTGGAACAGGAAAGTATAAAAATGTATGTCTCACATACAAATCAGATGGTTTACACTCCAAAAATGAAAATCAACCCTTAAAGAGGGAGTATTTTACTTTTATGGTGTATTAACTGCTAACACATAAAATTTATATAACCATGTTACCTTTTATTGTTTTAAAATGCTATATTCACTGAAAACTACATTGACAAGTTGTATAAGTTTCACTTTTCATTTGTACAGTTTTGTTTGTAAATTTATTGACAATTGTCATGTGGAAGCATAGATGACATGGATGACATCTAAAACCTTTTAAGGCATCTTTTTAATGAGGGAACAATTACAGGTAAACTGACATATTGGGTTAATATTTTGTACTTTTTATCGACCTTACATGTCAAGCATAGGCCAGTATTTTCTTTTGGTCAATCTGCTGCCTAAAAATACACAAAAAGCTTTATATTAACACTTAGCACAAAACATGACTACACAGCTCTATTATAAGTTTGTGATAAAAAATAAATAAAATAAAAAAAAGGGGGGAGTCTGTTGTGAATTTAAATGACACAGTTTGGGGAAAATAATCAAAATCGGCCTAAATTATCAGTAGAGCTTACTGGCCATCAATTGCTCTGTGGTCTCAACAATCGGCATCGGCATGGGCCATAAATAAACCCATATCAGTCGATGTCTGAAACGATAGAAAACTAAAACAAAAATGTATTAGCATAATACCTCCTCTTTAAGCTGCACTTTAATCAATATTCCCCGTGCTGGCAGTAGCATTTTGAGTGCACCGAAATAAAAGTACTTTTACATATCCATATCCATTTTCTTTCCATATACATGATCTTCAGAGGAGGAATTCTAAGGTTAAGGTTTCCAAAAATACTTATAATTGTATATTGCAATACAGTAAAATGTATTTAAAAATTCATGGTCCACATAGAAATTGGCCATTTATGCTCCAAAAAGAAAAATTAACATTAAAACTTCTCTGGATAAATTAACTTTGATAATTTTAGTATGTTTTCAGATGAGCTATGTCTCTATTTCAAGGACAATTTATTTGACTCCACTGATTTACTCGTCATTTTCAATGTTTGTCAGCTCATTGTTTTGAACTTGTGTTACTCTGTGTCCTCAGAAAACATTACATCGACTGCACAAAGACGTCAAAAACAGGACAAAATGATCCGAAAGCGATCCAAAATGAGCTGTAAATTTGGGGAATATCTTCAAGGCCACTTTTTGCACAGCCAGATTAGTGGAAGTTATCCGGAGTGAATCACCTCTCCTCCTGCATTAAACACTTTTTATGAGCGTCGAAAGCGGCCCGCTCTAAATCTTTTCAATCACGCCTTCGCTCAGCCGCCATTGTTTGGAGAAGCACAGCGAATCGATAATTTTGTGATTGTAACAGCCCCCAGGGAAGCGAGATAGAATCTGCCTCCGTAATGAAGCGCTACACAGAGCCGCAGGGCTCGCAAATCACGCGCTATATGCTAACTGAGGAGACGGGAGCAGGGGAGGGCTAGCAGGCCTTAGCTACATCCGATTAGCACTCCTAGCTAAAGGCGATGGAACTTTGTAAATGTATTAGTGAAAGTTACAAGTGTCCATGTTTTATGCTAATGTGCTACTGCGAGACAAACTAAATATATTACTTTTTTATTAAGTTATTGTTGGAGACGGGTAATTTTTGCACAATAAGTTGAGAGCATGTGCTTTAGCTTAACCACATATATTTGGGTTGGAGAAATGAGGAGTGGAGGTAGTTGGACTTGTTCAGTACCGTTGCATGCAATGAGCAGACTGTGCAAATGGATAGGGGCCCACTCGCAACTAGAGGCCCACTGAAATGTAAGATTTTGGCTGCTAAAATATATCAGTAGTAGATTACTTCTTGTTACTTCTTCTACAGGAAATATCAGTTAATTGTGGCCAAAACTCCTTGTCGAAACCTGATCTTGTCAGATCTCAGAGGCTAAGCAGGGCTGGACCTAGTTTTTACTTGGAGTCGAGAGCACTGTGAAATATGTCATTTCATGTATCTTTATTTATGAAATGAAAGTACCAGAACCTCTTTTTCATGAGTGCCCCTGTTAAAATACAACAATACAACAAAAAAACAAACATGCAAAACAAATAACTGCATAGGTCCATTTAAAACATTAAAAACTGTTATTATTAAATGAAAAATGTTAATCATCAGATTATTAAAGTGCAGTAGTGGCACCAGTGTATCCAGTTTTGCATGTCTTTGAAATATATTAAAACCTTAAAAGAAACTTATAATACTTATTTCATGTTTTTATTGATTTATAACTTCTCGATAATAGAGCCAGGTCCATAGTCGTCCTGTTCAACACTAGGAGACTCGTAGGCCCCACCTCATCATAGTGGCATTTCTGTGATTTTTTTAATAGAGCTCAGTGGTCACCACAAGTAAAATTCCCATTCATTTTTCCTATAGACTTGCCAAAAAATAAATAAAATAAAACTGCAAACAGTGATAAAGAGCCCTTAAAACCTTTGTGACCAGGCTTCAGTGGGAGAGCTGCCTATCAACCCTGACTTGACATGTCATTGAATATTTCTGGTGTCACGTTGGAAATAAATGTTTCTGGATGATTATAACTTTGCAGGGGGCGCTGGAGAGCCATAAAGAGACGGCATTATAATATACATATCATTTTATCCAGGTCATCAAAATACCAAAACTCTATTGGGTTTGTTTGAAATCTCTTTCAAAAGGAGACTTCATGGAGACTTCCCACTGATTTTTAAACACGTGGCTATGCAAAAGAACGATTGCAAATAAGGTATGGTCTTCATTAACTTTTTTGTTCAGAATGGCATAAAGATTTTGTGTACCAAATTTCTTGACAACAAACAATTTTTTTCCGTCTCATTTGAACTTTGCAGGATAAAGATAAAAGTTCGATTCACACACCGTCATGTTAAGGTCATCAAAATACTCAAATGCTACATTGGGTCTGTTCTGATCGGCAATTTCTGCAAAAGTTAGAGATTTTTATGCTTTCAGAATGGCCAATTCATTAAGAGTTCATTATGACCACACCCTGAGACTTTAAATTTGTTTTGACACCAGTTTTTGTCCGGATGATGCTACCTTAAAATCTTTTTTTTAATTCTATTGATAAAAGTAAGAGTGGTGTGACTATGTCACGTTGTTCCCCATGATGAAGAGAGCTGCTCTGTAAATTCTTTCACAAGTTCACAAAACTCTGGATAACTCTTAATATATAATCAGCAACATAAAACACATTCTGTAAAATACTTAAATAACTCAACATGAATCTCAAGTAATGCTAATTTCTTTAATTGCATTTCAGCAGATCAAACTGGATGCAGCTCTTCAGGCCTAATGCCTATTGTTATTCATCCTCATAGTCTTCTGAATACCTCAAGTTTTTGTCTCTGGGTTTAGTGGAAACAGCTGTCACATTCTTCACTTGGGTTCTGGCCTTTCTCCTCTGCAGACTCACATCCTCATAATGATAGAAAGGTTATATTTATCAGATGGGTCATTGTAGGTTGAGTCCATACCATCGACCTTCTTATTTTGTTCTTTTTCTTTCGGGTGGTGTTTGTAGCTGAGGTAGGAACAGCTGAAGCCTGGATCTCCACCTCTTCATATTGCAGTGCTTGAGCCACATTAATGGGTGTAGCTTCTGGCTCTGAGACTAGTGTTTCCCTCTGGTTCTTCCTTTGTGTACTTAGAGCAAGTGAACCAATCCTCATCCTGCTTGCATCTTCAGTTTTGCTGACATCAGGCTGGGATGCCACAACCTCACAGGTCGCTTCAGTGATTTCTGCTGTTGAAATGTCCACCATATCAGTTTCCTCAAGGACTTTAAACTGGACACTGTGCTCTCCTGCATCATCTTCTACTAATGTTTCAGAGCTGGTGGAGCATATTCAGCATTGGCTAAGACACCTTCAGCCTTTGTCACTGGCTCTTCATCTACTTGAGGAATGACTGTAGTCTCTCCAGAAGTCCGTGGAGTGGCCTGGACCTCATTTAGTTCCATGCCTGATGTATCCTGGTCTTTAAACGGGTTCTTCATCCTCCGGTACGTGGCTAGTTTTTTGGAATAAAAATTTCAATTCTCACCAAAACATTTAGGCTTTGAGCAGGAGAATAGAAGTTCCACAAGCAGGTGATGTTTAACATAAATGTCAGAACCACCTCTTTTAGATTGTCTGTCAAAAGGAAAAACTCCTTATCACTTTTTTTTATTTGCTAGACAGGTTTCAGAAAATACAATATACAGTATTTGGGTCTGTTTAATTTGTTCAGGCTTTAATGTAATCAAATTGAGATCTGATACTATGTACAGTATAGTCATATGTATAATTCCCAGTCCCTTTCTTGAAGTTTTGCATATCAAATAGGCTTAACTCTTGTGATACTAGGCCTGACCAGGATTGATTTGATGCCCGGGAATTAGGTTTGTTAGTAATATTCATACCAACCAAGTTACACGGCCTCTGATAATTTCTTTCTTGTGTACGTGATGTTTTACATGACATTTGCACATTAATTTATTTTAATCTAAGCCAGTGGGCACTGATTTTGTCAAGGAGTCACATGAGACGGTGTTTATCCTGTGTCTAGTATTAGGTGCAGACTACAGCCTTAGTTTGATGTTGTGACTCAACAGTTTTTTTGTTTTTTTTTTTTCAGCCTTTTTTAAATTAATGCCATCGCGGGCAAATAGATTATTCCTCTTCCAGAATCCACAAAAGTTATCCACACAAAGAATTCCAA
The DNA here is from genome assembly GCA_019594935.1 of Periophthalmus modestus. NCBI lineage: Eukaryota > Metazoa > Chordata > Actinopteri > Gobiiformes > Gobiidae > Periophthalmus > Periophthalmus modestus. The sequence goes on along the minus strand of JAIEZT010000109.1, from coordinate 38,734 downwards.
GCACTGCAACAACCCTTCATTTTGATGTGAAGTTGGCAAATCCAACTAAACGTCATGTTACTGAAACTTGGAGATGGAATTGGACCATATATTACACTTTTATTTTCCCGACTTTAGCACCATGTTTATAAGGGATTTGAAGTCACTTTCCATTACCTCGGACTGCAGTAGTTTAATGTCATTGGAGCCGATGTGCACTATCACAGTGGATGTCCTCACGGTTGGACATTGTGTTTGTTAGCGCGGTGTTTATGTGTGATACCTGAACTGGCACTCAGTTTCAGCCCGTTGGAAGGTGACATGGCATACCACAGACAAACCATTGAGGAGGCCAGGTCTTATTCAGTAAAGGATGTCATTTCCTTACCAACTGAGGCCAAGGTGATTGATGATTAATCACATGTTGTGGCAGGGACTTTTTTTTGCTTGAACTTGAACACTTTTGAATGGGACCCAAAAAATTTGTTTGTCACAGACATTTGGAATTTGGCGTGGACATCCATCTTGCCATATTGAACAGAAAAGCCAGTGGGGACATACTTCTATTTACAATCGTGTTGCCATGAAGACCTACCTGTATCTCCAACCCTGTAGACATGACGATGTCAGAAATGAATGGAATGAATGATGTAGTAACAATAGATCCTGATTTTTTGGGAAAGAGCTGTGTAAGCACCGATGGGAGGTGGGATCTTTGCTGAAGCATGTGCCCATTGGTCGCAAGGGGCAACATGGGGCATATATATATATATACAGAACAGATACATATATATATATATATATATATATATATATATATATATATATATATATATATATATATATATATATATATATATATATATATATATATATATACAGAACAGAGCCTTTTGAGCTTTAGAGATGTAGACAGACTAAGGATTACTCAAGACATGTGTGAATGAAACAAAACACAACTCCAGGGATGTTTTTGAGGAGGCAACAACATTCTAACAAGGTTCAACGCTCACAAGACCTTTAATGCATGGTGTGTAAAGTGGTTTACTGTGTTTGGACCGTCCCAAGTTAGGATCGAGGTTTGTCACGCTGTATGGTCCAGTTCCAGACCGTCCTAACTTCAGATAGGATGTAGAAGGGACTGGCTGCTCAAGAGACAACTTTAATGCGTTACCGTTGAACATTCAAAGTAATAACATCTCCATGGACACAGGCAGGTGGTGTGTTCTGGTGTTCTCCCCCAGAAAAGTTACATAAAAGACCTTGAAATATATTAATCAACAAAATAAACAGTGACATCTAAACAGTTACTCTTCCCACCACGCATGACATCAGTCCATTTGTGTCACCCTCCTCTGGCTCCACACCGTGAAACCCTCCCAAAGTGAGTCGGATTAGATTGGACAGCGCATTAGCTCAGAATGATTAAACATCTCCTCATATTACCGCGTTATGAAGATGTAACGCTTTCATCAACTACACGCCTGCTCTCTGCTTGTTATTCGCTAATATCCAATCAGAACACTCCCCCGTCCCAGCGACCCCTGCGACCTCTCACCCCACCACGTAATTGGACAGGGGGCAGGAAATGGCCGGTCATTCGCGGGGTCTAATTGGTTGATGAGCCGGAGCCGCTCGGCCAATCGGGGGGGGTCAGACGGGACGGTAACGTGGGATGACATTCGGGCAGGTGTGTGAATGATAAAGAATAATTTGATATTTGATTAGTTTGTGGGTGTGGAGGGAGGGGGCCGGGCAGCCACAGAGACAGATGGCTAATCGTGAATGGGGCACATGCTAACTGGGATAAGTGCTAGGAGTAATGGTGTTGCCGGGGGAAACGGAGTGTGCATACAGTGTACAAAGGCAGAGTGCTGTGAAAATACCATAATGATAATGAAGTGCTAATATGTGTTTACAGTGGGTTTATGTCAACAAAGCGTTTTACAAGAGGGCGTAGAAAACATTGACATAATCCGTAATATGGACATTTGAGCTGGGGGTGGTACAACAGATGGGTTATGACTATGGTTTTCTCATGTAGATTAGTATGTAGCAAAAACAGAATGATAAAAAATGTGTTTTAAAGGTCCGACATTACGCAAAATGCACTCATATGAGCTTTTAGCCAGGTTAAAGTGTTGTTACCTCATCAAAAACATACCTGGGGTTGTGTTCTCCAAAGCTCAAAATGCTCTGTTCCACCTTGTGATGTCACATAGTGGTACTTAAATTTTACTTCCCTAGAGATTGGCAAATCTTGGTCTGAAATCATCCAAATGTTTCCAGTGAAGGTGTGTGGAGTTTAAAAACACTGCGGAGCACTTCCTGTATTACCACATGACATCACAAGGTGAATCAGAGCGTTTTCTATTTGAGAACTCGGCGTAAATATGAAGGATTTGTGCGTTAAATGTGTGTGAATGAAACAACACAACTGATTTTGATGAGGAAACAACATTATAACATGTACCAGAAAAAAATGCAATATGGGCCCTTTAAAAGTTGAAAAAAAAAAAAAAAGATATAATTTGATATTGTGACTGGCAAAGATATAAAGTTTTAAGGAAGAGATAATAAAAAAAATAAATAAATAAATAAATAAATAAAATAAAATATGCTGAATTAAATAGAAAAGATTGGTTGATAATATTACTGTGTTTTTTTTTTTTTTTTTTTTTTTTTTTTTTTTTAATTTGAAGATGAATCAAGAGGTATAACAGATATCACACACTTCCGCCCCTGCAGCCCGGTGTTTGCAATCAGAAACACCCAACTAAGAACAGTAGATAATGCTAATGAAACACCATATACAAAATTTAAGAGTGAAAAAAAAAGTTGATTTAGTGTTTCGTTCCACAAAACACAACTCTGGATGGGTAACTTTCAACTTACAACTCAATAAAGTGAATTTTTTTATTGTCCCTGCCTTTAAGACCCTCTCTCTCTCCATAACCCGCTCCTCTTGTCTCTCTCCTTTGGCTCACGGAGGAGGTGTGTAATTCAGTTAGAAGCAGCTCTGTGAGACCAAAACTCTCAAGCGTGTCCAAGAACAACAGTCAGGTCTGCACAGGTCCACTTTACCACTTATGGTTTTGTGTTTTATAAGCTCCAGGAGTGAAGTGAAGGTGTTGAAACGATGACTGGCACTTGGCTGAGTGACAACTTTAGTTTTTTTTTGGTCTTTATTCCTTGTTTTATGATTTTTTTTAGGTCAAGGACAAAAAAATAACTTCTTGATATGAACATTTTGCTGCCACACTTGCATTTTTTCCGTGTTTTTGCTGTTTTTTTTTCGTATTATTATTTTTTCATTAAGTATAGCAAAAGGAGTGAAGATGTTTTGCTGCTCGTCCAAACCACTTCTTCAGTTTAGGTTAGAACCCAACTTACACATGTTAAACGATACCTTACCGGGGAAATGAATGTTTCTATATCTGGCATCTCTCTAGACCAGGCGTGTCAAACATTTTCACTGAGGGCCACATTAGCAAAATGGCTGCACTCAAAGGGCCAGATAAAATACATCTATTGAAACTTTTTGAACTTGTAAATTAACTGTTTCTGTATTTATTACTTATTCAAGTTACCAATATTGCGTATACATTTGCCTAGATGTATAAATATGGCTGTGTACCTGCGTATTGAGTTTGACACATGTTCTCTAGACAATACAATAAATTACATTTCGTATTAAACAAAAAAAATGTATATAATGATTTTACATTTCATTAAAACTGAGTTTTTAAACCCTACATGCACTATATGACCTGAAGTCAGAATTGTATTGAATTAATTTTAAGTTAGAACAGGAGATTGGAAATAATCCGCTGGAGGCAGTTCTAATTGCAGAGTCAGAATGCATTTATTGATGGTCTAAGTTTGACGAACAATAAAGCAATTTTCCAGGAAATACAGAAAAGCACAGACAATGACTAACACAAGGACTAAGACAGAGCAGACTGGGCGAAGACCCGATAAAGACCCAATGTCCATGTATGTCTTTGCTTTTTCAGTCGTATGCTCGGCTAGTTTCCTGACCGTATGTAGTGGCAGATGCAGTGGAGTTTTTCTCTCATATTAGAACTTTAAAGGGCTCTCATATCCATCTGTAGCTCTGCTCTGGTCTTCTTGTGCACAACTGGTTGGCATATAGCCCAGTGCTTGTGAAATACCCACACCCGTGAGACGCTAGCATGTAGGTGTTAAAGGGCCCATATTGTGCTTTGTCTGAACTATGTTATAATGTTGTTTCCTCCTCACAAACATACCTGGCATTCTGCTTTGTTTCATTCATTCAGGTTTAACACACAAATCCTGCATTTTTAGGCTGAGCACTTCTCTCAGAGGGAAAACACTCTGTTCCACCTTGTGATGTCATCTGGTAATACAAGAAGTGTTTCACTCCATACACCTCTGCTAGAATCATTTGGATGATTTTAGTCCTGGAATTGCCAATCTCTAAAGAACTTAAGTTAAAAGGTAGCTGTCAACTTGAAAACTACTGCTTCATGACATCACAAGGTGTAACAGAGCATTTTGAGCTTTGGAGATGTAGACAAACTAATAATAAAAGCTTACTCAAACATGTGTGGAACAAAACACAACTTTGTGTAATAATGGAAATTTAAAACTCTGAGCCAGGCTGAATAAAGCTGCTGCTATGTCTTATAACCTTAACTTCAGTTTAATGTAATATGTTACATAATTATGTTTAACTTAAAACATGACCTATTCAGTGTTTGGGTTAGTACTTACATGGGGGCCTAATAGGACATAGGGGATAGGTGAAAACAGAGATTTTCAAAGCACTCAAGCCTCGAATAACAGACAACTCAATCAAAATACAACTTACCCACCAGTGGCCAACGTGATACAGACTTGGAGAACAGTGAGGTGAGGTAATACATAAAGCTCCATATGATGGAAAATATAAGACATTTTGTAAGAACACATGTTTCTAATAATGTCCTGCCCAAATCTGGAACTATAAAACTATACTCCCACACAGAAATAATGTGTGACAAATCTTACTTTATAAAATCTTAAATATTGTCCAAGATTGTGCAACAAACTTTGTTATTCAACAACAAATGACACAAAAACAAAGTCCTACTTCTATGAGTTTTTCAGTGATTGGTCTGGTTCAAACTGGGTTTCAGTTTGAATCAGACCAGATGTAATACATGCATGTTTCTTTTTTGGATACATTTTAGATATATTTTGTGACTTATTTAGAACAAAAGATTGCACCATCACTCATAATTCCATTATGGTTATAGACAAACAATGATGCAATTATGATGTTGTTGAAGGTATTGTTCTGAGCAATAAAAAGACCTGTAATTGAATAAATGTTGCCATGTTGAGCATTCCAGGCAAAGCAGTAACATCTTCATGGAGACAAGTAGAAAAAGTTACATAGTGCACCTTTGACACACATTTCTAGAATTAATTTGTAGATGAATTCAAATTTTGACCCAATTTGATTTTAATTAAAAAACATGTGTTTATACCAATTTAAAAGGGAAAAAAACAAAAACTTAGTAAAATTAGTAATATGAAAACAATATAAAATGTAGGTGGTCAGAATTTCAATTCTCTGTGAAAGTCATAATCTGATTGTGCCCACCAGCTTCACTCAGTGCTGTCACAGATATTAGGGGAATTAGTGCCATTTTGGATCCATCAAATGTCTTTTCCATTGCTTTTCACAGGCGATATACTAGTCAGACACAGTTACCTAAGCACTAAAAGCTCAAAATCACCTTAATTCATATTTAGTGCAACATTATTTTCATACAGATGGAACGTTTCAGACACATACAAGCCATGTTTCAGTTGTCAGAAGATTTCTTAGAGTCCGTTATGTTTGACCTGAATGTTAATCATATCACTGTGTTTACATGCAAGAAGATCTGAATGTACTAAACAACCAGATTCAAATCATTTATTTTTTCATTTATTTTAAAAGGGACAATGCACAATTAGAACATAAATGTTGCCATTTGATGCATTATATTAGCATTTCTGTGGGTTAATTTACACCATCTTTCCCCAAAATTGTTAGACCAGTGTTGTCCCAGTCTACAGCAGGACAAAGAACCAAACCGCTGCAAATGGGGCGTCATTAGTAGCACTTTAGCCTTGGCAATAAACTTTGCAGCTATAATTGCTAAGAGCTATCATATATATAACCTCACTTTTGGCAGACGTAGATAAGGAGCATCTCATGTTGAACATTTGATTGTGTTACTCACAGTTTATTTGTTCTACGCTGCACAAACATGCATCTTAAAAAAAACTTAGCATTTCTCTTTTACATAGCGTACGTCTAGTGCAAAGGTGCTGGTATTAACTTTAAGTTACATTGGTAAAACTTTATAATAATAAAGTTATAATACATTATAAAAACTACACCTAATTAGCATTAATAAGGCATAAACAAAGCCCTAATTTATAATGAACAAATATTTCTTAATGAGGGGGTATTATGCAAAATGAACTTTTGGAGCTTTCTACAGTGTTGTGACGTTGTTCCCTCATTAAAAATATGAAGAGTTTGGGGTTTTTTTCTAATTTTTTGTTAACAGATTTTGTACAGGTGCATTTGACAATAAGAGGTACAGAAAAGCAAAAGAACAGCAACATCCATGCGTGTTTGAGTAATCTAGCGAGCTCTCCCGGACCATCTTTATGCTGGCTGTACGACACTATCTAATGCTCAGCCCACAAGCCTACATCAGCCAGACTCCCACACAACACGTCTCCATAAATATGATTCAAAACAATATACGACTTCAAACAAACCTGATGTGATAGTGCTCTGAAGGGGGGGGTGACTTAGTGCGGGGAGTAAGGGGTGTGTCAAAACCTGAAACTGATTTTAGTAGCATTTTTTGCCTTCAATAAAATGTAACTTAGAAGCACTGAACTTCTTTACTCCGAGGTGGAAAAGCAGAGGGCGGGTGTCTGATCCAGGGATGAATTACCGTTGCCTGTTTAAATACACTTTATTTAACCTGCAAATCCTGAAACACCACTCCCGTCCAACAGTAGTTCAAAAGCCTGAGTAAAGCAGAATCTGTGAGCTTTAATGTGAGGCCCTGTCTATACCACACTTAATGGACGCCCTGCTCCTGTCAGCGGAGATAGTGCACTGTCTCCTCACATGGTTAGACCCGGGATGGAAGACAAGACCAGCACATACAATACAATACAATACAATACAATACAATACAATACAATAGTCCAAAGTCTGGACACGTCTTTTTTCATGTGTGTTTTCTTCCATGATTCTCACTGAAGACATCCAAACTACGAATGGGTACATATGGAAATGTAGCAAACAAAAAATGTGTATATAAAATGTAGAAAGTGATGAACTTGAAGAGAAAATACATTGAAAAAGAAGTTGTGTCCAGATTATTGACTGTGTCGGTAAACGGTCAGTATGTTTACCGATAAGAGACTATAACAGGGTGGGCAAACTTTTTAACGCGCTGGCCACAGTGGGTAAATTAATAATTTATTTATTAAATTTCAGTGAAGTAAACACAGCAGAAAAACTCACATTCAGTTTTATCAAGTGCCAAAAGATGAACGAAAAGGTAAACTGAACAAGATTTACCTTTACTTATTTTAATATAATTTGGTCACGTTCGGCAGGACGGATTAATAAACCCAAAGGGCCGTGTGTGGCCCATGGGCCGTAGTTTGCCCATGTCTGGATTATGATCTCCTGATGAGAGTGAAAGAGGTCTGACCAGGCTCACGGGGAATCACACCCACAACCTCAACCAACACCACAATGCTCTCTTTGTATTTGCTGCTTTCTATTGCAAAAAAAAAAAATTGTAAAGTGGTACTAAACACCTTTTCTACACTAAGCTGTGTATGTGGGGTTTTAATAGCATTATCTACTGTTCCTTGTCATTTTTGGCAACCTTAGCACAAACTAGGTCAATTTACAGCTTTCTGGCCAAAAACATCATTTAGGAGAGTTTTTTGAAGTGTAGATAGTCCAGTGACACTCTTCCCCCAGATCCTCCTCCCTACCTCCCTCTTGTCTTTAATCCTCCAGGTACTTCCCAGTTTAGCAGCTCTATTTGAAATGTGGCTGTAGGCGGAGTCCCACTTTAAAACTGGTGTTAATTTTAGTGTAATACTGTAGAACATTTCAAGCAAAGCACTACATTTTCCATGCAGAGAAGTGGTGACCCTCCAACAGAAAAAAAAAAAAAAAAGAAGTTATTTAGTGCAACTTTAAATGACCAAAAACAGTGCCAGAGGGATGGGATTGTTGTGCTTGGGTCAGCTCCACAGACCCAACATGGTGGATCAGCCTGGACACCTCGGGGTATAAATCCTCATTGATTAGTGTGGCTAATTAGCTTGGCCGCAGAGACAGAGTGAGTGAAAGGCTGTATAGATCGGGCTTGTAGCTGTTACTCAGAACAAGCACAAACACAGTGGCATAGCGCTGTCCACTGATAAGGCACTGACAAGTACTGCTAACACAGAGATGGAGAGGCCCACACAATATGCATCAACTTCTGTGCAGAAAAGTGTTTTTCTCAGACCCATGTAAGGAAAATTTTGGATTTATACAGCTGTCAAACAAATTGTGTTTAAAATGAAGAATAGGTTTTGTGTTTGTGGAGTCAAAAATGAACAGAACAGTGATTTTTTTCGACATATGGTAATTTGAGTTTTGAAATTTCTGATCGTATTATCGAGGAAGACGTTGAATTGAAATTTTGTAATGAAATAATTTATAAAAGTGCCAAAATGAAATTCAAAAGTCCCATCACTTTGAAGGCGACTGCGTTTGCAGAAGTAAATTTCCCAGTTACTTTCCCCGTAAACTTTTGGAAAAATTCAAGTCCAAATAACACCTTTAAAAAAATAAAAACTGCAAAATGTTTCAATAACTTATCAGTGTGTGTAGGTGTAGTAAGTGTCAGAAACAGATTTTAAATACAAAATACATGGAAAGTCTATGGGAAAAATGAACGTTAAATGTACTTCCGGAGCTAAGCGGTGGGCGGTCACCGTTGAGCATCCATAAGTGGTTTTCCTCTCACTCTGTTTGGGCATCTAAGGAACCACATTATCCACTATTATCAGATATCAGTCCCTGAGGATTGCCTTCACTCCCATGTTGCACCATATCCCCCCTTTTGTATTCTGGTGGGTCAGGTTGAATCCTATCAGACTATCCCTGCAGACTATCGCCATCTGGGAGCTCTGCAAACACTTGGAATGGGATGTCTTATCTTTGCACAAGCGAATACTATTTCATTGTCACTCTTTATTCTCCACTATGCATGTCTCTGGTCTATTGCACAACCCAGGGACAAAAATGGGCAAACGTTTGACTTTCATGTTAAAAATCGATACTAAAATGATGTTGCTTATAAATGTGAAAGAAAAATCATAAAAATTGTCACGAAAATACATACAAATACAATGACAACATGCAAGTTTATTTAAAGAGCGGTGGTTTACTTTTATGGAGTATTAACTGCTAACACATAACATATTTAGATCATGACATTACCTTTCATTCTTTTCAAATTGCTATATTCATTTTTTTTTATACGTTTTCCATTTTTGATGCTCTGAGTCTCTCCTCCCTTTGCTCTCCAAGCTAAGTCTCTCCCCCTTCAGAGCAACATTACACCACAATCAGAATGTGCCCTGCTTGTATCCTGCTTTTGTGAATATTGCATTGTGGGAGAATGGATGATGTCGGCTTGTGAGCTGAGTTTTGAACAAGATCGTGCAGCTAACCGTAAGGAGAGTTTGAATACAGCCTGGGAAAGATCGCTAGATTACTCAAACATGCATGGATGACATCTGAAACAACTTCAGGCATATTTTTGATGAGGGAACATTAGAACATGGTCGAAAACTCCAAAAAGTTAATTTTGCGTAATTGCCCTTCCTTAAGCTCAATTAAGAAAATACATAAATGCATGATTAACAAATTAAATATTAATCTGCAGCTACATTCAACAAGTTGGCGAACACAAATGCTGTTATCTTTTCCCAAAACCCACACAAATCCAAATGTCCCTGTTCATCCCCTGCACGTTTCATAGCCTCAAAGTTATCTTCCCTCTCTGTTTTATGATGTAAATGAGCACGCAGTCATGTATGCAGCTCTTTGTAGAATGGGCTCATTGTACCAAACACCCCAAACCTTGTGCACTCTGCTTGGGTGGCTGTATTCTTCTCCCCAAAAGCTAATATCAGGTTTTATGTAGACGGCCCTATCTACCTCCCCGGGCCACACAGGACACGCCATAAAGAGGTAACTGAAAGCTTATCGGTCAGAATCAGGCTGGGTGAATGCGTGTCGCTCAAGTGTGGGGTATTGTCATATTTCTACAGTGTAATGTGATTAGATGCGCACTTACTTTATCTGTGTACGGTGCCTAGTCCTTCATTTTCAAGAGCGTGTTATTGAGAATGTGAGCGCTGGTCCTATTATGAGCAGGCAGCTTGGCATGGCCGATATAGGGAAATGCGTTTTGACTGTCTTTGTAAGGAGCAGTGAATGCACCACAATGGTTGATCCCTGCCGTTCTTTGTGGTTGGTTCCAAAGACGTGATGTACGAGGTTGTGTGTGTGCTCTTGTCCTGAAGTGTAGAGGACAAGTTTATTATTAAGGTTATATTTTTACTCTATAGAAATGGACTTGTGAGATTTTTTTCTGTTGTAACCCCATCGGTAACTTCTTAACGAGTTGTATTGTGATTCATTAAAGAGTCTAGGTATGACACTTGACATCACGACGCAATCAATGTGCATCCAGCTAATGAAACTACTGCACATCAACTCTGGTTTGTATCCTGCTTTTGTATAGTTAGAGGAAGTAGCTGTGATCTAGGCTTGTGAGCTGAGCATTGTACCACTAACCATAAGGAGAGTTTGAATAGGGCTTGGGAGAGGTCGCTAGATTACTCAAACACGCATGGATGACATCTAAAACCTCCATCCATCCATTCATTTTCTTAAACTTATCGGCGTCGCGGGGCAGCAGTCTAAACAGGGACTCCCAGACACGTCCTCCAGCTCTCCTCCGGTGGGACCCCAAGGTGTTCCCAGGCCAGAGAGACATAGTCTCTCCAGCGTCCTTCCCCGGGGCCTCCTCCTGGTGGGACATGCCCAGAACACCTCCCCAGGGACGCGTCCAGGAGGCATCCTGAGCAGATGCACGAGCCACCTCAGCTGGTTCCTCTCGACGTGTAGGAACAGCGGCTCTACTCTGAGCTCCTCCCGTGTGACCGAGCTCCTCACCCAATCTCTAAGGGAGTGCCCAGCCACCCTTGCGGAGGAAGCCCATTTCGGCCGCTTGTATTCGCGATCTTGTCCTATCGGTCATTACCCAAAGCTCATGACGTGAGAGTAGGAACATAGATTGACAGGTAAATTGAGAGCTTTGTCATCTAAAACCTCTTCAGGCATGTTTTTGATGAAGGAACAACGTCATAACATGGTAGAAAACGTAAATTTTCATGCATGTTTGAGTAATCTTTTGTTGTTCTGCATTTGAGGCTTGAGTGCTCAGAAAACGTCACTTTTCACCTACCTCCCATCCACGCCCACTGCTCTGCTCAGTGATTATTCAAAACATTTCGTCTCTGCAGTTACATTCTTCAACTTAAAAGTATAAATCAGATGTTACGTCCATACTATGCTGGTTTCTGTGATGCATTCCTATAATGTACTGAGGTTTTTTGATGTTTTTTAAGCGCAGTAGTAATCTGGTTGTAACTCAACTTCAGTGTTCTATAGACACACCTCCAAAGGCCAGTGCACATGTCTCTGTTGAGCCTCTCCTTTACATTCAAAAGCAGTGAGATATCAGAATACACCAGACCGAACTGTGTTAGTTCTAGTAGATTGTTCTGCACTGGGGCCATGCTTGAGAGGGTTTCCATTAGAATACAATGTGAAGTGGACTCATTGGTTACATTTAGATCTAAAGAACACATCTGCACTTTACAATGGAGACGTTATTGTGCAGTTATTCTACAGTCACAGGGGAGTTACAGTAATCATTAGATTTTTTAAAGTTATGATATGGTTGTATTTTATGTTTGCTTTATTGTTTTGGCTCATTTAGATGGACAGGGTAGCCAACAAATGTACTTGTATATTATTCTTACAGCAAACGAGGAAGTTTAAATCTGTCAACTGGACAAATCGTTGTAGGAGTGAAGACAACGATTTGTCCACTTGACAGATTTAAACTTCATCTTTTGCTATGGATCAGACCTGGGCGACTGAGGGATTACACAGACTTATACTGTACTAATATGACATTACTCAATTACAAGTAATTAGTACCCCATAAAATTACTCACATAAAAGTAAAAAGTATTTCGGGAAAGTATGACTCAAGTACAAGTATTTTAAGAATAACTGTTTGGATGTATCGTATGATATGTTATAATAGGATATATGAACATAACGTCGCATCATTCATTTTTTTTTTTCAAATGACAAACACACAAATGAGACAAACTAAATCAAATCTGAATAAGCGAGTTGACAACTTTTACACAAGCAAGAGTACTGTTAAACTGTACAATATATTACACAAGTACTGTTACACTATCAAATATATTACACAAGTAAAAGTACTGTTACACTGTCAAATATGTACAGTCTTACTCTATAATATACTGCTGAAGTTAGATTGAAAGTATAGAGTCTGAAAACTACTCAATGACTAAATGAGTAAATGTACTTGAGTAAATGGTCTCCTATTTATCGCGGGGGTTACGTTATAAAAATAACCTCCAATAGGTGAAATCCGCCAAGTAGTCAGCTTTATTTTTACAATTATTATATATGTTTTAAGTCTGTAAAACCCCTCACACCTTATACACTTTTCTCAGACAGGCATTAACGTTCACTCACTTTTCTCTCTTGTTTAAACACTCTCAAAGTTCAAACCTTTGTAGATAAAAAAAAAAAAAAAAAAAAAAAAAAAAAGTATAGTATTGTAAACCAAAGCTCAAGACCTGTTTTCAGGCCCAAACATTTGTCTGAGAAATAAAAATATAAATGCTTTGCTATACTGTAAATAAAAATGCTAGCAATCTAACATTTATGTGAATTTGTCTGAGCACATTCTGTACTGCACAGGAGACACGGCAGATTGACTGACAATGGTCTACGGTCCCTTAGCTAATCAAGACGCAGAACACAATGCACATTCATGTAAAAAGTAAAAAACATGCAGAATTGTACAAAAAAAATATGCGAATCAGCGAGACCACGAAAGGTGAACAGCAATATAGTGAGGGACAACTGTACTATCCATGTTTGCTCATTTATTTTTGTAGAGCACCCCAAAAACATTCAGGAGTAAACACATTATCTCGTTGACCCCTGTGTCACCCCTCACTGTTATTTTTACTGGCCCAAAGGCTTTATCGACAGGACAGCTATAACACTGAAGTAGGAAGAGAGAGGCTCGAGACATTTGACAAATGGTTGAGGTTAAGACTGGAACCCACAATGTAAATGTGCAACGCCTTAAACCGCTTCACCACAGACGAGCGCATTATGTGTGTTATTTAATGGATCTCTGTGAAAGCTTTTTATGCATTTGACCCATTCATCAATCAAAGTCCCCACAGGACCACAAACCTGGGACCTGATTTCTCTAACCATTAGGGAACATTTTATATTAACAGTTTGGCCAATGTCTGAATATTGTTTTGTAATGTACTGTTTTATGGTTAATTTATTGTCAAAGTTCTCTGTGACCTCAACATCTTTGGTTAGGGTTCTTCATCCCAGGAGTTCAATTCAATTCAATTTATTTTTGTAGAGCCCAAAATCACGACAGCAGTCGCCTCTTAGGGCTGAACATGAGAGTTGATTAACCAACAGAATTAGAAAATCAACAGTGAAACAGAACCAGTCAAGCAAATTAGAAACAGACAAGCAAATTGTTCCAGAACATCCCCTGTCCTTAGACCCTCCTTCTCGGCAAGGAAAAACTCCAAAAACCCATTGGGAAAAGGAGAAACCTCGAGGAGAACCACAGTGAAGGAGAGATCCACTCCCATGGACGGACAGGCTATAGATGTGTCCAGGACTAAGGCGCATCCAGTTCAAGTCTGTAGGGCCAGAGTCCATTCGGGCAAGGCGATCTAGAGTTCGGCCATCACTGGACGATCAGGAGGCGATCTAGGGTCCAGCCATCACCGGACGGTCAGGAGGGCATCTAGGGTCCAGCCATCACCAGACGGTCAGGAGGGCATCTAGGGTCCAGCCATCACCAACGATCAGGAGGCGGTCAGCGGCCAGGCATCTGAAACAGTTACACTCCCCAGAGGGGAGTGGGACAGCGGACAACATGTGAATAGCAATGAACAGACTGAATAGTAAATGAAGTTGATAGGGATAATAGGGAGGAAAAAGAGGATAGTGCTCAGGTTACCATACTTCCCCCAGCATGGCTATCCCTAGGCAGCCTAACTAAAACTACAGGGTTTATTTCTGGTCCTAGCTAGCCTGACCATAAGCTATTTCAAAGAGATACGTTTTAAGCCTGGTCTTAAATGTAGAGACTGTGGGGGCCTCTTTAACATAGAAAGGAAGCTGATTCCATAGCACAGGAGCTTGGTAAGTGAAAGCTCTCCCTCCTACTGTGCTTTTAGTCACTCTAGGAACCACCAATAGTCCAGCATTTTGGGAGCGGAGTGCTCTGTTTGGGTGGTATGGTACTATAGCATCTTGCAGATACAACGGGGCCATGCCCTTTATGGCTTTATATGTCAGGAGGAGAACTTTGAATTTGATTCTGAACTCGACAGGAAGCCAGTGAAGGGACTCCAGCACTGGGGTGATGTGCTCTCTTCTCTTAGTTCCTGTTAAGAGCCTGGCTGCTGCATTTTGAACTAGCTGAAAGCTTTTTATAGAGCTTTTAGGGCAAGCGACTAGTAAGGAGTTACAGTAATCTAGCCTTGATGTAAACAAATGCATGGATAAGTTTTTCAGCGTCACTTTTAGACAAGATTTTTCTGATTTTGGCAATATTACGCAGGTGTGAAAGAAAGCTGTTCTACAGGATTGGTTTATATGTGGTTTGAACGAGAGCTCTCGGTCAAACAAGACTCCAAGGTTCCTTACAGTAGAACTGGAGGCAATACTGACACTGTCCAAAGTGACTTTCTGGTCAAACAGAGAGTCTCGCAGGCTTTTGGGGCCTAGAGTAATGACCTCTGTTTTTCTGGGTTAAGAAGCAGATAATTAAGTGTCATCCAGGTTTTTATGTCCTTCACACACAGGCACTAAGTCTGTCCACTCGATCAGACTGATCTGGTTTCATTGACAAGTACAGCTGTGTGTCATCAGCATAGCAGTGGAAGTTAATGCCATGTTTTCTGATGATATTACCTAACGGCAACATATAGAGTGAGAACAGGATTGGACCCAGTACAGAACCCTGTGGCACACCATAGGCTACTTTAGAACATGGAGAGGAGCTCTGATTTACATTAACAAACTGGTACCTATCAGACAGATAGGATTTAAACCAGCTGAGGGCTGCCCCTCGGACACCTATGTCACATTCTAATCTCTGTAGTAGAATATTGTGGTCGATGGTGTCAAACGCTGCACTGAGGTCCAACAGAACCAGGACTGAGACGAGTCCATTGTCAGCAGCTAATAACAAGTCATTTGTGACTTTAAGTAGTGCAGTTTCTGTGCTGTGGTGAGGTCTGAAACCTGATTGAAAAGTTTCAAATAGATTATTAGCCTGTAGATGGCGATAAAGCTGCTTAACTACAATTTTTTCAAGGATTTTTGAGACAAAGGGGAGATTAGAGATGGGCCTATAGTTGGCTAAAATATCAGGTTCAAGATTAGGTTTTTTCAGAAGCGGTTTAATCACTGCATATTTGAAGGACTGGGGGACATAGCCATTTTCTAATGAGGTATTTATTATATTAAGGACAGGATCTATAATTAGAGGGAGGATTTCTTTGAGGAGTCTGGTTGGTATAGGGTCTAAGATACAAGTTGATGTTTTTGAGGACATAAAGGCTGAAGTTATCTCTGCTTGGTCAACAGCAGTAAAACCTGTCTAATGTCACTGGTGGATTTATGTGGGACATTAGTTTTACAGCCTGGGCTTGCTCAATACTGACTGTAGGAGTCATTTTGTTCAATTTATCTCTAATTTCTGTGATTTTGTTGTTAAAGAAATTAAGAAAGTCATTGCAGGTAAGAGTAGCAGGGATTGAGGGTTCAACTGCGCTGTGGCAGTTTGTCAGCCTGGCTACAGTGCTGAACAGAAACCTGCTGCTGTTTTTTGTTTACTCAATTAAATTTGAAAAATCTGGTTTGGGACTTCCGCAGAGCCTTCTTATAAGTCAAAAGGCAGATTTTTCCATGCCTTTAGTGATTGCTCAGAGCGGGAGTAGCGCCATGACCTCTCTAATTTTCTGACCTTTTGTTTGAGTGAGCGCAGTTCTTCATTGTACCAGGGGGCAGGAGGTCTGGGCCTAACATCCTTCTGTTTTAGGGGAGCTACAGTATCAAGAGCAGTTTTTTCAGGGCGTACATAGATCTGTCAGCAAAACTGGTCATACATAGATGGGCTAAAGCTGTTTTCAGAGTCAAATGACATGGTCCTAAATACTGGCTCTATTGTTTCTTTGAATGTTACAATGCATTTTTCAGATATTGTTCTTTTCATTATAGTTTTATTCTGTGGGACAGGATAATCTTTAAGGATAAACTGAAAGGTTATTAGAAAGTGGTCTGATAATATGGGTTTTGAGGGAGGACATTAAGGTCACTGATCTCTACACCATATGTTAGAACAAGATCCAGGGTGTGTTTGTGACTGTGGGTTGGTTTATTCACATTCTGGGTAAAGCCGATCCCATCGAGCAGAGCACTGAAGGCATTATACCAAGATAGTCACTGCTATTGTCAACGTGTATGTTAAAATCTCCAACTATTACTATCCTTTCCCAGGCTAACACTAGACTAGATATAAAATCAGAGAACTCAATCAAGAACTCTGAATAGGGACCAGGAGGTCGATAGATTATTATGAATAAAACAGCCTTTTGGTTTCTCCAGCTTGGGCAGGTGATTGACAGTAAAAGGCTTTCAAACGAGCTAAATGTATAGTTAGTTTTAGGACTAAGTAGTAAACTGGAGTGTGAAATGACTGCCACACCACCACCTCGGCCTGTGGTCCTGGAGCTCTGGAAATTTAAGTGACTGGGTGGAGTAGACTCATTTAGTCTAACATAGTCATCTTTTAGGAGCCATGTTTCAGTTAGAGCCCAATAGATCTAGGTTATGGTCACGAATTAATTCATTTACCAGAAGAGATTTGGAGGAAAGGGACCTAATGTTTAGCAGTCCACATTTTACATGCTTATCAAATTGTCTGTTAATGGCACCAGTCGTTATTTTTATTAAATTTTGTGGTCTGACACCTGAAATAGTGTTTTATCATGTGGCTTATTGTTCTTTTTAGAACGAGGGACACGCACAGTCTCTATCTGCTCTGAGTCTGAACACTTGATTTGTGACAGTGCGGGCGAGAGCTCAGCGACAGTAACAGAGCAGCGACTCACTCCGCTGCTCTGCGCCCGGGGCTCATCTTTGGCTTGTCACGCCAGGCTGTTGGTCAGGTTCCGAATTAGAAGAGATGTACCAGCCGAAGTCGGGTGGATGCCATCCCTGCGTATGAGCCCCGGGCTTCCCCAGAACGCGCTAAAGTTATCTACAAACACTACGTTGTTTTGGGGGCACCAGTTTGATAACCAGCAGTTAAAGGAGAAAGATCGGCTGCTGAACATTTCTGAGTTGGTCCGGTTGGGGAGGGGGCCAGAAAACACTACACTATCTGCCATAGACTTAGCCAATTCACACACAGCTCCTACCTGCAGTTTGAGCACCTCGGACTGTTTGCGCCGGGTGTCATTGCCGCCACCGTGGATCACAATTCGGCGGTACCTATTTCTACTCTGCTTTAAAAGCCTGAGGTTACCTTCGAGGTCCCCCATTCTGGCCCCCGGATAACACCTAACACTCGCTGCTGGCAGCTCCACGTCTCTAACTATAGAACTACCAATAACTAAAGTGTCACGTGTCCATTTGGTGGGCGCGTGATCGCTAAGGGGGGAAAACCTATTGCAGACGGGGAGCTCGTGGTGCACTAAGTTTTTGCGTTTAGCGCTTTGCTTCTTCCGAACTGTCACAAATCGATCCTGGTCTGGTCCCGGCTGCACGGGACGCGCTGGGGGGCATTCTCACTAGCTGTCCTAGCGCTGACGCGGTCCGCAGTCCCTGCTACTACCTGGCTATAGCTAGGCTTTAGCGCCTCCAATGAGCGGAACCGCGTTTCTAACTCTGTAACCCTGGCCTCCAGTGCTGCCAGTACACTACACTTCACGCAACTATCCCTATCGTCAGTGAAGGAGCCAGGGTTCTGACTCCACATATGACACCTTGAGCAGGACAGTGCGAAAGAAGCGGAGGAAGGTCCAGCCATGATGCTAGTCGGCTAGGCTAGATCAGGCTGAGGCTAGTGAAAAGGGCTTTTAATCCACGGAATACTGAGCGGTTGGGAGCTGAATAGGGCTCCGAGGCTTTAAGTGAGTAACTAGATGCCATTGAATGTAAGGGAGTTAGAAACGTGTTTAGTTAATTCGTGGATTAGCAATAACAGAGGAGAGACGGGCGGCAACAGGTAGCAACACAACTCGCAAACAGAATACACTCACCGGGAAGTGACGACACAGGTCATGGCCTGACGACACAAACCAACTTAGGACTGAGTAGTTTAATATCTCCACATCTGAGGCTTATTCTGTTCGTCTGGTAATATAACATTATCACGAAAACTTTGCAGCTATAATTGCTAATAAAAATGACTATCATATACATATAACTACACTTTTGGCAGGCATAGATAAGGGACATCTCATTTACTCGTTTACAGACATGCTGCGAACTTCGTTACCCTCAAATTATTTGCTCTCTGCAGCGCAAATAAACACGATGAAGCTGAACGTAGCGAACCAAAATAATGATCATCGCTGCTGATCAAAAACGAGTAAACGTCCGAACACACGTCTTACATTTGCCTGTCTGTTTCTTACCATGTGCAGTTGAGCGCCTCTCCTTGTGAAAATCGGACTGCGCTGTCAGATGCAGCAAGTATCTGAGTTTGTACCGGCTTTTCCAGATTTGTTATTGGAATCATTGAAATTCGATTCACGTCGCTTCAATCACAGTTTCCGGGTTGCGTTTGGATAAATCAGTTTAAATCGGTCTAGGTCAGTTATCCGGGTTTCCTGGCGTGCATGTAAACATAGTGATTGAACCTCCTCTCTCCTGCGCCTACGTCTTACATGCCATCCCTCTTGTCGATGCCTTTCTGCTGTTACATCCCGTGTCTTCTCCTTACTTCACTCTGGCACATGCTATAGTCAAAACAGTAAAATCCGCTGCTGAGGAGTTATGGTGAGGGGAGAGGAGTCGGGTCCTGTCTCTGCCTGATTAAAACATTTATCAGGCCTGGCTCTGCCTTGGCTGCATTGATTCCACAGGCCTGTACACATGGACCAGGTCTAGGAAGAGCATCATTCCTTTTCAAGTCCCTGTCTTAAAGGTCCTATATTACACAAAATTGACTTTTGTGAGCTTTAAGGGATGTTAGACTGTTATTACCGCCTCAAAAACATACCTGGTGTTATGTTTTGTAGTGGTAGTTTTTGAGGTAACTCCTTTTACCTTTTGCTCTGTAGAGATTGACAGTTCCAGGGTTCAAGGTGTATGGAGTTTAAAAACACAGTAGAGCATCTCCAGTATTACTAAATGACATCACAAGGTAGAACAGAGTGTTTAACAATCCTGGGAGAATCAAAATCGAAGAATAGAACTTGATAAACATGATTCATGAAACAGCTATGCATTAAGTTAAATACTGCTCCAGGTACAAAACAATGTTACAACATGGTTAAAGCTCCATGTAACTTTTCTGGTAGGGCATTTGCCACCTACTTCCCTTAATAGAAATGTTATTGCTTTGTCTGGAATGTTCCACATTTGGCATTAAACCCATCCACCCAACCCATTATCCAATATTTAGTCGAGTCTAGGTGTTTTATTACTTGAAAAACACCTTAAAAACATGCATTCGTCCAGTGAGCGGGGTTGCCTCTCTGCAGATTTGAAAAGTGGGCCTAGTTTCCTGTTTGTCTCCACGGAGATAAATAGTTTTAATACTGTACTATGAACATTCCAGGCAAAGCAATAACATCTCTATTAAAACAAGCAGGTGGCAGAACCTTCACTTGAGGTTATAAAGTGCTCCTTTAAAGAACACATACTGTGTTTGCTTTTAACAATGTTATAACAGATAATGCATCTTTAAAGAGGAAGATTTTTTGAGCGTTCTGCTATGTTATAACGTTGTTCCTTCATTAAAAACATGCCTGAAGAGATTTTAGATGTCATCCGTGCATGTTTGCGTGTTTTAGCAATCTCTTCCGGGCGCTATTCAAACCTTCTGCTGTAAGATTCTGTGCAATGCTCAGCCCACAAGCCTACGTCACCCGTCCTCATACGTGACAATGCTCCTTAAATATACAAAAAACGATACAAAAAAACACCACAAAACTGTTTAAACCGGATGTTAAGTGCCGTAGTTTCATTAGCGCTCTGAAGGAGGAGTGACTTGGTGTGGGGAGGACTCAGAGCATCAAAAATAAAAGTGAAAACTTTGAACATGTTAATACATTGTTTTAACATCCACCTGGAAAGTTACATAGTGCAGCTTTAGTGCAGCATGGACTACTTTACTCAACAATGAACAATACCCATTCTGCTTGTGTCTGCTCTATAGTTATAATATATGACACCCGTGGATCATTATGTTATGATTTGCACATTTTAAATTGCAATATTCATCTAAAACAACTTAATAAAAGATACAAAATTGGAGAACGAAGTACAGAGCAGTGGGCGTATGCAGATGGTGATGAAAACGGGAGTTGATTGGCAATATGGCATTTTGAAAATAAATGACTAAAGATTGCTTAAACCTGCATGAATCACTCCCTATACAACTTTGAGAGGGTAAATGAGAAGGAGAAACAACAATAACATGGTTAAAAGTTGATTTTGCATAGTAGGTCTGCTTTAAGATCATTTGGATGATCATGCCAACTTGTATACTTGGATAAATGCTCAAAGTGTTATCTCTCCTCAGTTACTCCTCATGAGCAGTGAAACTAAAAGACTTCTCCAACATTGTGAAATAAATCTACACTCCCCTCCTGCTCGCCTGCACCATGCACACAAATGTTTTCATATTAACCCAAGTGCAGCACTGACAAATGAAGTGAATTCCACAGTTCTAGTTGATAAAGAGATCCGGCCTGTGTAATAAAGCGTGCCGATTTAAACTCCAGGGGAATGTGATTGTAGTGATAAGGCCGGGGCTGCTCCCATGGGTGCTGTTTGTCTTAAAGGTGGGGAGGGTCGGGTCAGGACACAAAAGTACTTTCTACTATATAAGAACTCAGTAAACAGTTTGTGCAAACCAATGAAATAGACCAATCAAATGATCATAATGAGATATCATCACCTCCACTGCCACACCCCTCTCAATGTACTTGTAACTGAGTATCAATCCAGCCATGAGTTACTGAGTACAGCAGTCCCAATTATCATAATATGCAAACACGCATAACAGCACAGTATTGCCTGCTCTGATTGGCCAGAGCTCAGAGAATATGCAAATTATGGTTTAAAACAACTGAATTCCACTTCAAACAGTTTGATCAATAATAAGGTCCATCCATTTTCTTCCGCTTATCCGGGGCCAGGTCGCAGGGGCAGCAGTCTGAGCAGGGACTCCAAGACTTCCCTCACTCCAGACACATCTTCCAGCTCCTCCAGTGGGACCCCAAGGTGTTCCCAGGCCAATTGAGAAACATAGACCCTCCAGCGTGTCCTGGGGCCTCCTCCTGGTGGGACATGCCTGGAACACCTCCCCAGGGAGGCATCCAGGAGGCATCCTGAGCAGATGCCCGAGCCACCTCAGTGCCCAGCCTGCGGAGGAAGCCCATTTCTGCCGCTTGTATCCGCAATCTTGTCCTTTCGGTCATTGCCCAGAGCTCATGACCATAGGTGAGGGTAGGAATGTAGATTGACCAGTAAATCGAGAGCTTTGCCTTTCGACTCAGCTCCTTCTTTACCACGACAGTCCGATACAGCGACCGCATCACTCCACCTGTCAATCTCACGCTCAATTCTTCCCTCACTTATGAACAAGATCCCGAGATACTTGAACTTCTTCACTTGAGGCAAAGACCCCCTACCTACCTGAAGAGGGCAAGCCACCTTTTTCCATTAATACGGTATTGTATTTTTAAAAAGCTACAAAAATTCCACCAAATTCTCTCGATGTGAAGGAGAAGTGGCTCTAGTCCGAGCTCCTCTCCCATGACTCAGCACAGTATCCAGAAGCTCTCGAAGCCATTTTTAAGAATTTGTTTCATAAAGGTATTGCATTTGTTGATCTCCTACACATCTTAAAGTAGATTATGCAGATCTTTTTAGCATGTTATATTGCTTTGCTTGTTGTATTTAGAGTGATTCTTGCGTGTTTTAATGATCTTTATTCTCCTGTATTCAAGACGTCATTGGTCCGATCTACCCCTGGGGCCACCTGTACACGCCCACTAGTGTGAACTGTAGCTAGCCATAGAGGAAGCCAACAGCATGCGGCGCTTTGTTGTGATTACCTTTATACCAATGTACCGTAAAGGGGTTACAAAGCTACAATAACTTGCATTCTTGTTCAGATCCATGTAATTTACTGATCCCACATTTACATTCCCCACCACTCCACAGGTATGTTAACATTCCAACAGTATTCTAGTAAATCTAAATAACCACATGCTCTGTGCAAACCTGACTTATTGTGCAGAGAGCTGAGCCTGGATGGTGCACAGTGTTGCAGAGGAGGGGCGATTGTGGGGTCCGGTTGTGGTGGGGGCGGTGGAGGGATGGGGAGCAGGTGGTTGTCTGGTGCTGGTCTGGTGCTCTCACAGAAATCATTCAGGCCGTGATTGGTTCTATTGTTGTGTGCTCAGTCATTCCTCCTCTGCCTGTTTATGCATCTGTCCATCCAGGGGAGCGAGGGATGAATGGTGGTCTGGGAGACGAATAAACATAGAGCAGAGCAGCAAAAAAACACACACACCGTATTAACTATGTCTGAGGCATTCTGCTTGGATTTAGTTTCTATGCACATTTGCCTGTCCTCCCCACACTCACCAATGTTGTGAGAGTACTATATATTTATAATGCAAAATCAACTGTTTGGAGCTTTCTCCCATGTGATAATGTTCCCTCATCAACAACATGCCAGAAGAGGTTGCAGAAGATGTCATTCATGCATGTTTCGGTGTTTTAGCGACCTCTCCCGGACCGCTCCTTAGAGTTAGCTATAAGATTCTGTGCAATGCTGAGCCCACAAGCCTACAACACCCATGCTCTCACGCGACAACTCTCCATAAGTATACAAAAACATTATACAAAAACATTATACAAACCTGATGCAGTAGTTTCATTACGGGGTTTACACAGTGAAAGGAGAGTGAGCACAGGAATCTAAAGGAGGGAAAACGCAGAATGTCACTCCTCTCGAATGTCGAATGTTTCAAAAATCAAGTGAAACTTATAAAACTGGTTAATACATTGTTTTTTTCTGCAAATATAGAATTTTCAAAACAATAAAAGGTAACACAGTGCTCTAAATATGTTATGTGTTAGCAGTTATTACATTACACTGCGCTTTGACTTAAATTTTTTATTTTTTATTTATTTATTTTTTTACTAGGGGTTTATTTGAAAAAGACTTATTGTACTCATTGTACATATTTTCTTTAAGCTGATGATATTCAATTTAAATTGTCTTTTCTTCATTAAATTTTATTTTTGATAGTCCCGGTCGTCGAAAAACAATGTCCCGTTGGGGATGGATGAAAGTAATCCTGATTGTGACTGTGGTCGTGCTGTGAGAGCATTAGCCTCCTGTTATGATCCCGGACGAGACCCCGACTCTTACAACCCAGCTCGCTGTGGGACAGGGAAGTAACAAAAAAAAACAACCAAGTTGGAAAAATGGTAGAGAAAGGAGTAATTTAAGTAACAGGAGTGTAAGGGTGAACTAAACAAAACTACACAAAGGGTACCTTACAAGGGGCCAACAAAAAAACAAAGGTAAAGTGAACTAAACACAAATTTACTGATACAAAACAAAAGCTTACAAACAAGAAACAAAGTCAGTACTGACTATCCAAGTGTCTCATGACCAAATAGTTACTACCCCCAGTAGTGACTAGAACAAAGGAGACACACACACAAACAAATTGGCACCTTTGGCCACCTCAGGCCAGCAGCCCCGAGCAGGTGTCCCCAATCTTCTTAAATACAGGAGGTGGCTAAAGGTGGTCCCTTGATTGGCCAAGGCTGGAAATCAGTCCTCCAATAGCGTCGAAGGGGTCCAAAAGCCATGGGTGTGGGTAAGAACGAAGATTCAGGGACACACAGACAACACAGTGGACAATTAACAAAGGGACTTAAGGCCTAGGGCCGTAACACCTACATCTGCAGCTTTGTGCTGTTTGTACCTAAATGGATCTTCCTAATATCAAGGGACGGTATTGTTGTTAATAAAAGAAAAATGGACAGATTTAATCATGTCTGTCATTAATAAAGTCTTTTGTCCCCCTTGACCCTGTGTTCCTCCTGTCCTCTGCTGTTTATATCACTGCCCACCGGAGATAATGAGGTGTTACAGCTGATTTATACATTTACAAGATGGCTCCTCTGAAGCTCTCTCACACACACACGCACGCACACACACACACACTTCTTTATTTAACTGCATTGTAGATTCTCACTGAAGGCAAAACTATCAATGACATGACTCAAAAAATACACTCAAAATAACTTAACATTTTTTTTGTTATTTTTTTTAAATATTCACCCTATACTTTGATCACTGCTTTGCACTTTTGGCATTTCTTGACCCTGACAAGGCACCACAGCTGTGAAGTGAAAACCATTTCAGGAGACTTCATCAAGGAGCTCAGTGAAAGAAGCACGAGGGTTCACAGCGCTGTCAGCAAAGCAAAGGGTGGATCATTTGAGGATTTGAGTACAAGATAATCAAGAAAGTAGAACGTAGCAAACATAAAAAAATCTGAATGCGAAGGTGTGTCCAAGTTATATGAATTTATTGTCTGGTTTGATCAGTGACTCACTCCCACTCCTGAAACAACAGACGTGTTTTAATATGAACAGTGGGCAGCTCTTCACTTTGAACTGTCAGCATTCTAACATACAGTCACCTAATGGCATTTAATTTAAACAAAATACCAATTTTTGAAAGAAACATGTATGCTTATTGTGAAAATTAATTTAGGGTTATGGATTAGAGCAGGGGTGTCAAACACATATTCACAGAGGGCCACATCAGCAAAATGGCTGCCGTCAAAGGACCAGATGTAAAATAAATCTAACTACTGTTTCAACTTGTTAATTAACTGTTTTTTTGTACTTATTACTTATTCAAGTTACAAATATTTGCATAGATATAAAAATATGGCTGTGTAACTGTGTATCTCTTGATAAAAATGACATTTTAAGACCATCATATCTGTTAATTTACCCTGTCGAGGGCCACATAAAATGATGTGGAGGGCCACATTTGGCCCGCGAGCCTTGAGTTTGACATGTGTGGATTAGAGGTTCAAATCCTTATCAAACCCAACTATTGAGCGCAGATTTCTGGCATCCAAATTAAGGAGAAATGGAAAGGATTTTGCCCATTTATTTATTTAAAAACTATTTGGAATTGTGTGTTTCTGTGCATGGTCCGTCGGCCGCTCTGGAAATCACACCATCACCCCCAGAGAGGGATAGAAAGAGGGAGAGAGAGAAAGAGAGGAACAAAAAGGAGGAGAGACAAAGAGAAGAGAGAGAAAGGAGATTGAAGTTTGAAGAGAGAGACCACAAGAAGAGGGAAAAAGGATATATAGAGATAAATTTAGGAGAGACTAAGAGACAAGAAAGAAGAGAGAGAAGGAGACACTGAGAAAAGAGAGAAATGAGAGAAGAAGGGAGTAGCTATAGATGTAGGCTCAGTCAGGCTTACAGAGAGGGGCAGGAGAGAAGAGACAGAAGCAGAGGAAGAGAGAGATAACAAAAATGTATAAAGGATGAAGTACAGAAGGAATGGGAGAAAGAAAGAGTGAGGGAAAAGAAAGAAGAGGAAAGAGAAATAGAGACAAGGAGAAAGAAGTTGAGAGGGATAAAGAGAGAGATAAGAAAGGGAAAAAATGAGAAAAAAGGGGACATGAGATAAAGCTTGGAGAAACAGACAAAGAAAAGAGGCAAAAGAGAGAGAGAGAGAAAGGAGATAAGACAATGAGAACAGAGGCAGAGAGAAAGTAGAAGAGAGAAAATGATGAGAGAGAAAAAGAGAAGATACAGAAAAGGGATAGAGTGAAAGGAGATTAGATAAAGTGAGGAGAGATAGACAGAGAGGAAAGAAAGGAAAAGACTTGAATAAAAGAAAGAAAGAAAGATAATAAAGAGATAATGAAAAGATAGGAAAAAGAAAGAAAAAGGGGAACAGATAAAGTTGGAAGAGATTAACAAGGAGAGACAATTGAGAAAATTGTAGAAGGAATGAATAAAGAAAGTGGAGAGAGAGAGAGAGAGAGAGAGAGAGAGAGAGAGAGAACCTTTAGCTGCAGCATCTGTACACCTGACAGGTACGCCATGTGAACTGATTTGTTGCTGTAGGATTATAACCGTGTCCTCACATCTAAACCAGTTTGTTCAACCTCAGCCTGTTCAAACCACTCCTCCTCTCTCTTTTCTGCCTCCCCCCCCCCCCTTCCTCTCCTCCCTCTCTCCTCTCCTCCCCTCCTCTTGCACTAAGGCACCAGCGAGAGGCTAACAGCAGCGCTACATGTGTGTGCGCAGCGTTAGCGTCTCCCTGTGACGGCTAACAAGAGAAGACATCACATTAGCCCGAGCGCCCCACGTACGCTAGCAGAGCAGGAGAACGAGGGAGGAGAGATGCTACAGGTGTAAGGCTTTACAGGGGGTGACGGGAAAGAGAGAAACAGGAGAGGTAAGGGAGATTTTGGAGAGAAGGAAAGAGAGAACAGAGAGAGAAAAGGTGACAGGAGGTGGGAGAGAGAGAAATAGAGAGGGAGAGGAGAAAGGGTAGCCACAGTTGGAATCAGTCAGGTTTAGAGAGGGTGAAAGGAGACAGAGAAATGGAGAGGGAGAAGAGAGAGAGTAGCCACAGGTGGACTCAAACAGGTTTAGAGAGGGTGACAGGGGAAAGAGAGAGAGAAATAGAGAGGGAGAAGAGAAAGAGTGGCCACAGGTGGACTCGGTCAGGTTTAAAGAGGGTGACAGGAGAGAGAGAGAAAGAGCGGGAGAAGAGAGAGAGAGTGGCTACAGGTGGACTCAGTCAGGTTTAGAGAGGGTGACAAGAGAAAGAGAGAGAGCGATAGAAATAGAGAGGGAGAGGAGAGAGAAAGAGAGTAGCCACAGGTGGACCCAGCAGGTTTAGAGAGGGTGACAAGAGAAAGAGCGATAGAAATAGAGAGGGAGTGGAGACAGAGTGGCCACATGTGTACTCAGTCAGGTTTAGAGAGGGTGAAAGGAGAAAGAGAGAGAGAGGAATAGAGAGGGAGAGGAGAGAGGTAGATTTAGAGTGGGATATAGGAGAGAAATGCAAGGAATAGGGAAAGACAATAGCAGGCAGGCGCAGGCTCAGTATGACTTACAAGGGGTGACAAAAGAGAGGGAGAGAGAGGGAAAGAGAGAAGAGAAAGGCAGCTAGATGTACTCAGTCAGGATTGCATACGGTGACGAGAAAGGGAGGGGTGGGTGAAAAGAGAGAGAAAAGAGGAGAGACAGCTACAGGTACGCTCAGTCAGACAGAGTGAGGAGATAGAAGGGAGTAGGGGGAGAGAGCAGGTGCAGGATCAGTTAGAATAGAGAGAGAGAGTGATATGAGTGATGGAGTGAGGGAAGAGGAAGGAGGAGAGACAGCTATAGTTGTACTCTGTCAGGGTTAGAGAGGGTGAGGAATAGGGAAAAACAATAAGGAGAGATGGAGGCGGAGTGGGGATGAGTTTGGGACATGGCGAGTTACTGCTCCTTTTGATTTAATATGTCAGCAAAGGTTATTGTTTATATTTTGAATTATGAAATGCATCATTTTTTGAATGTTTTATTTCATGATTTGGGATTTACAGAAGTGTAAAAGGACCTACTAAATCAGGGCTGTCCAAACTTTTCTCATTAAGGGCCACAAATAAAACCACAGACAAAGCTGAGCCGATTAAGGGCCATAGACTAGTCACCAATACAGTGAATACTTCAATTCTGCGTTATTAGGCAGGCAAGTTTATTTGTGTAGCACAATTTGTACAAAGTCATTCAAAGTGCTTTACAGAATAAGAAAGACATTAAAAGCACAATACAACACATCAAAACATAAATAACCTCAAATAATCATCATAAAATGAACATTCGAAGAGAAAACATTTAAACATTGTCAGAAGCCTGTTTCACATCTTCAGGAAGATTGTTCCAGGGCAGGGGTGGGAAAACTACAGCCCGGGGGCCACATACGGCCCATTGGGTTTATTAATCCGGCCTGCCAAATGTGACCAAATTATAGTGCACTTCACCTACATCAGCCTTGTTCACGTGTATTTCTCTCTTACTCTCTTATCAGCCCTTCTGCAAAAATGAGCTTATCAAAGAAAAGAAAAGTGGATAGTGAGCACTTAGTGTTTAATATGGAGTGGACAATAAAATTTCACCAAAGTCCGATCAAAGTACCAAGGCAAGTTTTTTTGTTGGCATTCACATTAGCAAAAGTTAGTAAGCCTTTCTCCGAAGGTGAGTTGTCAAAATAATGCATTTGGAAAGCAATTTGTACAATGAACCTTGCATATTCATGCTTTCCTACATGTTACAGCCCAAATCTCTAATGTAATATATACAGATATATATCCTGGCCCGGCCCCTCTGTCAAATTTTAGACCCGTTGTGGCCTCTGTGTCAAAAAGTTTGCCCACCGTGTTCCAGGGTTTAGCTGCATAAAACTGAAATGCTGATTCCTCGTGTTTAGTCCTTACTCTAAACACCCAAACAGAACCATGATGCTCGTATTCATCACAGGCTCCTGAAATGTGTTGTTTAAATCCATTTTGTGTTTTTTCTTGAGTGTGCATTGTTGTCATGGTAACTGCTGAACATTCTGCCATTGACGTACATACAGAACACTCAAACCATTCGAATAGAACTCACCATAACACTACATAGCACATTTTCAACCTTTTTACGCAAAAACCTTGAAAAATGCCCAATTATGCAATGAGGCAAGGATCGGAAAGAGGGAGGCAGCAGCTTTAGCACACACCTGATGGGTGTATTCACTGTTCTTAGAGAAGGGAGCGCAACCACTGGAGCATATAATCCACTCTACACAACACTTTAGGATTATGTTAGATCAGTGGAGGCGGGATTCGAACCTCCAACCTTTAGATCAGAGGACAAGCACTCTATTAACTGAGCAAATAGCAAACTGCCTAACTGTCATACCACAATATACACTGCCCGGCCAAAAAAAAAAGTCGCCACCTGGATTTAACTAAGCAAATAGGTCCGAGTCTCCTCTAGGTGGTCAGGTCTAGGTTCAGCAACAGTCTGTGCTCAAAGAATGAGGTCAGCTGACTACCTGAATATACTGAATGACCAGGTTATTCCATCAATGGGTTTTTTTTCTTCCCTCCAAGATGACAATGCCAGAATTCATCAGGCTCAGATTGTGAAAGAGTGGTTCAGGGAGCATGAGACATAATTTTCACACATGTATTGGCCTTCACAGAGTCCAGATCTTAACCCCATTGAGAATCTTTGGGATGTGCTGGAGAAGGCTTTGTGCAGAGGTCCGACTCGACCATCATCACATTTTTTTTTAGATAGCGTTTTTCCACTTTCAAGGCACTCAAAGCGCTTTACATCAAGGAACCACTCACCCATTCATACACCAGGGTACGCAGACACTGGAGGCAAGGTGGAGGCAACAGCATTCATCTGTGAGGGCTGGAATCGTTCCACCAACCTGTGAGTTAGTGGATCTGACCGCTCAACCAATGATGTTTATGTCGACCAACCTTTGGATCAATGGGCAAACTCTGAGCTATTGTCGCCCATCATCAATGCAAGATCTTGGTGAAAAATGAATGCAACACTGGATGGAAATAAATCTTGTGACATTGCAGAAGCGAAATCGAAACAATGCCACAGCGAATATGTGACGTAATCAAAGCTAAAGGGGGTCCAACGAGTGTGTGCCCTTTCTTTTCTTTTTTTTTTTTTTTGGTGGCGTACAGTGTACATTTTTGTGTCAGTGTTTCTTAATTTCTTAAAGCCAATCTTTCCAGCCATTGTCCATGTTTTTTTATTTTATTTTATTTTTTTTTATTTCTTATAATGTTGTTGTGTCTCATCAAAAAAAGACATTTTTAACACACAAACCCTGCCTCCTCTGTTCCATCTCGTGATGCCATGTGATAATACAGGAAGTGCTCCCCTGTGTTTTTAAACTCCACACACCTTCACTAGGATCATTTGAATGATTTCAGCCATGGAACTGCCCGCCTCTACTGAACTAAATGTAAAGGGTAACTGTTAACTTGAAAACTAAGACTGCATGACATCATAATGTGGAGCAGAGCATTGGAGATGTACACAGACTAATAATAAAGGATTACTCAAACATGTGTGAATGAAACAAGAGTCAGTTTTGTGTAATATAAGACCTTTAAAACTGTGAGCTATGACGCAAAATATCCCACGTTCTCTGCCTGTGAAACTTTAGCACAAATTTGGCAGAGCAGATGTACAAGAGGAACTTGGGAGCGGATCAGACTAAGATTATTTCATGAGATCATTTGTGCATGATATGAGCCTCGGGGAGTATACATGGTGACATTTTTTTTCTGGTGCCATATTTGAAGAGGCACGTGTAAGTACAAGTGTCACTGTTACAAAACGCAACACGACAGTTATCACATCTATACTCTAACATGAAGATGAATGAAACAATAACTTCAGTCCATTTGAAACTTTTCCCAAACATAGCTGACATAATGATGGAACATGTGCATTG
The DNA here is from genome assembly GCA_019594935.1 of Periophthalmus modestus. Classification (NCBI taxonomy): domain Eukaryota; kingdom Metazoa; phylum Chordata; class Actinopteri; order Gobiiformes; family Gobiidae; genus Periophthalmus; species Periophthalmus modestus. The sequence continues at coordinate 7,457 of JAIEZT010000109.1, read as the reverse complement.
TTTTAGATAATTGAATATTTAAAGCTATTGTCCATAACTTTATTTGATTTTGTGTTACCAGTAGATGACAGATGTGAAACCGGTTCCTCCTACCCCCTTACCTGGCCCCTCCCCCTCACCTGACCCCTATCTCCTCCCCCCACCTATCTCCTCCCCTCACCTGGCCCCTCCGCCTCACCTCACCTGGCCCCTCCCCCTCACTTGACCCCTATCTCCGCCCCCCCACCCATCTCCTTCCCTCACTGGCCACTCCCCCTCCCCTCACCTGGCCCCTCAACTGACTCCTATCCCCTCACCTGGCCCCTCACCTGATCCCTATCCCCTCCCCTCACTTGGCCCTCACCTGACCCCAATCTTTCTCCCCTCACCTGCCCCTATCTCCTCCTCTCACCTGGCCCCTCCCCCTCTCCTCACCTAGCCCCTCCCCCTCACCTGTCCCCTATCTCCTCCCCTCACCTGGCCCCTCTCCCTCTCCTCACCTAGCCCCTCCCCCTCACCTGTCCCCTATCTCCTCCCCTCACCTGGCCCCTCACCTGGCCCCTCCCCCTCACCTGACCCCTATCCCCTCATTTGGCCTTTGTTCAGTCTCACCTCTGGTCTTCTTGTATCAGGCCAAAGCTGGTGCACCTGTTAGACTGCAGTAGCATACATAGCATCTAGTGTGCGCCAATGAGAATACAATAGGGATGGACCCGCCAATCTAATTAACCCGTAGCTTTAAAGCCCCACATGTAACTTTTTTTGTCAAACAAATCCTAAAATAATCTTGGCTTGAATGAGTTGCATCCTTTCTTATATACCATAGTTTCGAGCACCTCCTTTCGGGTCCCGCTATCAGTGGAATACAGTGCATTTAAGATTGGGCACTGGCTTACCTTGTACACAAAAACTCAGGCCCCTAGATCAAAAAGTTTCAGAACCCTTGACGTAAAACATTATTCTGCAGTGTGGTTTTATCTTTCGATTTCCATGGAACCATACAGGTGACGTACCACCTCCAGAAATTTACGATGTTGCTTTTTCAGAGTATTTATCAGCCTATAAGCTGCATACATCAGGATCTCATATTTTGTTCATTGAAAACTGCAGTGTTGATCTAAAAAGGATTAATAAAAAATAAAAAGAGAGAGAGAGACCTGGCGTCTGTATTTTATTTTTATATGATTAAGTACAGAGCAGTGGGTGATAGGTGGTAGGTGAAAACCACCGCTGTAACCAGTAACTTCAATACTCGCAATATTCCATTTTGTACATAGATGTAAATAGTGTGTGATTTTTGTGATGCTGAGATCTATTTATTTATTTATAGACTCTATTTTATTTTATTTTTTATATCTTTTATATTTTTACTGTTTTGCACTGTGTGTGACATTTTAAATTTATTCTTATTCTTGAAATTTCTATTTCTATTTTAAATATCTGTTCTGTGGTCGTGGGATCTGTGAAACAAGAGAATTTCCCTCGGGGATCAATAAAAGTGATTCTGATTCTGATTCTGAAAACAGGAATTTTCTGACTACTCAAGTCAATTCAAATGCATGCCAATACAGGATTACTCAAACATGCAGGAATCACTCAAAATACAACACTGAGTAAAATAATGAGGGAACACCATAATGGAAGTCAATTTCATAATTTTCATGTACATTTTATATCCAATATGCCCCTTTAATGTAATATCTAATGTTTGATATGTAGAAGTATGCATCTGAAAATGAACTTTTGTTCATAGGCTAAAATCTGATTTTATTTTTATATATATATATTTTTATTTCTTGTTAATTTTGTTATATAAAGTACACATACAAAATATTCTACAAATACTGGATCTAGAGTAAACAGTAGATTATTTAAAATTGGGTAAATCATTGACTTCCTCATTGCTTTTTGTGAAATAATAAAACATTATTAGGATAAATTATTTTTGTTTCCAGTTTAAGAAAAAAAAAAAAATAAATAAATTTAAAAAAGCTCTCCCTGCAATGTTTCTCTTAAAAATAAATAAATAAAAAATAAATAAAACAACCAAACTATTATCATTTCAATATCACCAGATGGCACATGTTAAACTGTTACACCACAGAATGAAAACTACACAAGCCAATATTTCGGAATTGCCAAAACTAGTCAACCATTTTCTCCAAACCCCAAAGCCTTATTAGCTACAAATGTGCTTTCCTCATTAAATTACCACAACAGCCTGCATTAGCATCCGCAGCTCTACACAATCAGACGAGCTAATTCCACGCTAGCATGTGTATTGTGAAAGACCCCGGGCGGTGAACATGTTGCTGTTGTTTGTGTTGTAAAGTTCCAGTCTGGTGCTTTCTCCTGGCTCGCTCCCATTGTGGAGATTAGATGGTGGTGTCGCGGGTGTGGGTGGGTTTGGTGATATCGGACAGGTGGTATGCTGTGGGCGTCATGGAGGAACGCAAAATTGTGTGTCTGGGGCAGGGTGTGAGAGGGGCTTGGAGCACATGGTAGACTGAAGTATGTCCACAGGCTGCACAAATGTAGCAGACGACTGTAGACGTGGACTAGTTTTGCAGATTATTTTAGTTGAAAATGTGCTTAAGTGGCACTGTTTTGACCTATAACTTAAAAATATTGTGCTTGTGTCTGCTATATGGTTATAATCTATGACACCTGTGGATCACCATGTACAATTTGCAAATTTTAAATCCCAATATTCATCTAGGACAGAGGTACCCAAACTTTTTTGATCAAGGGCCACATCTTAAAACATATTCGAAGCAGACTGGTGATCAATGCAGTGCGGTGCTTTATACACAGCTTTGACAGAGCCGCTGTGGATTAATAAGCTTGTAAACACATTCATTTTAGGTCTGTATCACACTGCAATGTGATGTTTGAGGATATAGTGGTAGAAATAGTTTAATTTGCTGTTAAAAGTACTGCTTATGATCACCAATAAAAACTGGTCACAGGGCTGCATTTGGCCTCTGGACCGTAGTTTGGACACCCTTGATCTAGGACAACTTAATATGATATGAATACTGACTTTTGGGAGGTTTTCTGTGTTTCTCGGCTGGCCTGGGAACACCTTGGGGTCCCACCGGAGAAGCTGGAGAACGTGTCTGGGGTGAGGGAAGTCTGGGAGTCCCTGCTCAGACTGCTGCCCCCATGATCCGGCCCTGGATAAGCGGAAGAAAATGGATGGATGGAATAATGACATTAGAAAACTACGGTGCCCAAAGGGAGCAGACGTCGCTATAAACGTCATCACAACAAAGTGTGCTGACTGTCGGAGGAGCAGATCACGCTAGCTACCGTTTTTTTTTTTTCATTTGGACCGAAATGATTATGTGACACTTCTGAATCAGTACAGAGCCGTGCCAGTGGCAGTGAAAATGTTGGCAATATGGTGTCTTGAAAATAAGTGTTAAAAGATTACTCAAACATGCACAAATCACTCCAAATACAAATTTGAGTGGGTAAATGAGAAGGGGAAACAACTATAACTCTCTTAAGGGCTCTGAAAAGTCGATTTTGCTGAATGAAGTCTGCTTTAATGTTCAGTGGCTAACACTAATTCCTTGAAAAATGCATATAACTCATTCTGTATTAAAAGAAAACTAAGTAACTTTACGAATCCAAAGATGTCAATTTTGTGTTCTTTTACTGTTTATAACTTATTTAAGACAATAAATAAAACAAGACTAAATAACTTTTCTGTTGAAGATTTATGACCTGGAATGGCAGGCATTGTCTATCTCCATGGAAACAAGCTTGCTTTATTTATGTATTTATTAAAAGATAAAAGTTAAATGCCATAATGTGCTCCTTAAGAAAAAAAAAAACAGGTAATATTTAAAATAGCTCAATGGAAAATTATACAGTTCTTACTTTAGTGACTCAAATAAAATGCCCATCTGCAACTTAGCTCTGTCATACTTGCTCTCTTCTTTTTCAACCCCAATTTCAGACATTCCTCCTGCTACACAGCTTCCAGTAAAATAGGTAAAAAAGTGGTGGTTCATTTTGGCCAAACTTGCTGATCATACAGTGTCGCAACAGCTCCTCGTCTCCGTAGATGCTGTTCATATGACAAAATATTCTCCTGACTCAGTTATTTGTGTTGGGCGTTTCTTAAAGATCATTTGACTCATTTTGTAATTCTGTAAACTTTTGAGAGCACCAGGGATGTTTTCTTTGTCTTTGAACAAGACCCAGCCCAACAACACAATAGAAAAACTCTACAAAGAATCTGAACTCAACTCTGTAACTGTGTTAACCGAAAAAGTATCTAGTGATGTTTATCGTTCCTTATATGGAAAGGCAAGTTTATTTGTACAGCGCAATTCATACACAAAGTAATTCAGAGTGCTTTTACAGAATAAGAAAAGACATTAAAATCACACAAATCAAACATAAATAATCCCAAATAATCATAAAAAATTACCATTAAAAAAGAAGAGTGCAGAATAAAAAACCTTTCAGTCACATAGCCTGGATTTAAACATTGTCAAAGTCGAGGCCTGTCTCACATCTTCAGGAAGATTGTTCCAGGTTTTAGCTGCATAAAACTGAAACACTGATTCTCCATGTTTAGTCCTGACTCTGGGACCAGTAGGAGGCCGGTCCCTGAAGTCCTCAGAGTGTGAGATGGTTCATGTGGCACTAACATGTCAGAGATGTACCTTGTTGCTAGGCCATGGAGAGACTTGTTCACAAGCAGAGCTGCTTTAAACTCTATTCTCTTAGTCACAGGAGCCAGTGCAGAGACCTGAGCACAGGACGCATGTGCTTGTACTTCCTGGTTCTAGTCAGGACCCGAGCAGCAGTGTTCTGGATGTACTGCAGCTGTCTTAACGTTCGTTTGGAGCATGTAGAAATTGAACAACAGGGGTCCCAGGATTGACCCCTGGGCCACCCCACAGGTCAGGGACATTGTATCTGAGACACATGATATATACACAAGTTTTCATAGTTTGAATATCAAATCTCTCCTAATCTAAAGCCTGGTGTCTACTGCACAATTTTGGTTACTCTTATAAGGCTGTTGGATGTCACACTACACAACATGAAGAATTTAAATGGTGGAAATGGTGGAAAACACCAAAGTTTGTCGATGCAAATATCAGGCTCTAGTCTCCATCTGGTAAAGTCACAGAAGTTGTACAGGTTAGATGAGACGCGCTACATGCTAGTAATTCTCTGAGGAGCGCTTGTGTTTACATCTGGTCACATGTTTGAACAGAGATTGTTTGTGGACGCAGTGAGAGGAGGTCTCACTCTGCAACCGAAATGATCTATCTTCAAGAATTGTTTACTTTACAGGGAAGGTTTTCAACACAATGAATGGTCATGATGTAGTAATGAAAGTCCAATTCATTTATTGAGGGTTTTTTCAGTGGGGCATCAGGGCAGCCTCCTCACTGTGGGTTTGAGGAAGCCCTGAAGAAGAAGAAACTAGAGGGAGTAGTGTCTGGGAAGCAGTTGATCGCTGAAGCAGTGGTTATTCAAGGAAACACAAAGAAAAACAATTAGTGAAATCACAGTTGAAATTATAATTACTGTATAATTAAATCAATCTGGATTTGCCTGTTTAGCAGGGCACCTCAGCCCTTCTCCCTCACGCTCGGGTCCCCCTGCCTCTCCTCTTCCTCCATACTCATATCTCTCTCGTGTCCTTACAGGCGTGATGAGAGAGCGGCAGCAGATGGCAAGCCGCCCCTTTCGCTTCGGTCGCTGTGGCGCTGGAGGTGGGCGAGGACCAGGAGGAGGTACAGGTCAGCACAGGGATGCACCCACGCTCAAAACAAACACACCCACTGCAGGAAAACACAGGCGACAACAAAGTCATAATCTTGAATTTTAAAACATTCTTTACATTTTGTATTAAAAAATGTGAATTTCTAGTTGATATTCTACAAACAGGCATCCACACTTTATCCTCTGTCTCCAGCCCCATTTAGACAATCAGACAGCACATAAGGCTAGCTTTAGTACAGGTGTTCTCTTTAGATTATGGTAATCTAATTATACAGTAATATAGAAGAGGACTTGCCACTTGAGGTACTGTAGTTTGAAGGTAAAGGTACTGAAACACAAACCTGCCCATGTTCACTGCAGTCCATTCACTGTGTTCACCTGCACAACCATGGGAACAACCATCAATAACTGGTTTCCTAGTCCATTTTACTAACATATTTTTTTTTCTAAATGCATGTAAACCCAGGACCTACGATTTGAGATGTCGTGAATGGAATCTCAAAGATACCAATAAATACATGTGGAGGAAGCTGGATCTAACCTTCAGGGGAGCTAAAGCAGAATGGGGGCTTTGCAACTTCAGTCCCCTCGGGCTAAACCATTGATTATTCACGTTCCTCAACATCTGCACTAAATATAATCTGTCATACCCACTGATTAGAGAAGTCACAAGGCATTTATAGAGGCTGAGAACACCATCAGACAGGTTATCACTTTTCAGATTATCCAACAGAAGGGCAGAAAATGTTTGAATATTTTAGGACATTGGTCCTTTTTTTTCTGGTGAATTTTAATGTATTCTCAATTGCTAAAGTGTGATTTATTGATTATGTGTTATGAACTGATGAGGGTAAGTGCCTACTAAGCCCCTAAACATGCTCTATGATATGAATACATCAGCATAACATTATATATTCATTATAAATGTTATAGAGATCAGGGCACGTATGCACCTGCCATAGGAACTTTTACTTCATGATCATGTTGTGTTCAGTAAATACAGAAACTTCACCTAAAACACTTAATAATTAGCCAGTGATTACAGATATTTTATATTTTTAGAGGATGCGCACACCATCCATTAGTGCCAATTCCTTCATTACTTAATGAAACCGCAAGCAAAAAAAAAATAGCTTCTCTTCATTATTAATATTACCCTGAAAAAATAATATCGGGCCTAAAAATATTGCAATTTCTGCAGAAATCAGTGAGTGAAGCACTACACTATTGTTAATCTGAGGTGAGATACAGTTGATTTCATTTGTACATTGCTAGCCAGCCAATGAGCTTTCATGCATCACTGAAATAAACAATCTCACTATGCACGATCACATTTGGACAGACTCCATACGCCAGAGGAGGCCCATGGGGACCAGACTGATACCATCTTTATCCAGAATATGCCGAGAGATATGGAGTCTGGATTTACCAGGGCAATGCATTTGCAGCTTTCTGCTCAAGTGACTGTGTCTGCCGCCATTTGCCTAGGCAATATTGTAGTTGGTGAAGTCACAAGAAGGCCCTGCTTACAGACAGGTGTTTGTTTATCACAAACACCTGGTACAGGGGCTGGTGAGACTGAAGTGTGCATATTGTTAGACCAATAACACTGTTCATATTCCTAAGGACCCGCTCCCACCTCACTATCTCTTTAGTCTCCAGGTACAGACCCAGGTCGATCTATATTTGAATGTGGGTAAGGGCGGAGTTATGTTTATCAC
>JAIEZT010001089.1:0-22767 GCA_019594935.1 Periophthalmus modestus | reverse complement strand
GTAACACAAGCACAACATAACAAAAAGTTCTCAAGAAACAAACTCCCCTAAAACCAGAAGACATTGTGTTCAATTTCAAAATCAGTCACAGGTACAATAAACATATTTCTTTTTTCATGCGAACTGAACCACGGCTGCATGGAACCGGCACATACCTACACACCTGACCCAAGCTAATCATAACGGTGAAATTTGAAAACACAGCACGGACAGTAGAGAAGCAAATCGTTGACTGCAAAAGTAAATGTCTAAGGCTCTGACGGCAAGGAGGTAGAAAAACACAAGGCAAAACGAAATGTAAATTATCTGCCCCCAAAGTGTAAAAATGTCGAAGAATATTGCGCCACTCATTGGGCAGGACAAAGTAGATGTACGCTAACTGTTGATGCAGCAAAGCCAATTATGCAGAGAGAAAAAACGTCAAATGTTTTATCACTTGCCTGTGTTTTGTAAAGCGGTTTTAGTGCGTGTTAAAAGTGCAGGATGAAAGGTTTAGATATAATCATTTCACCAAACATCTTATATTTAAAATGTGACTAAAAATTCACGCCTCTGGCCTGTCTATATATAATTTTGCTTCCTGGTGCACATGGGCAGCAGATATGGACATACTGTAACCCATAACTGCTACCTAGCAACCATCGTTAACAGGGCTTAACCATAGAGCATATACAAATGGACATAGCCGACACTGCTATCCGCCCACGTTCCAAATAGGGAAGAGTGCGCCGGGCATGCCTTCAACTTGGCTCCAATTCACTTTACATTGAAAAACTGTTGTCACCTCTGTCTGAAACTGCTGGCTGTCAGGTCGTCATTTGGTCACGCTTAAATGGAATTGTTCGTATTAACACGCTCTTGTTTTTATTCACCATTTATCTGGTAAATCAGATTATGAACATTAATAACAAATGCAATGTGCCTTCTTTCAACGAGGGATTCGACCAGATGCTACGTTATGCAACAGGTTTGATGACAAGTGTCGCCTAAGGCCTCACTCCTGGCTAAAACCAGTGGTAGTTTTGGGATGGGGTGTTACCTTCAATAGCAGGCTTGCACTGGCTTTTTGGTTGCTGTGATACTTGCGGTTGAGGATCGCAACTCCAAATCAGCCGCGATATAATGCTCGCGTCGTATGAATGGAGCCCAATCCTATGGGGTGACAGTCAACTCCCTTAGTCCACTCTGTACAACAGTCTATGGGCCTAAGTCGTCTAAAATTTTCCAAATTCGTATGGAGCCAGCTGACTCACTGCGTATTTGGAAAGCAGAGTGGCTAGCAACCGTTACCCCCGCTCCCTCGTCAGGTACCGCAAACCTGTGGAGTCAATGGATGTGCCTAGTTCTACCAATGAAGGTTATGTCAAGCAGCGTGATTTGAACGCCAAACCCACATTCAGATCAGTGCAGACAACTCTACCAACTGACAGCTACTCTCGGCCCACTCAAAGAAACCATGAATATCGTGCCCAAAAAGTGAAAATTACTTGGAAAAGTTGAAACTGGGACCTTAATTTACCCCTCCTGAGCCTTGATCTCAATTCAGCCTAAGGCAGACAGTACAGCGAGCACATGTGAGGCATTACTGTAGCAAAGCCCGCCATGGACACCGATTTGGAGTCTGGGCGATTTATTGACGAAGGGGATGCCTGGGTCCACAGGGTCCAGGCAAGGCTACCAATGTCATCTGGGAATTTCCCACAACCCATCTAAAGAAGCAAACGCCAAATGCCTACTTTCAACCTTTAACCGTTCATCATGGTACACCCACGCCCACACACCGAAGCGAGGACATTCACAGCTAAACAGAAAATTGGCAATATCTAGTTTAGGAAAAGGGAACGACAAATTGTAAATATGAAAGTGTGCGGCCCCGTTTGAAGTTTGAGCACACGGTTTAACTTCAGTCTAACTTCTTACTGTAGCGTGGGCTACATATTCTTTTAAACAGGTCCTATATTGCACATATAAGGACTCAATTGTGAGCTGTAGCATGTTATAAAGTTTGTTACCTCCTCAAAAATCATCTAGCACTGGAGTTGTGTTTGTTTGTACATGGTTGCAATGGATAATCCTATAGTCTGTGCCACCAGATCTCCGACAATTACGCTTCCAAACTGCTTGATGTTGTCCCCCCTGTGAGACATGAAGTGGTGAGTTTTACAGAGTTAACAGCGCCTTTTACCTTTAGTTAGTAGAGTTGGCAATTCCAGGGCTGAAAATGATAAACTATGACATTTAGCGAAGTGTATACAGAGTCAGCCTAAACTATGTGCGGACATGAATGCGTAAGGAGGGTAACTTTTTTATATAGCGCGTTTCCACCTTTTAGGGCCATCAAGAGCTTTACAACAAGGAACCCACTCACCCATTCATACACCAGTGTACCGCAGCCACTGGGGGACGTAAGTGTGTTAAGTGATTTTGCCCAGAATTATCTGTGATGGGTGGAATTGCACCGCCAAACCTGGAGCAAGTAGATCTGACCACTCAAACCAATTAGGTTTTATGTCAAGGACGGAGCGGGAATTTGAACCAAAACACCTTCGATAAGTGGACAAACACTCAAAGCTTACTGAGTCCTACAGTCGACGCCGAATGTCAGGTCGAATGAAACAGGTAATGTTTGTGATGAGGAGGGACACAACATTACCACATCGTCAGAAACACAGGTAATTTGAGCCTTTATAGGGTGTTTCCGTCCGCTGTTTCATATAATCGCTTCTCTGTAAGTGACGTAGAGAGATTGCCCTTTGAAGTGCCATATTTAACTTTTCTGGACGTCACCTGTTTGACTTGTGGGAGCTGCTGACTTACTTGGCTTGGAACTGTTCATGGGTTTTAATGTCTTGTTTTGACGAAGCAGTTTATCAGGAGTGTTTCATAGTGGTCTAGTGTGAGCCTTGTAGACATTGTCGGCAGGGAGATGGTTTAATTTCCACAATACGGAAACATTAAGGCAAAGGGGTAAGACAAAAAAAAGGGCAAAGTGCTGAGTAGAATTAGCATATTTTAGTATGCTCTCTGTATTCTTATAAGTATTAGTCTATTTTATACTTAATTTTCTTTATACACTTTATCATCCAGTGTGGGCGGGCAAACTAAGAATTTCATTGTATAGGGGGAAAACATGTTTCTTTTTCTCTACTGGCGTATCACATATAAGGTTTTGAATCTCTTTGAGATCTTGAAATCGCTCTGAAAGTGGTAAGATAGAGACAAGTTTTATGCTAGACTCATCAAATGTTTCACACAGCGCTCCTTTAAAGAGGTGGTGTTTTACTTCTACGGACATTAACTGCTAACACATAAACATGTAGATCACCATGCTCTGACTCCCCTCGCCCCTTTGCCTACCCCACATTAACTTCACTCCCCCCTTCAGAGCCGCCCGAGCACAACACAATCAGTGCGGATCCTGCTAATGAAGCTACGGCGTCATCGCATCTATGTTTGTCGAGTCGCTGTGTACACAGTCCGAGAACATGCATTGTGTTCTGCATCCTGAATGTGCTGAGGGACTGTAGACCATGTCCATCAGTTTCCTCCGTGCCGTGTCTCCGTACAGTACACAATGCAAACCAAATTACATATACCTTCGATCGCCATGTGTGACTCTTAAGTGCTCGTATGTTTGCAAGTTTTCTCCCAACAAAAGACCACACGTCGTATGAACTTTTCGCACACGACAAATTTTAGAAACTCTTTGGACTTAAAAGTGTTTCTGTGGACGGGAGAGGAGCCTCTGTGGATACCGGGCTGGAGCGAGAGGCACAAGAGGAACAAAAACATTAAAGATCAATCGAGGAAAGGGAGATATAATATACGAAGGTTTGAACTTGAGAGAGTTGAGTTAAACAAGAGAGAATGTGAGAAAGATGGTTAATGCCAGTGTGAGAAAAGTGTTATAAAGTGTGTGGTGAGGGGTTTTTACAGCTGCAAAAACATATAGAATAACTGTGTAAAAATATAAAAGCTGATACTTTGCCTTGGGTTATTTTTAGAACGTGACCCCTGTCGATAAACGGGGACGACTGTATTGTATATGATGTTTTTGTACATTTATGGAAAGTGCGGGTAGGAGCATAGGGGATGACAAGGCTGTGTTAGGAGCATGGAGCCATAGGCTTGTAGGAGGAGCCATTGGCAGGAGGGTTCGAATAGGGCCCTGAAGAGGAGCGCTAAAATACTGCATGGATGCCATCTAAAAAGAAAAAAAAAATAATACATTTTTATCTTTTTTATTAGACGCCCTTTCTAGACACTAAGGTTGCCCGTACTACAATAAAAGCAAATACAAAAGCAGAATTATAATTAGTATCTAAGAGAATAGCGTTTTATACTACGGCAATGGGGAAGCTAAAAAAAAAAAATATCCAAAAACGCTATTGCATAAAACCTCCCGTTTAAATACCATACATTTTCTGCTCTTTTGCAGGCTTGCATAAAAAAGAAATTGCATGAAAAAAGGTTCATTCATCTTTGTCAAATAAGTAAAACAACTCAGCCCTAGCAAAAATGTTGAATTCAAGAAAGTTCAACTCATGCCACGGTGTATATTTTGCACCATTAAGTGACAAAAAACTCTCCATGAATTCAGAGTGAGGAAAAATGAGCAGCAAAAGGTACCAAACTATTCAATCTTATGGAAGGGTCGTTTTGTTCTTATAATGTCGCCCTCTAACAGCAAACCGAAAACCCGTGAATACCAAGACTTTGACGGATTACGACGATTTTGTGGGGAATAGTTTTTATTTAATTAGTTGTATGCCACACAAAAATGAAGTCTCAGATGAACAGAACCTGATCAGCGAGGAGAAGTTTATGGTAAGGTGGAGTTTATTATGTCCAGTTAGTTCCCCAGTCTGTATGTCGCCGTTTTTTTTATTCGTACAGCAGTTTAATGGATCGTTAAGGCTGTCAGTGTGTGAGGCTGGAGCTGATTCATAATAACTCGATGTCAGTGGGTGTAAACAGTATGTACGTTGGTAAATTACTACACAGCAGTTATGAGTTTGTTCTTGCTTACTTACTTGTGGACCATTGCAAAAACGATTGGTACTTGTATGGTATCAACTTATCTTAAAATGTGCTTACACAGAGCATGTATATAAAAAGTATGTACATAAGTGGGTATTTTTATGACCGTGAAATTATAAAACCAATAAATTGTGGTTTGGTATGAAGTGACTCACATAATGCATAAAACTAAGTGAAAAGTCTGTTCAAATAATCTGTGTTTCAACAGTTATTTCAAGAGTTATAACGTTAGAAGTATTTCCGCTCAAGTGTTAATGAGGGAATGTATTATAAAAAGTAGACAGCAAATCATCAAACAGTAGTAATACATTTCCTATCTATCTTTTTTTTTTTGGTTTGTGTTCTGTTTTTTGTTTGCGTCAATAGCCGAAGCTGGGATGAACTCGGAAAAACGTTAGGTTTTTGTGCAGGGATGTTAACATGACTTTGCTATAAACTAACCCGCTAAGATCATATACGTAAAAGTATGTCTTTTTACTGTTGCACAGTCAGTTGTTCAAAAATGTAGGAAGTAGTGAATAATTAATAATTTACATTATTATGTTGTTATTATTTATTTTTTTAATTTTTTGTTTTTCTATGTATTATATATGCTATGTTATTTGTTTTTATGTGTTTTATTGATGTTATAATTTTTTGGTTCTCCTTCTCCTTGTTTATTGACCATCCTTTATTCATTCTATACATTTCCTTTTCTCACATACATAATTGACTCAGTACTATGCCCTTCCTTGTCTGTCTATCTCCACAGTACTGCCTATCTCAAACACATTGGAAATGGTCATCATCACGACAGATACACATAACACACTAACAACAGACTTGTCACAATCATCAATGTGGGCTACAAAACCATGTTATGTCTTTGGTCTGTTCTTGTATGGTTTGTTACCACACTTGTCAGCTCTTGGTATAGTACTTTGCACTATGGGTGTATGTCCTTATTTGGAAATGCTAATCTGCGTTTAGTACCATAACAATATCAAATGAGCCTATTGTATCATGGGATTGTCGGGCTGTTGAAGGGTAATCGCCCCTTCCGCACCCTATCAATCTGAGAGACCTGAGATGAGGGGCGACAGCGTTTTCAATAGAAAGTAGATTCCAAGGTAATCAGTAAATTTGTGCCTTTAAAAATTAACTTTAACCAGAAGTATAAGTTTTAGGCTGTCGGAACAGGTGTAGTCTGCTTAGTAGCCTAGTAGTTAGTGGTAATGCTAATCATCGTAGTAGAAGTGAGGGAGTGGGTATTTGCAGGTTTTTTTGTGCTTTTTTTTTTTATCCCTGGAATAAAGAGTTTAGCAGAGAAAGCACTAGTTTCAAATGGCCTGGATTTATGACCGGGGTAAAAAGAAAACTTGCAGGTGTCTGTAGCACGTGTGGGGAAAAAAATAGTGCTGGAGTAATTTGTGGCCTCTTTTATGGCCCTTGCAGCAGAGCAGATGATGCGGTGCTGTAGGCTAATGATTTGGAGCCTGACAGAGGAGCAAAAGAGAGAAACGAAGAGAGATGAGAAAAAAGCAATTTGTTTCATTCGAGCGCAAGAACCAAAACCTGTGACAACCTGACGGTGTTTTGTAAGACTGGGAGGTGATTTGTACTGAGTTAAGAATCCACAGCGCACCGTTCCTGATAATCGGGGGACATATACAGCGGTTTGTAATTAGATGCAGACACAACACACGGAAGACTTATTTTGACCTTTAGAAGTGCGTATGCAATTCATCTGCACTGTGGGCAAAACAAATATTTTGCTCAAATAATATGGGAAGAGAGTCGGGTCTGTTCTGTATAAAAGGTGTTGTAGTGTAGACGTTGTAGTGAACTTTATGGAGAAAAAGAAACAGGTCACATTTTATAAAGCACTTTTTTCCACCTTCAAGTCCACTCAAAGTACTTTACATCAAGGAACCATCTCACCCATTCACACACACATTCATCCACCAATGTATACGCAGACACGGGGGGTCTGACCCCCCCCTTTTTGTGCCAGGAGTGGATAAGTGTCGTGCCCAAGGGACATCGACAACAGCATTAATCTGTCGGATGCTGGAATCTCACCGGTCCTCAGACTTGTGGGTCATTGGACTGATGGACCGTGGCTCAACCAACGATATTTATGTTCAAGAGCGGGGATTCGAAACGCTCTGCCAGTTCTGAGATATAGTGCAAGATATCGAAAGTGAGTTTTGGAATTTTATAGATGAATTGATCAAAATATAAAGAAGATAATAAAACGTATATATTCTTTCGACGCCTAGTGAAACAAGTGGACGCGCTACAGTATAAGAGACATGAAAGACGAACTGTACTTGAAAAACTAAATATGCAATCTCGAAACCTGATTTACTTAGGTAATACAAAATGTCCTCTAGGAAGAAACAAATGTTCCTGGAGTCTCCATTGTGTCTTATTGGTGAGAAAACCTTTGCAAATATCCACATCCAGCACAACTCCTGTTGTTGTAAGCCACTTTTCACTATGTATGAATGTGCATTATTTACTGTTCAAATTCATGCGTGATCTGGTATAGTTGTATTAGCATACCCATATATTTTCCCTATCTGTATGAGAAAAATAAGTCTTGCCCCAGTCCAGATATATTGGTCTAAGTGACAGCTTTTTGTGGTACCGTCTGCGATCGGATTACAAAAGTATCATCCATTTGAGAATTAGACAGTGCCAGTGTTAGCATGCCAAATGGTTGTTATCATTGTATGACAATACAGGCACTCCACGCTCTGGGTCTAGAGAAAGTTTGTCAAAAGTGCTTATAAACTCATTGGGGTGAGTAATTAGGATGCTCAGAATGCATAAAAGTAAGTGAGGAATAACTTTGGGACCACTGCAAAACTCTTTAAAAATGTTCACGGTTTTCAGACAGCGTCTTAAAAGTACTTCTGTTCTGTTCTGTCTTTTTTTTTGTGTGTTTTTGCACATTTTTCCCTGCTTCCCTTTTGTATTTGAGCATGGGAGTTGGGTGGAGATTTTGGCCTCCATCGTGTGGACACACTCCACCTAATCTTGCAAATCAGCTAGCAATCTGGGGAGGATAAAGGAGCCAGGACCAGACACTCGGGGCCAGATCGTGTCTCATCATCTTCATGTCATGCTCTGGTGTACTTGCTCGTCCAGCCATCGTGATTCTACTCCTTGGAAGTTACTCCGCACCTCCGTCTCCGACTCAGCTCTCCATGTCCGGTTATGAAACACCCCCACCGTCTTTAACCCAACGACCCCCAAAGGACTACTGCAATACAACACCGCTCCCAGCTGTCTGTTATGACGACCTTTCCTTCAGTTTCCTATATCGACAAATAAACTCTGTTCTAACTGTTTCCCCGAGTCCTGTCTCTCTTGGTCACCGGTACAGTCGTTCTGGTGTAAAGAAAAACACGGCAAATTTCTTGTGTTTTTTTTTTCTGTGAACACAGGGGCTACTGTAGGTCCTAACCCACGCCAAAATATATGAGCAAAACGACAGCAGTCTGAACGCACTAGAGCCGGTCTCCAAAAACAGACCAGTAACTGAACACAATCATACCTTCACATCAACTCGTCGCATATGGGCAACCAAGAGTCACGTACAAAAAAGCAGTTACATAAACCACCTACAAGAGCAACGAAAAGTGTCGTTAACTCTGAGCTAAACACAAAAATATCACATCGCGTACAATATTTTTCCCAAAATTATTCAGAAACACGTGACCGCCCCTGACTCCAGTTTTTATCCCACTGTTAACGTAATCCTGGACCCTCGCACTATCGATGTCGAGCGGGTCAATCAAAAGACACTTTCTCTGGACGTTTTGTGCTTTTGAAACTCAATACAAGAGGGGTCTTTTAAGCGTGTTGACAGCTCCTCCAGGTGGGAGATTTAGGGCCGGACCAGAGAGCCAAAGGGGCAGTGGGATGGCGTGTTGAGGGGAAGAGGGAGGAAGGAACGAGGAGTTTCAGCTGTTACAATGTAAAAGAACAAGGATGGAAGGCCAAGACGAAGTTCAAATCTGTCAACTGGACAAATCGTTGTAGGAGTGACGGACGTTGTCGCTGCTCATCCAAACAGGAATGGAGGCTTGAGACATAATCTCTCCCCCATCTAACAACTCCCATCTAGAGACCCAGAACAATGGGAACAATAGCAGGGTCGTTTAAGGGCATGAATAGGGTAGTTTCAGCTGAAACTGGAGACAAATAGGTGTTTACAGTTCAGTGCAGTTAGCCCCTCCCTACAGAAAGAGTTAGCCCTGGAGATAGATATAAAGCAGTGTTCACCAGCAATCTGATCAGAACTGAAGAAGCGGCTTGGATGAGCAGCGAAACGTCTTCATCCTACAAACGATTTGTCCAGTTGACAGATTTGAACTTCGTCTTGCCATGGATCAGACCTGGACGGGACTGAGGGTTTACACAGACAAGGATTGGAAGATTATTTGATACGGGGAGAGTTATATAATCCAAAGGAAACTGATCATTTTACATGTAGTGGTACATGGGCGTTATACTCGTCTAGGTGTCTTATACAGGGGTGGCCCAAAAGTTCACTGACAGTTGAAAAAAAAATCATAACTCTTTTGTTTCTAAATATTTTTATTTTATTTTTTCAGAGCATTAGAACGACCCTCTCGACATTAATCTGAGCAAATACAGCACCGAAGAACGAACCCTCATTGTACAGTGGTACTTTGAGTACATGGGTCAAAATTCACAAACTCAGTGGTGTCCCCGTCGACATTTTAATACCAGAGATGCCCCGAGTGTAAAATGCCATTAAAGGAATAATAAGTGTTTTTCAAAGACAGGGGGCAGTATGTGATCTCCACAGACCTGACTAGTCCTGATTTCTTCCCTGTGGATCTATCTTAAAGAAAAGGTGTTTGTGAATAAACCTCAGACAATAAACAACTTAAAACTTAATATCGAGGATCAAATAAAGCCATAAGCCGGAAATGCTTTAAATGTTATGTAAAGTGTGTTGGATCAGGCTGTTCAGAGTGAAACCCAAAAATGGTGGACACTTAAAAAAAACAATATTGTTTAAAAAAATTAGGTAATTTTTACTTCCCCTAGTTTAAGTAGTGATAAGTTCAAGTGTAAGTGAACAATTATAACCGTATATATTCCCAAAAAATCTCAGAAGGTTCAGTTATCTACTGCTACAATTTAGTGAGTATAACTTAAGAATTATAGGAGTTATTGAAGATTTAAAAAAGTGTATTGTTCTGATACAGCTCAAGATCATTCTGAAGATATTCAGGAAAGGTCATCTCTGTCTGTGAACATTTTAGTACAGATACTTGCTTTTAGTTTCAATACCAGTTTTATTATCGATCAGTATCAGATTTTCTTTACTTTTTTGGCTACCCTAACGTATCAATTTTAATTTATTTTGGAAATAAAAAATGCATTAAAGAGGAAAGCATGTTTTTTAATGTTATTTTGATGTGTTTATTGCATCTCCACAAACCCGACTCTAAACTTCTATGAGTATAACAACTTGGCTGATGTCTCTCCACAGACCTGACCTGTAACTTGGTCTGGTGGCTTCGCTTGATTGTCTCCATGGAAACAGCTAGGTTTAATGCACATCTCCATCACCTCCACAAGAAAAGTTACACAGTCCAGCTTTAACCCTGGCTCTACTACATGTTACAGTTGTGGTATGAGATTGTTGGAGAAGCTTTTGTCCTCAGAATAGCAGCACATGCGCAGGTACGATCGATCAGGTCGATAGTGCTCATCAATGTCCCATGGAGACACAACTCACTCTAATTAGAACATCCCTCATTATGCCTTTTCTTTGTCCATCCTTCAATCAGTGTCAGGAGAACTGGACCCGTCTCCATGACTCGCCTTGAAAAACAACCATTAATGCTGTTACGGGGTTAGCCTCTCCACAGATCTGACACATGTTATCAACCAGCACCTTTCAAAATACCCAAGGACACTGTAAAGAACCATTTAAAAACATGAAAATTAGCGAAACTGGTTGATTGTTAGACCCGTTATGTGGCGTAGGATCGTTTGGAGTTGCAATTTGAACAGAGGAAGGGAGTCTCTATGAAAAGAGATAGGTTTAAAGCCATACTGTGGAACATTCAATCCATAACAAAGCATAGCATCTCCATGGAGACAAGCAGGTGACGATCCTTCACTTTGAACTCGTACAAATAGGTGTATTATCATTTTTTACACTATAATAATGTTTTTTCTATTATCTTTGTGCATTATGGGTTAGACAAGAGGACTTTTCTGCAACATTTATGGAACAAAATGCACATATTATTCAGAAATATTTAAAATCAGCATAAAATAAAGTTTCCTAAAGCTTCGCGTCGATGATTTTTTACATTTTTTTCATCTTATAACATTTCTGGATGCCTCTTTACACGACCTGGGGAGTTTAAATCGTAGCACACATGCACACCGTTCGATGGTCCAACCAAAGATCAGGTTCTCGGCTTCGTGCGGTAAAGTCTGCGTAATTTTTGCATTTGTAAAAGTTAATGAAAAAGACTCAGAGGAAGCTGGTCTCACTCACGGCGGAGCTCTTCCGCTGTCAAACACTGAGGCCTCTGCGTTTTCATCACGTTTGACAAAGACTGATCGCAGACTCAGCCAGAGGAGCCAAGACCGAGACACCAAAACGTCAGACACGCTTGACATCAGCAATAATACGATCGTTTAATCTTTTTCACTGTGAGGCTTACAACTGGATATTTAGAGCTACGACTCAAGATTTTCCCCGTGATCATAAATCTTTCATTGCAGACACTCAAAGTCGAGCAGTGGACACCCGGCTTAAGTTCGTGTTTGGATTTTGCTCATCTTAAATCCCTAATCCTCCCTGTGGAGTTACTGCCATTGTTGGGTCTGCCCTTCTGCGCCCAGACCAGGACTCCCGCGGTTTTAAAATGCTCTCTGTTGACATGTGTACCCTTTATCCACAAACAGCACTACCATTATAACACACACGCCTCCACTGATCAATTTCAGCTTCCGGTTACATTTGATCGGTGACATTTTGAGAACTTTTCACCATTCAAAAGACACACAATTGTTTTAAACTGTCAATTGCTTTGGTGTCTTATTCTGTAAATCACTTTGAATTACTTTGTGCCTTAAAAGTGCTATTTTGCTTTTATTCTGAAATGCTAGCTTTTACTTTTAAATACAGTTACATGCTTTTTTTTCCCAAACTCCATATTATCAGACGCACAAGATGGTGGAGTCACGCAGCAAAGTAATAATAATATTGTGCATGTGTATATATAGAGTTACCTCAAATGTAACTTGGTTCCCATAGTGACACAACCATTAAGGAAAACCATAGCTGTGCTTTTGCTGTAATTGGCTCAAGAGAAGAAAGGTCATACAGAGAAGATAACATCCTGGAGTGGCGAAAACGTGCGGCCAAACCTCCTCGTCAGAGCCTGATCCTGTCAAATCTCAGAGGTTAAGCTAAGCCTGGTTAGTACTTGGATGGAGACCGACGCAGCCGTAGATTGGCAGCCTCTCTTCCATCAGTCTATCCAGGGCAGCTGTGACTATTAAAGCAGCTTCACACCATCAAGGAGTGTGGAGTGAATGTACAAAACTGTAAAAGTGTGAGTATAATACCCCAAAAGTCACTGACACTTTTAAATCTTCAGTAGGTCCTATAATTCTAAAGTTATACTCACCAAATGTTGTGGCAGTAGTTAAAACTGAACCTTCAGAGATTTTTGGCAATATATATGGTTATAATTGTTCACTTGCAACTGAACTTATCACTACTTAAAACTAGGCAAAGTAAAAATGACCTAATTTTTTAAAATAATGTGTTTTAAGTGTCCGCCATTTTGGGTTTCACACTGAACAGCCTGATCCAACACACTTTACAGAACATTTAAAGCATTTCCGGCTTATGGCTCTTATTTGATCCTCGATGTTAAATTGTAAGTCGTTTATTGTCTGAGGTTTATTCACAAACACCTTTTCTTTAAGATAGACCCACAGGAAGAAATCAGGACTAGTCAGGTCTGTGGAGATCACATACTGCCCCCTGTCTGTGAAAAACACTTATTATTCCTTTAATGGCATTTACACTTGGGGCATCTCTGGTATTAAAATGTCATCGGTAACACCGCTGGGTTTGTGAATTTGACCCATGTGACTCAAAGTACAACTGTACAATGAGGGTTCGTTCCTCGGTGCTGTATTTGCTCAGATTACTGTCGGAAGGTTAGTTCTAAATGCTCTGGAAAAATAAAAGAAAAATATTTAGAAACAAAAGAGTTATGATTTTTTTTCTACTGTCAGTGACTTTTGGGCCACCCTGTACATATTGGTCACTGTTTGAAGGCTGGGTTGAGTGCAGAAAACCAAATTTATGTAGGTTTCAGCGTCTTATTATATCTGCCATTTTGAGGACTTTTTCTCATACAAAAGATGTAATATTTTGTTAATCGGTATGACAACGTCCTCATTTTTCATCATTTTGAAGCTCATAGATAATCATGGGACAGGCACCTAATCACGGCTCGGTTAAATAAGGTGACTCCTGGTCGTAAAATAACAGCGCTGATCGGTTGCTGTGAATCTGTCGCCGTGGAGACTAATTTACCTAAAGACAGGTCTGCGGAGCTGAAAGCAGTGCTCCCCTGGTGGACATAATTATTCATGCATCACCAGTCAAACAGCCGAACATCTGATCTTTGAGCCAGACAGATCAAGTTAGAAGGAAGAGTACGAGTAAAAGTATTATCTACATATGAGATCCTTTATTAACAAATACTAGTAAAAAGCACAATGTCTTCTTTAACGTGTTACTATAGCGATCTGCTTCTTTACTGTGATTTGCTAAACTCACATGTCGCCCATTCACCCAATTTAAAAGTCATTGGCGTGTGCATTTGAGCAAAGACCCTGAGTCAAACTACAACTCCGCAGCTGGTCTCTCAATCTCAATTTTAAATCCAGATATGTTAAACAAATTAACAGTCCTATTACACGCAAAACGAACTCTTGTGAGCTCTAAGCCATGTTATACTGTTCATACATGTCTGAGTAATCCTGTATTATTAGTCTGTCTACGTCTCCAAAACTCAAAATGCTCTGTTCCACCTTGTGATGTCATGAAGCCAGGTTAACAGTGACTTTTTACCCTTTTCTTCAGTAGAGATGGGGAATTGCAGGGCCAAAATGATCCAAATGGTTCTAGTGAAGGTGTCTGGAGTTTAAAAACGCAGTGGAGCACTTCCTGTATTACCACACACATCATGACATCACAAGGTGGAACAAAGTTATTTCCGTTTGAGACAAGGGCGGGCAAACTTTTGGACACCGAGAAAGAGAGAGAGTTAGAGAGAGATTGAGAGAGTTAGAGAGAGTGAGAAAGTTAGAGAGGGAGAGAGAGAGAAAGAGAGTTAGAGAGAGAGAGTTAGAGAGTGAGAGAGAGAGAGAGTTAGAGAGAGAGAGTGAGAGAGTTAGAGAGAGAGTGAGAGAGTTAGATAGAGAGTGAGAAAGTTAGAGACAGAGAGAGAGAGAGAGGGAGTTAGAGAGAGAGGGAGAGAGTTAGAGAGAGAGAGTTAGAGAGAGAGAGTGAGTGAGAGAGAGAGAGTTAGAGAGAGAAAGTTTAGAGAGAGAGAGAGAGAGAGTTAGAGAGAGAGAGAGAGAGAGTTAGAGAGAGAGAGAGAGAGAGAGAGAGAGAGAGAGAGAAGAGTTAGAGAGAGAGAGAGAGTTAGAGAGAGAGAGAGAGAGAGAGAGTTAGAGAGAGAGAGAGTGAGAGAGAGAGAGTTAGAGAGAGAGAGTTAGAGAGAGAGAGAGAGAGGAGAGAGAGTTAGAGAGAGTTAGAGAGAGAGAGAGAGAGAGAGAGAGAGAGAGAGAGAGAGAGAGAGAGAGAGAGATTGCTACATGAAAACAGCGTAAAAAAGGCCCTTTAAGATCCAGATCTTGAGCTAGTCTTGGTCAGGACTACTTTAGCGGATTTGATCTTTTCCAGAGCAAACCCAGCCAGACACAGGAAAAACAACTCCACAACCTTCTCGTTATAGGGCGTAAGTACAGCCACTCAGCCACTCTCGAACGCCGTGATGTCATCTAACGCCCAGCTCCTTTTACCTCGTTTATCCGTCTCGGTCGATCATTTTTTTTTACGGTGAATGTCAATCCAATCACATTTTAATCCACGCCTCCAGGAAATCAAAACTGAACCAAAGAGTCCGTGGGGTATTTGAAGAGAACTTTCAAAAGCTGAGTCGACATCAATAGATTAATAAAGACAAAAAGTCCCTGGAGAAAAGGAACTGGAGGAACTGAAATGAGACGCACGATGTTGAGATGCTTTTTAGACAACTGGATGTAACTGTCCTATCTGTAATTGCCGGGAACCTTAACGGCCTCTAAATTGAGTTTGGTTTTTTTGTTTTTCCCCCATGGAGTGAAAAAACAGGATAGTGACAGAATCAAAGTCACCGTGCATAGTCTGAGTGTAATAACAAAACAATTTATCAAACGAAAACTGTCTGAAAAAGCTGTTATCAGGCTGTGCACATGTCTGAAAATGTATGGATGTTAATACTCGCGACGTGCTTCTACTTCTAATGTCTACTTCTTTCAAAATGTATCAAAAGAAACAAAAGATGCCACAGAAAGTCTCACGATACATTTAGAAAAGTCGTGATCGTGACTTATTGTGTTTAACGTAGTGCAATCTTGGTTTAAATTAAGTAAAACACAACCTTTAAATTGTAAAAGTAGCAGTGGTGGATGAAGTACAATGGTCCCTCACTGTACGTGCATTGTGTTCTGCGTACTGATTGGCTGAGGGACTGTAGATCATTGTCCCTCAGTCTCCTCTGTGCCGTGGATCGCAGTGTGACTCTTAAGTGCTGTATGTTTGCAAGTTTTCTCCCCGACAAAACCCACAATGTCGATTGAAAGCATGATTTTTGTTTTATTACTTTACTCTTAAACCTTGTGTTGAATACTGTGTGAGGTGCACTTGTTTCTCAGTATGAATGTGACACTTATTTTAAGATGTCTACACTGAACCTGCTACTTTGGTCACATGGTACAGCTCTTCATCTTCAGGTTGACAAGAGGCCTTATAATACATCTTTTCAGTGACTGCAAGCATCTTTTAGTCATGTATTCTACGTCACTGTACACAGCTAACACTAAACACCTATGTAAAAGACCTTATAGGACCTGCCTTCTATAGATAGTACCTTTCTCAGCCTGTAAGTACTGGAAAAACGCCTTTGAAACACAACACATGTGCCTGCTGTCTGTAACTTCATTCATCTGATCAGATAAACTTCTTTCAACTCTCTACCTGGTCTGTAATCCCTCCATTTGCAATTACATAGATGAAACATTCTGCACCGACAAATTTCAGAAACGCTTTGGACTTAAAAGTGTTTCTGTGCTCGGAGAGGCGCCTCTGTGGATACCGCTGGAGCAGAGGCACAAGAACAACACATTTAAAGATCATCGAGGAAGAGGGAGATAATATACGAAGGTTTGAACTTTGAGAGTGTTTGAACAAGAGAGAAATGTGAGAAAATGTTAATGCCTGTGTGAGAAAAGTGTATAAAGTGTGTGGTGAGGAGGTTTACAGCTGCAAAACATATAATAATTGTAAAAAATAAAGCTGATACTTCACAGATTTTGCCTATTGTGAGTTATTTTTAAGAACGTAACTTCTGAGATAAACGAGGGACCACTGAACTCAATTTTGTTACTGTAAAAGTACAAATACAGAGGTACAAAAGTTACTCCGGTAAAAGTATCACATGAGAGTAAAAGTAGCTGTTAAAAATGTACTTTTAAGGGTAAAAAGTAAAAGTATTTCACACAAGTGTTAAAATGTGTGGTGATTAATATTTTTCTCATGAGTTTTCGTGTGTTCATTTTTGTCTTGTTCAAAGCCGAAACTCGAAACCGAAAACTTTAGTCAGGATGTTTCCACGAACATGGTCAAAATAACGGCTCAAACCTTAGTCCAGCTCGTTGTGATGAGATTTTCGGCTCTTTTATGGGATCTGAACTTTTGGAGAACTCATTTTAACAACAAACTAATCACAGAACGAAATGACCGAGGTTTAAATGTGTTTAAAATGGTTCAAACTGAGAGCGGGATTGTTTTTACCCTTTATAATTACGCATCATTTAAAGAAACCAACAATAATCATTTAAAAACTAATGGTTAATATGATGCCAGATACGTTTTTTGTGCACAAATACTCTGCTTCTGTGCTGATTCTTGTGTTGGTTCAGTGTTAAAAAATGCATAGAAATCAGAAAGATTCAGCTCTTAAAAAAGTGAGATCCAACTGTTCACATTAAGGAACCGTTCAAAAGAGCCGGCTCGTTCACTACCAGTTCAAAAATGGTGGATTAGAAGGCACAGACAGAAGTAAAAGTAAAAAGTATCCACTGTAAAATGTACTTAATCTATGCTTACTACTTGCACTTTGTTGCAGTAGTTCTAGTGATTGACCTGATGAACAGCGTAAAAAGCAGAATCCTCCCTGGATCCGATAAGTGAAGGAGAAAATGTGGCTCCTGTTGAAGAACCTGAGACTCTCTGTAATGATGACATCCATGAAGGAGGAGCCATGTGACACGCCGCCATTACGCTGTCGTGTTTAGATTTAACATTGTTCCATTTGAATGAGTAAACACACCCCAGTCACACACACAAAATGCACGGAGCCTTAGCGATCCGATCTGAAATGAAAAACACTGATTGGATGAGCAGTTCTACTTCAGCGGCGCAGTATAGATTAGTTCTGGTCTTATCTTTGGCTCTTTTTCAATCCAAAGAGGAGGAAAACAAGCCCGTAACCAAGGAAACCAAGCTGTGGTACTGGCAATTTTCTGGTTTTATTCACACATAAGTCTGACCCGCAAACTCCTGATAGTTTATCCTAGAAACACAGACCCAAAATGCAGGGAAATCAGGTTTGGCTTCACACATGATCCTGCATGAGGCTGCATGTGTGAATGAGGCTCAAATTAAGCATTCTACCACAGAAAGTTAAGTTTTTTATCTGGGGCAGCAGTCTAAGCAGGGACTCCCAGACTTCCAGCACCCCAGACACTTCCTCCAGCTCCTCCGGTGGAGTTGGAGCTGTAGATAATGTGCATTTTAATGTGAATATTCAGTATTCTGTAATATCCTGGAAAGCAAAAATGTGTTTTTTAATGAAACTTCATAAAATAAAATTGATCTAATTAAGGTCTAATCTGATCCATATGTTTCTTACTTGGTTTGTCAAAGTTTCGGAATGTTGTATCAGTAAAATCTGCCATAGTCTGAAAGCTAAAACACTCCTCACACCCCAGTTGTGTCTTTTGATTATTTCATATATATGTAACAATAATAATTCAAGTGTAAAGGGAAGGAGAGCTCTCTGGATGAAAACTCTTCTCACTACAGCCAAAAGAGTCATACTAAGACACTGGAAAGGACAGAATGAACCCACTTACTTGAAATAGTGCACAGCTCTGTCAGAAACTGCCTCATATGGGCGACTGATCTATAAAATAAACAAAATTAACGACCAAATGCGCATCTATAAAGAAATATGGTAGCTTTTTCTTTTATGTCAGTGTAAACCCTCAGCTGTCCAGGTCTGATGTATAGTAAAAGCCAAAACTAAAATCTGTCAACTGGACAAAAAGTTGTAGGAGTGAAGACATTTTACTGCTCATCCAAACTGCTTCTTCAGTTCTGGTCAGGTTACTCGTGGACACTGCCTTATATCTGTCTGAAGAGAGGAGCGAACTACACGGAAACACCTATTTGTTTATTGTTTCTGTATGTTGGCTAGGTTTATTGAGCTACAGTAAGTGTGCACTGTGCCTGGGTCATACTTATCATATTCATTCAACTCTTAATGGGAGCTTTCACACCTACTGACATCCTGGCTCGCTCTAGTTTTTTTTCTTTTATGATAATTCAGATTTTTGACTGACCGTGATGAGGAGGGTGTTGGTTTTTTTTCTGTACGACCGACCGAACGAACGAACAAATAAATGACTGACTGACTGACTGACTAAATAAATAAAAAAATAAAAATAAAAAAAAATAAATTAATAAATGGATAAATAATATTATAAAAAAAAAAAAAAAAATCCATCAACTATTTTTGACACAAAGATTATATTTAAAGGCGCAGTACCGATTTCTTAAAAACACGGAAAAACAGAACTAGCTCATTTTAAACTTTTGCAGTGGTTCAAAATGACTCCTCACTTACCTTATGCATTCAGAGCATCCTAATTCAGAGCAGAGTTTTGCCATCACAGTAATGCTAATAACAACTAGCATGCTAACACACACTTCCTGATTATTGAACACTAAAAGCGTATACTTATTTTTGACTTAATCTGACCTGTTTATACAATGCGTCTGTACTGGGGCTGGATAAATGTGTGCTCAAATACATGGGAAAAAATCAGGTACAGCGCCTTTAATTGTGAGCTTTTACTGCATGACAACAGGTTTGCATGAATCTATATTTGTTTAAGAGTGAGAAATGAGAGGAGCAGAGATGCAGAGAAGGTCACGCGTGTTGTCATTATTTCATTAGGACCTGTCAGATCTCCCCGTCTCCTCCTCTGAACTGCCAACCGCTGCAAATGCAAAACTCACCAATATTTATTACAACGTACCAGAGTGCCCCTCCTGACAGCCGCAATCCCACTTGACAAATGTTTTTCTTTCTCTGCCAAAATTGTCTCCTCAACATCCACGAAAAAATAAAACAACTCCGTCCTTTAAGAGTCAGTGGAAGTGTTACTTTTGATGGCACTGCAAAATGTTCAGAATAACTTTTTTGAATGATGTATTTTTATTTCATGATGGAGCTATTTTACTTACCGCATTCTGACTTCAAGGTATAGGGCGGGGTTAGCAGAACACATCAAAACTGGGACTTAACGAAACTAAACTGGACTAAACCAGGGCTAGGACCAAATGAAGCCAACATAAAGCACTCAAACACCCCTTTGTGCATGATGAGATACATTTTCTATAGCTATGGCATGGCCCGCTTTAGACCTGGTTTAGCCATAGATTAGATCTGGGATAGTCCTGATATGGGCCTTTTTTCCTTTTTATAAAAAAACTTGGCATGAAAAGTTCGGGAAACACTTCCTACTAGAGCGTTTGCCACCTGTTTGTCACCATGGAGACTGCATTGTGTGGACAATATACAAATATAATACATGCTTACTTTCTTACAAAGGTTCAAAATGTCCTGTTTCTGTCATGATCCCAGTCTGCTCTGTTTTTTATCCTCCTCCCTTCTGTGTTGGAGCCTGGAGCTGGACGGAGATACAGGCTCCTCCCATGCACACCTCCAACCCATCTGCAATCAAGCCACACCCAGGGAGGACAAAGGGACCGAGGACCTGACCCTCGGCGTCAGATCGTCCGGTGCATCCCTCAGTGGTATAGCTCAGCTTGGCTTCATCTTGTTTTACACTTATGACTTTTGTACTCAGTTTGGATATCTTTTCGCCAGATCCCGCTCCCTGAACCTGCACCCATGCCTCCGCCTCCGACCCAGCTCTCCACGCCGGGTACGACCATCTCATCCTCCTGCCCCGCTCACCTCGACCGGTACAGACTTTCCTCGCCTCTGACCCCGCTCCGCTGGAAGGACTACTGCATACAACCCCGCGCTTTCGACTGCCTGCTCCGTCTACCTTCATTCATATTATTGTGACTGTGAATAAACTTTGGTCAAATGTTCCACCCGAGTCTGAATCTTTGGTCTCTGTCAGTCTTTACGACTGACAGAGCTTAGCAGCTTCATTCTGGTCGTTTTGGTTAAGGCTCATTTGTGTTTAAGGAATATATAAACACTGGTGCAATCTCGCCTTGTTAGACTCTGCTTTGGACTCCGCTTTGGACACTACTCACTTGACTCTGCTTTGGACTCTGCTTTGGACACTACTCACTTGACTCTGCTTTGGACACTACTCACTTGACTCCGCTTTGGACACTACTCACTTGACTCCGCTTTGGACACTACTCACTTGACTCTGCTTTGATCTCTGCTGGGACACTACTCACTTGACTCTGCTTTGGACACTACTCACACTTGACTTTGCTTTGGACACGACACACTTGACTCTGCTTTGAATTTGGCCTTTAAATAAACACAAAGATCTACAGAACGATTCCCGTGCCTCTACGCCTGCTCTTCATGCCGCAGAACAGAAACCGACAATTGTTGGGGATGTTCCACAGCACGACGATACACTGAGGCCGAGACAGATCTGCGGAGAGGGGATGACGCTCACAGTAATGCTACGTTCAGACAGTCAGAATCACCTTCTCGTTGGACGTCTTTGCATTTAACTAAGACACTTGATACACATCGAAAACACGTTTTTTTTTTAACTCGGGTGTTTGACGACTACGCTGTCAACGCTCAAACGCAAAAACGCTTCAAACGCGCCATTGAAAGGTTGGACGAGCCCCCCATAGATTTACACTAACTGCAGTCGTCGTTGGGCTTGTTATCGGTTCCAATTCTTTCTAATTTGTATCCATCTTTCTACTGATTAACCAACACAAGAATCAGCTCAGAAACAGAGTTTAAAGCGACATGAGTGACAGCACAAAAAAACAGCTAAGTTTTTAAATGAATTATTATTGTAATGCAAACATTTTCTTCAGTTATGCATAATTTCAAAGGGTAAACGCACTCCCACTCTCACTTTGAACACATCTTAATCTTGGTAATTTTCTGTGATTACTTTGTTGTTTAATGAGTTCTGACATTGGCTTCTGTGATATAAACTTCATATAAAAGAGACAAACTCTTTGAAGATTTGGATCGCATAAATGAGCAGACGTCCCATCACCAACTGCAGCAAACTGGCGGTGCATATGGTGACCAAAAGCAATGCAGTTTTTCACCTGGGTTCATGAATAACGCTCCAGACCCACGCCTCACCCACACCCGCAACCCGCCGAGGTCAGTGTGGCAGGGCGCAGAGGTCAAAGGTCAGTATAACAGGGCGCTTTGATTTTAATGACGTTCTTCCTGCAGTGCGAGAGTACCCCCCCAACATTAAACCCCCTCGAACACAGCATTTTTTCTTTCTTTACCTGTAATGTATTTAAAATCTGTTCCGAAAACGCTACAAAATCGCGCAAAGTTTATAAAACATTTGGCAGAATCTTGCATTTTTCGACACTCTTAAAACAAAAAAAACGTGTGGATATTAGTTACCCCCGTAGCTGGTTAGCCTCTGTGATGCCTTTGAAACTCTTTAAAATGTGAGTTTTTGGAAAAGTCCATAGGAAAAATTAATTGAAAAATTGACTGCCAGAACCCTGTTGAGCTTTTCTGGTCAAGGGTCCACCACCTGCTTTGTCTCCGTGGTGTTATCACTTTACCTGGAATATCCACAGTATGGCATTAAAACGTATCTATCTTGATGGCTAGAAGCAGATGCCACCAAGGTTAAGTTACAGGTGACGATCTGTGGAGTGGTGACCTGCTTACAGTAAGAATGCATGTTGTTTCTTAGTTCTACCAATAAAATACAGTTAAATGGATGAGTTGGGAGTACGGACAAATAACAATAAAACCTCTCATAAGACCAGGAGAGTGGTCCATAAACCGATGCCACTAGAAGTTACATAGTGCTTTCTGTTAGAGTCCATAAATGCCCTTAGGTTTGAGGCATAAGAGTTCTTGCCAAGAGATGCAACAA
>JAIEZT010001088.1:0-22797 GCA_019594935.1 Periophthalmus modestus | reverse complement strand
ATAAATTCCCAAACTTGCATTTACCATACAATTTTTGGTTAAAAACTATTTCAAATTTTCTTTCGATATGTCCCTTCACATGTGTTACGTTTCACCGCTTCCATCCATTTCAGAAAAATAAAACAGAAAATATAGTGTTTGGAGTGTTGCCAATGTATTGCACTACTCTCTGGTCCTTTTCCACCAGTTATTATCGAAAGGGGCTCTGGACTATTCTTCACTTTGGCGTCCCCCTCGAGAAAGATAGAATAGGATCGCCTTATAAAAACCATTTAAACTGGTATTTTTTCACTGTTCTCGGCATGTCCAAGAGCTTGGGGGACCCATTTTTCCTTGAAAGTATGAACAATCAAAAGATGGTCTCCCACACTTCATTGGGCCACATGCATCTCCAGCCTATTTTCATCCAAAATAGATTGCTTGAATGTACAATAAACCAGAATAGACACTACAAAGCCCCTGTTGTTGGAGCTGAGCGCGTTGAATAATAGTAGATGGGAGGGTAGCATGAAAAAGCTCCAATCATTCCCCCAGATTCCACTTGAGGCGATGGATACTACCGGAACCGGGCATTGTGCGGATCATTGGGTTATTCTATGTATGCACTTAACGGTCTAACAGTCTAAATATTTAAGAAAGTCTTGTATCGAGGGCAAAGGGAACGAATGTTTTTGGAAAGATGTATGCAGCGAGCTGGGGCAATGTCCCTCTGAATGGGCTGGGGTAACTTGTCTATGCCACAGTTTAGTTTTGGCTGCGGTCCGTGTGGTATGTTCGTACGTTATTATAGTTCGACGCGACAATACGCTACAGCACCCCAAGCAAACAAGTAGAGCAGATTACTGAGGGTCACCCTGCGCTTTCCTAATGAGCAGGATGGCGAAACGTAATAACCATCAATGGTATGCGGTCAAGGTCGCTCTAATGCAGATGGTGATTTGCGGTCGTTACACATAGAGCCACATGATGAGTAAATGTGCCCAGGCGGTGTGAGGGATTAGAATTCTGTTTTGGACGACAAATGGAAATATGGCTTCCGTAGCAGTGATACGCCTTTTATGCTAGTCGCTTTGATGGCTCACCACCCCCCCCCCCCCCCCCCCCCCAAATACCCCCCAAGCAAACAAAAAACAACAGTCAAAAAAGTCTTTTCCATCAGTTAGTTTATTTCCTCAACAAATGATTGTTATTCCTTCGAGCCTTCGCAAATCGCAGCTGACCCAAATGAATCATAAATACTCCACTGCCCAGTG
This sequence comes from Periophthalmus modestus, assembly GCA_019594935.1. Lineage (NCBI taxonomy): Eukaryota > Metazoa > Chordata > Actinopteri > Gobiiformes > Gobiidae > Periophthalmus > Periophthalmus modestus. The sequence goes on along the minus strand of JAIEZT010001088.1, from coordinate 21,544 downwards.
AGGGAGCGTACTAAAAAATCCATTTGATCGCGTGACATGTTTCAGAGGATGTTCAAAGACATAGACTACTCAAAACAGTGTATAGCGCTCATAGGCATAAAACAACCAGGGCAGACCCGCCTACAGTTTTATTACCTGAACCTTATGGAGGATAGATTGTTCAGCCTATGCTCCTCGTGAGTGCGGACGTCCTCAGGCCGGCGCTCTTTAACTAACCCCCTTTGATGGAGGTTCAATCAAGCTCTGAACCCTTGTACTCACAGTGGCACCCATTCACTCAGGATTATGGTGTCTACGACTATGGCCAGCAAAAAACCAACACCGACACAAACCCAGAAGAACAAAAGCAAAGAAATCTGATGCTCCAAAAATCAACAAAACACACTTCTAGTGAGGGGCAGATTAGTCAGCTCGCTCTTTGTAGCCCCATAACTTGTTGTATTTGGTGAAAGCGAAATATGAAAAAATATGAAAAAAGGATATTAAGTTTCTGCATAACATTTCTCTGTCATAGTGTGCTTTTTGTCACAAAAGATTGGCCTGTTTTGCCCGTAATTGCTTCTTGTACAACACTGCTGAACAGAATGTAACTGTGCTACATGGACATTTAAATAATATAATTAAGACAGATCAGATAATGATCAGCAAGTACGGAAATACTGTTGAACTTTCAAATTTGACAATGAGAAACGAAGAGAGAGATACAATTAACTGCGATTAGCTATAAATTAGCTATATTGAGATATTAGTCCTACTTATTCATAAAATCTATCTATGATATATACTATAAACAGACTCAGAGCATACAGAAGCAGTACGGACTGAGACGAGGAGGTTCGCGATCGCTTCAGATAAAACAAGAAATGACATCAGAAGGAACACAGAAACAAGTACAATTTAGTTTCTTGATGAGTAAAAGCCAAATTTATTTATCTGGAAATCGTCCACAGGATGTTCTCGAGTGAACAATCACCAACGGCTCATCATTGCAGTCGAATTTTAGCAAAAAATTGGCCTCAAGCCTTCCACAATCTACTAATCAATTCATCTAAACAATAACTGCGCAGGGATTCATACCATTAGAGAAATTAATCATTGTTGCTACGCCTAGTGATAATTTAAATGCCAGTTACTTGTATAGCAAACTTGGATTTGTCTTTTTAACAGATCAGCAGTTTGATTAAAAAGAAATAACCACAACAACAAGTTCAAACGCTGGATCAGAGAAGCCTGCATTTAACTCAGGAAACAGAAGCGCCATACGACAGCATCCGAACGGAGGATGATGGAGGCAGTGGGTCAGCGCCCCGGTGCCTGGGAGACCGGTCAGGTCATCATCAGGCCTGACCTCACCATGAAGGGAAGAGATCAAGTAACAACAGCTGAATGTAGCGCACATATCATCCACCAACATCGCGGCTGCGACAGCTTCTGAAAGATGGCCTCAGAGAACAGCGACCGAAACATATGTCAACGAGGGCCCGTAAATGTACAAACTGCCCCCTCACCAAAAAAAAAAAGTTGCCACCAAAAGAAAAGGTCACACACTCTAAATATTTGGTATCGCCGAGCACCATTCAGCTTTGATTAGCACTGGCATTAATGCTTTCACCAAGATCTTGCAATCGATGTATGGTCGAGTCTGACGCCTGCACACAAAGCTTCTCCATGCACATCCCAAAAGATTCTCTCAATGGGCCGTTAAGGATCTGCAGACCCTCTGTGCGTGGACAAGCCATGTGTCAAAATGATGTCTCATGCTCCTGTAACAACAATACTTTCACCCATCTGAGCCCCATGGAATCATGCGACATCTGTCATCTTGGAATATGGCCTCGTGCCATTCAGCAGGAAGACAAACATCCATTGAGGGGAATAACCTGGTCATTCAGTAATATCTCAGATGTCAGCGACCTCATTCTTTGAGCACAGAACTGTTGCTGAACCTAGACCTGAACCAACTGGAAGGAGGCCAATTTCACTTACTCGGCGACCTATTTGCAGCTTGGTTAAAGATCCAGGTGGCGACTTTTTTTTTCAGGCCTTGCGCTTTTACGTTGTATATCACTACTGTTTATTGTCTTTAAATAAAGAAGGACACAATGAATGATTTTGGAGTTTGAATACCTATTCTTGGGCATGTGATCGCGGTAGTAGCTTTGAGCTATGAATTACTGAATCGTTGGGCTTCAGCGCATATCACTTTGATGATAGTTGTCAGAAAATCACGTTCCATATTCGATATAGAGGCGTTAGCTAGTGTTCTCTTTGATTATCAGATGCTACGAACGATAGAGGTTGTGTATGGTTGTTCGAGTGTTAGCTATGGTAATATCTAACAAATTAAATAGCGGTTTTTTATTTTTTTGTTACCATCGGGAAATCTGCTCAAAGTGTGAGGGTTACATATAAAGAGCTTTAAACTGGCTTTTTCCCTGCCATCCATTATGGATCTGGCTCTTCTGCGAAGGTTCCAAGCATAAGGCCTGTAAGGGCACTATGCGGCTTACCAATGGTGCATGCAAAGACAAGTCAAACTCTGATCAAGCGCAGTATCCACAGTCGTCCGACACACCAGCGAGGCCTTATGACCTGAAGCCTCTCGGTGTCCGTTCATAACATTTGGTGGCTAAAGTTCCGTCCCTATTATCAAGCTCTCGCTGGACTCCTAAGGGATGAAATGACCATACAAACAGAGTGCTGCGACAAGCAGTTGATGACTGCAGATATTTCAGGAACTGCCCGTCAAACCGCCCGAGACATGAATTTTAAACTCCTCTTTTTTTTTTTTTTTTTTCGAAATTCCTGATTGTTGCCACGGATACACTCTGGTTCATGAAGAAGTAAGCTATGCCTCAGGTGCCAACACCAAAGAGTTTGCCTAGTATCGTTTTTGCGCATAGCGCGTAATCTTCTTTGCGAAAGGCCCCTCCGTAGGGCCGGCGCTCGCCTTCAGAAAATGACAGGTCAAAGCGCGCTGGTTTGGCACCAGGACCGTTTGTGCCACAAGTTGTCGCCGTTGAAATGCTCGCGGTGTGAGTGTTCCAAGCCGAATGTTTACACGTGACTTGTTAATAGAGTCTATATGTATTATTTTAGGCGCATTTTACTATCTTGTTAGATCATGAAACTCTGTCTATACCACAATTGGCAATCGATCTTGGCTTAGGACTGCTGTGGCATAGTCCCAAAATTACTGTGCTTGTTCGAGCACCCTCCTAACACTACAAATGATAGGAAGGCCAATCCGCCTATATTCTTCTATTAAGTAGTACAAGGATAGGATGTTGATGTTCGGTTCACTTTAGATGTTTAATCTCGATCCAGACGCCACAAAGTTCAGATGGTCTCAGCTTGATGAGAGTCACGGCTGTTAGCTGGGTTACAGCAACCACCCTCAGTATGTCCATGTCGTTTCTATAATATAAAACACCAAAATGATTTACCATCTAACAATCATTGTTAAACAATGGTCGTTCCCTGCGACGTCTAAATGTTGTCAACTTGGTTTTAGTAGCTAGGCGACACCCTTGCGATTATCAAAATTTGAGTTTTTGGGCTGTAATGAAGAAGGGCTACAGGAAAAAAAATACAGTGATTTGCTTTCCAAAGTCTTTCTCGGACTAGCCTGAGTTGCCCTAATGTGGGATGACAGATCTATTAGATTATAGTCTATGGTTTGTCACTGCTGCCACAAACTCATGGCGGTTGTTTGTTTCCATGGTAAAGTGTTTTTGGACATGTAAAGGCCAGCCTTTGGTCACCATTGGACAGCCTGGATGTTGGGAGGTTTTAGTGCAGAATCTTCGGTCTTCGAGGTAGGGGTTTTATGGTTGTTTTAATTTATCAAAAAATCTCGTTCCGTGCTATCTGCCATACCTTAATCACTACTCGTAAGTAAGCCGCGATGCAACGAATCTTTAGAATTCCGGTTGATGTAGTAGTGTTGATGTACTCAGAAAAGTAGTGATGGGTATTGGAACTTTCGGTCGAGATCATTACGATCTGGACTTAAGACACTCTCCCACCACGGAAACATAGGTCATAGTTGTAACATAAGCAGAAGTTATGCCTATAGATGCCAAGTTCTTTACGTTTAGGAATAAGGAAAAGGTCTGTGTTCTTTCCCTGTGTTTTCGAAAGCAGTGTCAGCTGCACCCTGCCAAAAACACAAATAACAGTGAACAGAAGCTAGAGAAGGCGAGTACTACGCTTGTCAGCGTATCGCGGAAACGCATAGGATGGAGTACTTTGTTCAATCAGTGGAAATGTGCATCCGCCAAAAAGCTATTCTGTAGGAGATTTCCGTTGACGTCTCATTTGTGTGAGCGTTAGCTTATTGTACTGCCGCGATACCCTTTCTACTTGTTAGAATTTTTTTTGGTTGATTGGATATGAACTACCAGTGTTTTGATGCAGGTGTGAATAGGGCCATAGTGCCCCAATAAAATCATTCATGAAAATACTGACTTTTGGTCAACTCAAAAAAAAAAAGACCCCTCCCCCCAGAGACACTTTTCATCACTTTAAAGACCGTACAGAAATCCGCAGTTCATCGTATTAGGGCTGGAAGATCTCTGCTGTATCTCATCTCATTAACTTTGAATGTAAACGGTCAATAAATGGTGTGTAGGGTGGCTGATGTCATTTGCTCCCAGCAACTATGATAGTCTTAGCACTTGTACTCAAATTATACGCCATAATTAGAAAAGTTAATATTTGTCCCTTGTTGGTTTGCTTAGTTAAGTTATAAACATCTGAGAAGGCTTGGCTCTTATTGGTAGAGTGGATTTCTGGTATAGATTAATTAATAAGCACGATCCCCGATACTATGCGGAGGATAGTGCAGTCTTTCAGTTGTCAAAAATACATTGTGCCGCAGTGCCAGTGTTTTGTAAAGTTCAAGCCTATTATTGCTTTTTATTCTGAGGTTTGGCGAGTGTTAGTTTGAGCCCGATTTTGGGGATTTCCGCAACACCAAAGTATGTGGAGGCTTACATGTTTGACCCGGCTACATCAGCAAGGGGAGTTTGTGGTATGTTTACTCACATTCAATATTTCAAACGTCTACAAGACGATTTGCGAGGGATGGTAAACGTTGTAAGATTCTCTCCTGCTATAAGTGCTAGATCCCTGCCGATATTTGTTAGAACAGAACATCCCTATTATCTTGTTTCAAATGCTCACCTGCTTCGGTAGTTAGTAGTTTGAGAATTTGATTGGTGGACTTTGAATTTCAGAAAAACCCTTTCTAAAGACTAAAACTGGCCATTCGTCTGTATTCTCATTTATATCTTTGGTTTTAGTTTCATTTCTCTAGCCTCAACTGCAGCCTATGTGAAGTTTAAAGGGCATTGTCAATATTAATATTAATAAAAGCCTTTTTTAGCCAGAGAGTCCAAAAGCAAATTCATGTTACTAATTTCGACCTAACTACTACGAGCGTCTCGTATGAAGGAGGGGTGGGATCAGTTGAGAGGAATTGGTTGTTCTTTTTTTTTATTTCAGCCACTATTGGCTGTACAGGTTGAGAGAGTGGGCCGATTTTGTATGTCTTGGGCCACATGTTAGCTACTTGGAAGTGTGTGCGCACAGAGTGGGTCCCTGGTGGCAATAGTGTGTTCATTGCAGCAAGGGAACCTATCTCACTCTCTTGTCTTTTTCCCGTTAGTTGAATTATGGACAGATATTAAAAAGACACAATGAGCTGGAGGAACAGGAGCATCATAAGAGCTTTAGAGCCGGAAGCTGAATTCACTTAGCCACTTGTAACTGAGAGGGCGTTGTGTTTTAATACTGACGGTATCACAGAACAAAACAAAGGAATAAGAATGACAACTGAAATGACAGTGAGATACAAAGTTGCAACTCAGTTGCTACACATTTTCATTACAATTTGTGAATGATGCCAAAGTTGTACGGTCACTGCTTTTTAAATGCGACTAGGGCTGTATATTCCATGGAGTAGCCCACCCCTCCAACCTGAGAGTGAGCCAGCACCTCTTCTCACAGAGGGACGCTTGGGGGCGTGGTTACGATGGGCATGTTTTAGTTAAAAAGGCTACATTTACCTGTTACAGCTCCACATGAATTGGGTGCTCGGGGTGAGGGACCTGCCGTCCAGTGCTAGTTCGGCTATGTTTTGCCTAATCAAAACTGTTCAAAGGCTTTTGTGCAAAAACCATTTACACATTGAAAAAAACTAGTTGTAAGATGATGCGTGAAAAAGATGAAAATAACAAAAGTGTGCAAACGATTAGAAAAGCTTTGACTTTGACTAAGAAAAGCTGGATCCGGTGGAGCCTGGACTCTGGAATCATAATCGAGGTTTTTTGGTTGTGTGAACCACGTTTTCGCGCTCCAGTGCTTTTTTTTTGTAAAAGCCTTCTGATTGCCTTGAGCTCTTGTGGTCGGACCAGTGTGTGGACCAGACAGGTGGCTCCGGGAGCAGGACAGAATGGGAGAGATGTTGATGCACACTTAGGGACTCTGAGCCATTTATGCAAATATCTTGAGGAAAGTACAATTAAATGTTTGCTCTGATGGTTTACAGACAATCTTTGCAAATTAACGATTTTGATAATTCAAATGTTTGAGTCTATAATATTTATCCCTAAAGTTTTTCTATCCATCGCGGCCTCCTGATCAGTGCTGAAGTTCCTGCATTTATAAGTGAACTGAGCGGGGCTAATTAAGATAACAAGATATACCTAGGTTGCTATACTGTATTAAGATTTGCCTTTAAGGGGATCTCCTTTTAGCCGCAAGTGTTGTGTCGAGTTTTCAGTGGGACAGTTCATTACCAGACACTGGTTGTTGTGCCACAATGTGCCTTCATATCGTGGAAAATTACTTGGAGACAGATATTATTGATTATAAAGACCAGAATAAGATATGTGGGCCAAGGGGAATTCCTGTCATGTTTTGAATTACAAAAGGTAGATTTCTAACTTGTTGACGATAAGCATTGTTTATACAGCTAAGCAGAGAGGAAAGACAATAGACATTCACTGCTGAAGTTTAATAGTGGGAATGCTTCTATACTCGGTATCGGGTATCGGCTCTGATCCAATTGTGTGTAATTGACTATTATATATGGTATGGAGCAATGTCCAGCTATAACGAGGAGGTGGATCTTTTTTTTTATCAATGAATTTATAATAGCTATTAAATGAGACCCTCGTGCAAAATGTGTGATGTCACACAATCAAAAGGTGTTCGAATCGTTACTTAAAGTGTGAGTTAAGATATAGAATCATTTGGGTTGGGGTGGGGACAGTTGACTGCTATGCTGTGTATGTTTTAATCAGTATCAAGTGGGGTTTTATGGTTGGAAAAAAAGTAGTTTTGAGTTTTTGTTAATTCCAGAAAAAAATAGTTGGGTAGTGTAAAAAGCGATTCAACGTTAATACCGTGTACTTAGAGTCTCAGTACAGCTGAAACAAATTCACCAGGCGTTTAGGTCTCGGAATAGTGCATTTTGACTAGTCGATGTAGTTGAAGAAGCGCTGCAGGACTCTGTAACACTAAGATGATCTTTAAGAAAGTGAATTGCTAAAGACATCTAAATTACATTGAAAGAAGTGATGAGAGAGTCTTAATAGCAGAAAATGTGGGTAACAGATGAAACCCATTGGGCGTGAGTTTGAACACGTGTTTTTTTCGAAGCAGATATTGTATTGGGATTGAGATCTGCGAGTCCCCGATACAAATATAACAATAATCTGAAGAATGAGAATGGCGTCTTGATTACTTGTTTTATGACTGAAGCATATGAACTAATATTCTGTCTGAGCCATGTCGTTGTGAGCCTTGGTGTTATTATTAGCTCTATGTTTATAAATTGATGAGGACATATGCGAATCACTTTTCGATTACTTTGTGATAGTCAACTTACACTTGATGTTCGTTGTAGTATTTAGTGTTATAGGATTGTTACCTTGGCAATAAATGTGGAATGTGGCTTAGTTCATTGCACATCTGTCTTTGCCAGGCTAATGTTGAACGCTAATTTAACAAATAGGAATCGACACATATCAAATGATATGAGTTGAGGTCTCTGTCTTGAAACATACTCTCCACGACTGATGGTAATGATGGCTGAACAGGAGTCTGATATATTTGGTCCTATAGATTCTGTATATAAACGGAGATGGACAAGTGGCCAAGGATGGACAGGAGCAAGATCAACATATATTATGGCTAATCATTAAGCGATGATTTTCGGGTGGTTTGTATTTTTGATTTAATTGTTGGCTTTGGGCTTTCTAGTAATTTTTTTTTGTGTGGCTCGGTGGGCCATTTGGGTGGCTTTGTTGCGTTGTTAGTGGCTTTGTGTTTTAGGTAGCTTTTTTTTTGGTTCTTAAGTGTTGTTTTGGTGTGTTGGATTATCGTTGGTTTTTGTTGTTTTTGTTTTGTGGCTGGGGCCGCAGTATATCCCGAATTATTGCTAGTGTTCGCTTTTTTTTTAATGACGGAAAATGCAATTCACAACTGCCAAATGGCTAATATTTTGTTGCATTATACGTTATTATTTCAGATAATCATTTTTGTTATGCATTCAAAGTACAAATACTTCTTGATGGGAATTGCTGTTTCCTTGCAAGACCTAGGTAGGGTATTATGCTAAAACAAGATGCTTTTTGATGATTCTTTCTGACCAGTTGGTAGCAATGTGGTGTTTCCTCGTGGCCGCGAAAACATGCCTCTCTGAGGAGGTAACTATGTAGCAATGACAGGTGTCGATGCAGGTGCTCTTCAGTCATTTTTCCGGTGTGTCTCCTGGGGCATATGTTGAACTCTTTCTTATTGGTTAATATGTGTATGATAGACCCACATGTGCTACGTCACCCACGCTATGCTATTTACGCATTCTTTTCATAAAGATAACCAAAACATGATACAAAACCCTGTACACACAGCAAATTGACTAAAACCTAGGTTTGACTTGTATGTGCTGTAGTTTCATTAACAGGACGCACCTATAATGATGTTTTCGATAGTGTATGAGGGGGGAGTGTAGTTGTAAGGTGATGTAGCAATAGAGAGCAAGTGGGAGGGGAGGGAGACATAACTCGGAGCGACAAAAAAGAAGAGTGCAATATAAAACATGCAAATCCACTGTTTTTGGATGCATTTAGCACTTTAAACAAAATAAATGGCTAACTGTCTGTTTAGTTAACACGGTTTCATCCTTGGAGATGGGAACACTAGATTTCCGTTTATAGTAGTTCCTATGATGGAGTGTTTATCGAATGTTGTGTTAGCTAGATTAATACTTTATAGAGAGGAACATTTTTTAAAACGTGTGAGGTTTAGCTGGGACATTGTTTTGCGAAAATCCAAATTAATTGTGTTTTGGAAAATAAGATTTTGTATCAAAATATAAATAATTGTACCTCAAGCCGCTTTGTGGAGGTTGTGCGATTTGTAAAAAATAGCTTTTTTAATGAGAGAGCATTATGATTGCCTTTTTTCTTCCCTGGAATGCGTTTTATTATTTAAATTATAAGCTTCAGTTGTACAGTCATTATCTTAGCGCTATGGAGGACCAGGCGGTTGCCGGACACCGGAACGTTATGTAATATAAACGTCACTTTTTGGGAGCTTTCTATTTCGAAGAGGCATTATTATCTATCCTCGTAAAGGTCGGCTACGTTCAATTCTCTTTGGACAGATCAAAATTAGATTATAGTGTTAAAAGTACTAGAGTAAAACTAGTTTGATCTTTGGAAAAGTTGGAAACGGACCTTCAGTAAGTAATATTCCTACAAAGCTATAAACGATGTGGAATATGCGTTGGTTTTATTCGAGCGAATAACTCGCAGTCTGAAGTCACAGGATTTATTATTATATGACAGGCCTAGCATCCTCTCAATTAGCCGATAGATGAGGGAAGAGGAACCTGTTTCGTGGCGAGCGTGATAATTCACTGGTGACAACCAGAGCTGCAAACTGAGGCTCAGCCAAACGCAGACAAAGTATCATGGATAGAAAGTGGTTGCATTGGACTAAGAGCCAGAGACAGATATGCAATGAGGAGGGAGGCTGTAGAGTAAGTGTGCGGCGGGATGGATGAGTGACATGATCCCTGATTGCGGCTCGAGACTGTATGAGATGGCATCCATCAGGTTGGTGGTGTTGGGGGTGAATGGAGAAAAATAAAAGCTCAAACTAGTTTCATCATAGGCTTGTGACCACAGTTGGCAAGTTAGTGCAGCCTGGATTGCTGAGCACTAAGCACATCTGAGAAGAACAACACCTGGACTCCTCTCCATTTAGTGTTCGCACAATGATGTTGGTTCTTGTTACCGATAGTCAGTTCTCTACTCACCGATTGGGTGTAGGTCGACTATGGTATATGTGTGGTAAGATGCACAAAAATCTACCACGGAAAGTCACCAACCCCAAAGTTATTCGTCAATGGGGTAAGTTGAAGGTCACGTAAGCCATGTGCCGCAATCATCATGCTGAGCGCTGAACGCATCTTTGCAATTTGAGCACCTGATCTTGAACACTCTTTCTCGCAATTTTGACGTGCGCAGGGGATGAAGAAACAAAATGGATGATGTCATAAACTGGATCCATGCAATATATTCAGGTAGGCAGCTGACCTCATTTCTTTGGAGCACATGGGAGCATGTTGTTGAACTCAGAACGCCATGACGCAACAGAAAAGGGCTGGAGGATGAAGGCTCGCGATCCTATTTGCTTTTGAGTTAGAGCTTAGGAATAAATCCATAGGTGGGGGCAACATTTTTATTGGTGGCGTGAAGTGAGATTCACAATTCATCCTTTATGATTATGATCAACGTCAGAAGTAGATTCGCTGATGTAAGGTGTTCAGGTGGTAGCATCTGAAACGTCTTCGTCTTTTGTTTTTCTTTTTTTTCTGCTTTAGTTTTTGTTTCTTCTTATGGAGTTATTTGGTTGAATTTTATATGACAGAAAGAATGTTTTAGATGTAAAACGTTATAGGAGATGGGCATCTGGGCCTTTGACGTGAGACTCTATTTGCAGATGAGTATGCAATTAGTTATCGAGCGACACATACTGCAGCTGATAGGCCTGGGAGTGGATCTATCTTTCCACTGTGCTTCTTCTCAAGTTGTTCTTTTTCCCAACAATGTTTTTTTGAGTTTTTCCTTGCTTGGTACTGTAAGGTAGGGTTCTAAGGAGGCTGTTCTCCACGTTGCTTGTTTGTCTGTTGATTCATTTGATCTGTCTGAGGTTTGCTCTTTTCTTTTGTTGATTTCTCATCTAATCAGGCTTCGGTTGGTTTGAACTCAGATCTTGTCCGTGTTCAGCCCTAAGATAGCGACTGCTGCTGCTGCTGTGTTGTTGAGGCTTTACAAAAAATCATTTGAAGAACTGACAGATCTCCATGAGAACGATAAGTAGAGTGACGTGACTACAGCAAAGCCTAAGGGTAACAAAACTGACAACAAGAATAAATGTCATACTGCACAACATTCAAGAGAAATTGCGCGACTATGGAACCGTAGTGAGAGCATAAGCACATGGGCTGGCAACTTCTGTGTCATTTTGCTGCATTCCCGATTTTAATCAAAGGAAAATCAGATTCTAAACATCTTTTCTCTTCCACAAGACACACGGATTTGGGGGAGTAGAACTAGGTGACAGCCAAAAAAAGTACAGATTTGCTATCACAAGCCTTCTTTATTTATGTTTTTAATGTTAGTAAGCTCAGTTACGAAGACACGGTAGGGTCAACACCTCGTTCATACTGTATGTAAAAGGTTTGTCCGTTTGGATCAGCTCCGTTAGTAATAGGTCACTCACTTAAGCTTTTGGTTTTGTCGTCATGCTAGCATTGATACTGCGTCTGGAGGTTGACGACGTGCGTTCTGCATCTTCTGCATGGACTCTTATTCACCCTCATTGATTCGAATTGTTACGGGACAGATGTGGAGTTGACTCGTTTCGTCTCAAAAAAAAGGAGGGTGGAAGTGACACCATTTCGAGCAGGAGGCGGCCATGGCGTGGAATTAGACTCTTCCATTAGCGTGCTCTACATAGACGTTACATACACACACAGGCTTAAGACATAGCAGAGATAACAGGGGATCTGGGAAACTCGTTGTACTTAGCTTGTGCGTAAGACGATGCCTAGAGGTTTGCTCACTCGAAAGCACAAGGGACGGTCCACTGCCTGCAGACCACATCATGAGGAGCAGCCAGTGAACGAGAACAAATCTTTAATGAGATGCGTTTGCGCTTTGGCCCAGCCCACCCAAATGCAGCCAACATATGAAGTTAGAATGCACTAAACTGCGCCATCTCGCCGATTGGTTTTTGTATACAAAGAGCTACAAGTCAGCAGTGTTTTGTCTTGACATCGCAAAAGCAACAATTGACGAGGATTTTACTCTTGCATACTAGCCTTTTTTTACTCGAACTATCTCAATACCGGGCTATAGCGCCAACTTGGTTTGCTAGCGCAACTGGTAGTGTCTGCCGCCACGGTGAACATCAGGAGGTCGTTTTTGTGATGGTAGGTGGGTTACTGCGGCGTAGCATGCAGATTTGAGAACGCTTTTATAGTGGAGTCTTTTGAGAAGGCGGGGTGGTGTGGAGTTACGCGCATCATCCGCACCACTGCGCAGGCCAAGCTAATAACAGTTTCATAAGGCGGATGAAGATTGGAGCGTCCTCTACTCAGCAAATCATTTGCTTAGGTGCCATTCAACTACAAGTAATTACGACATGAAATCAACATCGTATATTATGGAATTCTGTTAACTCGCAAGCTCCAGTGGGAGCCGCAAACAGAGAGAAGCATTTTTATGTTTACTGAGTTCCGATAGAGTTGCTAGGTAGGTTGTGAGCCTGATTAGATTGCATACGATGTATAGATTCGATTTACCTAAGATGCCGCTTATGTGACATAATCCTGCTCCATTGATCCGAATGTGGGGTTTGGAGGAGAGCAGCCTCGTGCCTCTTCATAGGTTGCATCAATTGCTTATTCGCAACCTGAATCTACGACATGTAACTGTAGCATTTCATTTACACAATATGTTTTATCTTATTGTTTGTGTCTACTTTTATGATATGTTTTGAGGCCTCGCAAGTGTCACATGGGCAGATTTTTAGAGGGTGTACTTGCTCTAGTATAAATAAGCCAGCGGACTGCAGACCAAGTTTTGGGCAAGTGGAGAATAGAGTTAAAGAGAAAGCTTCAGTGGGACTGTCAATGGGCAATAACTCAATATATACAAGAAAATATATGTCTGAGGGCCAACGGTAATTTGAAAGAATACAATCTAGGCAAGATGGCATATGTGAATAGTCTGACATAGCTTGAAAGGTGGGTACGCTCCAGCAATGTGTGAGCTGGGGACTGGTGCCTGGCTGGAGCTGGTTACAAAGTTTCCGATTTTCAGACTGTCAAGATAAATTTCAGGAAACTGCTTTATTGTATGCTAAGTTTCGAGTTCCATTGGAAATGTGAATGGTACATTAAACCTGTGGGGCAGAATGCTCCATGCTCCCCGGATTTAAATTGTGCTGGTACTAACACACTGCAGCGAGGTTCCCTAGTTTCATGGGTGTACTTGGGTTTAAAAAAATACCGCCAAGGGGGTAGTTGAATTAAAATTTGTTGTGAGCATGGAAAAGTAAAGAAAAAACAACCAGAAAAATAAAAGGTGTGTTGGCTGGTTTATTTTGTTATGCAGTTGTATAAACTATTTCATTTGCCCTAATATGGATGTGTCACATTTGTTTTATGTTATTCTCAGCTTGGGTTTTTTTCTCATTCAGATGTTGCCACAGACAATCAGCTGGCCTCCTGGTGTGTAATGCGTGCACAGATTTGGGCCACGTAGTGTTGGATACTGGGAAATTGTGCCCGGTTTTCCACCCAGATGGAAAGAGAGCAGTTAATTTAGAAGATGTTGTGATAAATGTGATTTAAAGGTTCTATATTAAGCAAAAATGGACCCTTGTGAGCTTGGAAGGTGTGTTATAATGTTGGTAACATCGCTCAAAAACAGACCTTGGAGTGGTGTTTTGTTTCATTCACAATGTTTGAATTAGTTTATTGTAGGTTTGTGTGACATTTCCAAACCTGATAATACTCTACCCACCTTTGCAGGACCGGTCCTACTTTCAAGGGGGCCCTAAGGATGAATTTGTCTCGGGGCCCTTGACAAGCGAGTGCTCCTGGTCAACTATTTGTATGATTCACATTTAACACATTGAGATCTCGTGCTCTCAATCACCTTGAACCAGTTGTATTGTGTTATATGAACAACATCCGGACTGAAAACACCAGAATTCACAACTACAATTAGTGCAAAAGACCAGACAAAAAACATATAAGGGCGAGGTCAGACTTTTTTTTTTAAAATTCTAGACGTTTTTTACTTTGTCTAGTGGATTCTTAATGGTTCCAGTTGTGCGACAGGTGGACTTACAGTTAACATTATAAAGCCGTCCTTGAACCTTCCAATTTTAGAGGGATATAGGCCTGCGTAAAAACACAGACCTGTGCCATAAACAATTGATGTATGATTTATTTTCAGTAATAAAATGTTGGATCTGTAGGGCCCCTGGTGGCACTCAGGGCCCTAAGCAGTTGTTTAGTTGCTTATAGAACTGGGCCGGCCCTGCACCACGTGATGTCATGTAGTAGTGTATTTTAAGTATACAGCTATGTGTTTATATTCTTTAGGCATTAGGATTTCCGGAGTCAGATTATCCAGATGATTGTCGTGAAGGTGTGGTGGAGTGTTGTTCAAATAAACATGGTGGCGGGCACTTTCCTGTATACCATGATGACATCACAAGGGGGAACAGAGCGTTTTGAAGAGTGTTGAAAGCAAAAACTAAGCCTACAAATGCAGGGCTTGTGTGTTAAAACATGGTGAATGAAAACAAAAAAAACCCAATCCCGGTCTGTTTGTGACGAGGAAAATTAAGACCATGGCATAACACAGATACCGTAGCGTCAGTGATCGGGCTCAACTTTACCAGAAGTATCAGTAGTTTATGATTTGTTTTGAAGATCTCGTTTTGGCCGTTCTCACGGCCTCGGTGATCATGGCATGAACTAGCTGGACAAACTGAACTATACAGGTCACTCTTGGGTGTTAAGACACAATAACTAGGGGTTTAATGTGCTAAGCTAACTCCAGGTTCACATATATAAAGCAGTTCTCATTTTGACATGATCGGGCAACCCCATGGTGTAAAGAGACAATGTCAAAGTTCAGTCCCTTCTGATTAAATGATAATACCCATGTACTAAACTTTGGTTATAGGTTTTGATTCGTCGCCGTTTATTAATCAAACAAGTTCACTGCAGAAGACGTGCAAAAGAAGCCTAATTAGGAGCAAAAGATCCAATATTATGACCAATGAAGCGAGGACGGTAATCTATCAGATGCAAAATGAGGAACGTAAGAAGACTAATAATAGGAACACTTTGTCCTTTGGGAGTGCAAAGAGCGGCCCGTGTGTTGCAAGGGCTGCTCAATCATCCCAACTCCTCCATCTGTGAAAATGCCAAAAAAGTGGGCGGTGGTTTGACCAAAACAGCACATGCATAATCCAAACAAAACTTTCCAAAAAACAACATTTGGCAATAACCATTGAGTCACGAAACGCTACACCCCCTTTCCCGGTTAAATTCAAAAATAGCTGTATTCTTATTCCGAGCTACCTTCTATTTAAAAGATTTTCTCCAAGGCTCCAAGGGCATAAAGTGGGGGTGTAAAAGGGGGCGCGCATAGAGGAATCAGAATTCATAATATGAAACAACATGACGGATTAGTAACGACCTGCCGAGTCTCACGGTCACCGTTTAAAAACCGAAAGTCTATAGTACCCTCTCTCAGAGACTATAGGCATCTGGGCCATTGCCTTCCCCAGCACCGATAACAGCACACAATACACAGGGGCGAAAGATTGGTGTGGGTTTAAAGTCGAGAAAAGAAGGATTGAGATGCGCGAATGCAATGTCCTTTTAAAAATACACATCAGGGCGCATTACGCTAAAGATGATTTCGCTGCAAACTATAAAGCACTGCTAAACAAGTTGGGAGTGAATCTGGGAGTCTGTTTTATTTGGCGATATTAGAGCAGGTTGTTCATGCTGCTACACAGATAATGAGACACTGCATGTATAAGCTAAATTGTTAATAGTAGTCGTTTGTGGTTAAACCCATCCTAAGTTCTAATGTGTACCAAGTAAATTTAAAAACAGTAGCAAATAAAGGCGCTGGCAAATTACTTGCCGGTTATTTGGACTTATGTGTCTCAGGACCGTGATGCTAGCTGGAACATGTTTAGATGTGCTGCGTTTTGGCCATCCGAAGTGGATTTTGAAAAGTTAATTGCTATTATTCACTTTTTATACAACTGTTGATCTGCTGAGGGCAGGACATCTATGAGATTACTCTTTTCCTTTTTGTTATAGAATGCCATGTTCCCACATCCAATAGTTTTTGTGTGTGGAAAAACAAGTCTTTCCATAGACACCTATCAGCACCAAGAAAGAGGCATACTCCCAAATGGTTAGAGCCACAATGAACCATGGTCTCACACTATGAGGACTAAACCAGGACTAAACCAGGACTAGAGAAGGACTAAAACAGGACTAAAGCAGGGAACTAAACCAGGACTGAAAGCGCCAGGAGAATGAGAGGGACTAAACCAGGACTATAAACGGGAACTAAACAAGGACTAGCCAGTAGACTAAACAGGAATAAACCAGGAATAAACCTAGGGACTCAGTGAAAATAGGACTACCAAGGCTAAAAAACGGACTTTACACCCAATACTAAACAGAAATAAAAACCAGGAACCTACAACAGGATTAAATCAGATTAAAAATGACCTAAATATAGGACTAAATCAAGGGTCAAAAGTGCGACTAACACCAGGACTAAGACCAGGGACTAAACCAGACTACAATCAGAACTAAATGAAGAAACTAATACCAAGGACTAAAAAAGAGACAGGAACACCAACAGGAGAACAGTTGTTTCCGTTTTATGACTGTGTAAAACCTGGAACCTGAAAGTCATCTTACAGATGTGAGAAGGCCTCTACTATTCGATGATGTTAAGCCAGGCTCAAATGGTTCTGGTGTGTAGGATGGACAGTGACTGAAAGGGTTGTATTCTGCACTTTTCTACTGTTTAAATTTTAATTTTGTGATGATATGTATGTTTTGGTTTGTGTATTGTGATTTAATGTTTGGGGTGTTTTTTTTGTCTTATTCTGTAAGGCACTTTGACTTACATGGTGTATCTAATTGTGCTGTGCAAATAGCAAACACCAAACACAATGCAAAGAAATTCATTTTCTGTGCATTTATGAAGCCCGATCATTCGGATTTATAAAAAAAAAGTATATAAATACAAATAACGACTTACTGACACGTAAGCTCTCTGATTACAAAAGCTGTGTGTTACCAATGTCAAACTGTATACTAACCGTTGTCTCCTTAACGGCAAACAGCTCAAAACAAACCCGTCTGGTTATTTCCATGATCTGAGTGTAAAGCCGTCGCCGCACCATCGTCACCTCCGTTGCACCCATCAACATCCTCTCTCCGCATGAACAAAAAACCAAAACACACAAAACGCACGCTGCAAGGAGGAAAAAGGCCACCGCGAGAGAAGAAGCAAACAGAACAGTGTAGCCTAGCAACAGCGCCAAGACGGCTTATTAACGCCGGGGGATCGGGGAGGCATTTAGGGGGAGGGGAAAGTTTGCTACGTGTCTGCACTTCGCCCAAACTCACGGCCCCCGTGTCCTCCGGTGCCCCCCTACCAACCGCTGCAGCTACTCACGCCCGATGCAATGCGGCCTCCGTTCATAAGCGCGCGACAGTAGAACAGCCATCGATGCACGCCGCGAAAAACCAACAAAACCATGTTGGCTGACGACGTTGTTCTCCTTCCTTTCTTCTTTTTTTTTTTTTTTAGGGCGCCCGTTGCCAGGACCAGCTTTTAATAGTCAATTGTTACTTGGTTTTTGTTCGAAATGGTTTGTGGCATCAGTCGGACTGCCAGCAACTCCCCTCCGGAATAAAAGAAGCTTCTCTTAATTGGTCGCTCTCTTAGGCCGTATCTAATACATTGGATTTGATTAGCGTGAAGGGAGTTTAAATCAATGTTAAAAATTCTCAAGGTGGCTAAGTGAAAGATGGCAAGGCCTAGACAAGTCTATTTAGGGACGGTGTAAGATGCAGGATGCATTTTCGGGGGCAGGTGCAGTACTGGAGGGGGGGGCGCAAGTGCCGACCTGAAAGCAGACCTAGCTCTTATGCAAAAACTGTTTTGTAGACCTTAGTGAATCATGTTTATACTTGTTTCTCCTTATCATTTACCTTCTTAAATCTATTTTGGGGGATTCGTGCATGTTTGGAGCAATCTTTAACGCTGATTTTTAGAGAACGCTATGTTGAGGGTATCGAACGACGTTTTCACCGCTCTTCAGTTTTATTTTTCCTAATCAGTGAGGCATGTAGGATTTGGCCGGCGTCCACGTAGTCATTTTGGTGAAACTTTTAAAAATCCAGCTACAAATGCTGTTGGCGGTGCTTTGTTGCGATGATGTTGAAGGCCGCCGTCCCCCCCAAAAGCTTTTTTCCCCATGGGGCCCAGCAGTGTTCTACACGCAGATGTCAGCTATTGTGGAAAAACGTTACAATTTCAGATGAAAGTATCCAGTTGAGAAGCCCGGTGTGTTTGCAAATACAAAAAAAGGGTGTATTTCTTGTTTACAGAAGATACGGAATGGACCCAGACCTGCCCTGGACACAGACGGTAGCTTCTGGCATCCAAAGTCTCACCTAGAGCATTCTCACCCTTCTGGTCCTTTGTCACCCCGAGAATCTGAGCTCTGAGTATTTATACAGATGACAATGTTACATACAACTGCCTGGCCAAAAAAAAAAGGTCACATCTTAAGTAGAGTTGTCCGCCTTAGCTTTGATTACGGACACATTCGCTGTGGCATTTTTTCGCATAAGCTTCTGCCAATGTTACAAGAATTTAAGTTCCATCCAATGTCGCATGCATTTTTCACCAAGATCTTGCATTGATGATGGTCGAGCCTGACGCTGCACAAAGCTTCTACAGCACATCCAAAAGATTTCTCAATGGGAGTTAAGCGTCTGACTCCCGGCCATGTGGTGAACAATCCAATGTACTAGGAGAAGTTCTCATGCTCCCGGAACCACTCTTGTCAACACTTTGGCCCATTAATCCTGGCAGTGTTCAGCTATGGGAATATGCACTGTGTCATCAGGGAAGAAACAAATCCAACTGGATGGAAATAACCTGTCCATTCAGTTATGCAGTAGTTGCCGCTGACCTCATTCTTGTGAGCACATGGCTGTTGCTGAAGTCCGAGAGTCTGACCCGCTGCAGCAACCCCAACCTATTTGCGTAGTTAAATCCAGGTGGAGGGGACTTTTTTTTTTGGCCGGCAGTGTACAAGCAGTGACCTATGTTGCACACCCAGTGACCCGATAACAAAGTTTACACTGACGCCAATAAGACGAAACAAAGATCCTTTCTGGCGCAGCGGGGCCAGAATCTTCCACACGTGTTAAAAGTCTCATCCGGGGTTGGGACACCACTACCCGGGTGCAAGTGCATTTAAAGGACAAAGCGATCAAGATGTTTTCAGATACACAAACATGGAATACACTTCAATTTCAACACATCAGCAAACTTGTTTCTTTTATAAGTGTTTTAGATGAAAACCTGTGAGTTCTAAAATGAGAAAATTATACCCGAAATCATCCACGGGTGGTCATAGATTATAACTATATTAGCCAAAGTCCAATGCAGACACCGCGACCAAACTAAGTCCAGGTTCGTGGTGAATACAGACCTCAACTGATGGGCTTACAGCCCCTCATGCTTACATTAGAGAAGCTCTCCATTTGCTCTCTTCATGCTCTTCACACCCTCTGGGTCGAGGAGAAGTTATTAGCTGCGACAATCAAGAAAAGCTATGTACGACGAGTGCGTCAAATTTATTAACTCTTAAAAAAACTTTTACATACTTTTCCCAGACGATACAAATCTGTTTTGGCAGCTTACCAGTGGTCCGGTCCAAGCGTCGCGAACTACTAAAAAGGGCCGTCGTTAACAACAAAGTGAACCCGAACACATAGTGTCCTTCTCATTTCCTTCAAGATCTGCCGCATAAACCCCTACAGCGACTTTACGGCAATAAGCTGTATGGAGTGCCGAAACAAACAATAGAATTGTATAAATGCCACCGTGCCGTTGACCATGCTCACAGGCCTCCCTCTCGCTACGCCTATAATGTACAACCCGAGACCCATGTAGAGCACCTCTCACCCGGCAGTCCTGCGCATTGGCGAATCCAAGTGATTATAAGGCTGCATGGAGGAGGAGCCAGGGCCAAAGGGGGCAGACCTGACAAGGAGGAGCAGGACCAAGGGGCAGAGCTCGGGGCAAAGTACAGTTTTACCACCACGCAAACACGCGCCAAAGGCGGAGAATATTCGCCAAATTAAGAGACATCCGTAAGACTCTGAATGTGTGAATTAATTTCTACGCCAAACAACTCTTTTATCGTTTTTTACAGTTTGTATGAAACAGAAGAGGGGACAAGGGTTGTTATTTTGAGTTCAGTGAATTCAATGAAAAACATGTTATAGCTGCATTAGCTACCATTAACGCCGGCTCAAGTACCAGAGTCCTCAAAGAGTTCTCGTATTGGCAGTTTGATGGATGGTGCGTAAGGTTAGAAGTGGCACTGTACTCGTCAGCATTAATAGAAAACTTTAGAGTATGTTTTAAGTGGAATAAGGAGAGATTTGTTTTGGACAATGCAATTCTTAAATGAGAGCGGAGTTAGAGTTATGTAAGATTTACTCAGGGTCGTGTTCGTAAAATTCGTTAAGCACGAACAAGCACAATGGTGGCGGTGGTTAAAACAGGACGAGGTATATCGCGGATGAGCACGGTTGAAATGAAAAAACGGACTTACAGTTGGACAGGCTTGCCTTCAGGTTTTCAGCGTTTTTCTGTTTTGACCTTGCGACTTTGGGTCAGCTCGGAATTGGTGCTTTGATTAGGCCGGATTCTGTTTGGTGCACCACTGGGTCCAAACTGCAAAGAGGACGCACTAAAGAAACGCAATTAGCCATCGTTTTAACTCCCATGGTTTGGCAAAACAGAGGGACTTAAAGCGCACAAGTAACATACCGGGGGAGGACTGGAATGATCCATAGTTGTAACATGAAACTCTCCAAGGCCAGACCCAAGAGGACAGGTCAGAATCTGTGGAGAGGCAAAACCGCACTGAAAGTTTAAATTAAAAAGGTCCACAATATTATGCAGCAACTCTTATGAGCTTAAGTATGTTCTAACGCTGTACCTCCTCAAAAAACAGTATTGGAGTTGGTTTGTTTAATTCACAATGTTTCAGTACTTTTTAACATGGTGCTGGCAACCAGCTCTAAAGCTTCAAAATGCTTGTTCAACCTTGTGATGTCATAAAGTGGTAGTTTTTAGTGTGCAAG
>JAIEZT010001087.1:0-22843 GCA_019594935.1 Periophthalmus modestus | reverse complement strand
TGCATTTGACCCATTCCTTAGTGACACTTGGACAGCCTGTTATTAGCAGCGGATAGTGAGCGCCGACCCCCTCTCCAGAATCAGGACATTGCCAGCGGGTTTGGCTATCGTGCAAGTTTTTTAGGTTTATGTAGAAACAGGGGTTCTTAAACTGAGTGTGTTCATTTTTCATGTTCGTTCACTATGGGTTCAAATATTTGCCTTTTAGATATTTGTTTTTAGAATCAATTTTATCCACATTTTGGGTTTGTTGTTGTTTTGCACTACTAGTATAACAATTGTGTGGTCCTATTTCAAGCACGGTTTTAGCCCTAGTTTGGACCCTGAATACTTCGTTACAGACCGGATTAGATCTGATAGTACTCTGAAAGCTTTTTCTTGGTGGTACCAGATGTGAAAAGTTTGAGAACAACTCTAGAGGATTACCCACCAAAAAACACAAGACAACACATCTTGGTTGCACCTTTTGTTGTAGTTTTTGTGTGTTTGCTATGATTAGAAGACCTAAACTTCTTTTAATTTATAATTCTAATTTAGACATGATTTTGACTAATAATAATCACAAAGCATTATCGAAGAGCTTTGATGGGACGCTCATAGATGCGTCACAGTCCCGTATTCATTCAGTCCACACTCCATGATGATAAGCTACTATTGGTTGCCACAGCTGCCTCGGGTAGACTGACAGAGTGAAATTGCCCATACTATCAGCCCCTCTGATCATACAACACATTCATAGATGGTGGAATGGTGAAATGTGGTCAAAATCTCTTACCCAGTGGCACAACAGCAGTATGCAACTGGTCTGCGCGGGAAACAAGGCATATGGCTTTTTGCTTTGAGTGTCGTTAGTCCCCTTATAGGGGGATTCTAGGTTTGGCCCTGTTTAGATTTAGCATGTCTTTATCTGCTGAACATTATTTATTTTATTTTTTTTTGTTATTAGTTTGCCTGGAATAGTCCAAAGTATAGCATTGAAAAAACCTAAAAAAAAACACAACAACACAAAAACATGCATTCTCACTGCTGAGCAGGGTCACCATGCAATTGGTATTTTCACTGTTTTAGATGCATTTATAATGTGTCCCTTGGCTTGGGCCCAACTAAAATTGTACCGTAATGGTGGAAATCACAAGAAATCAAGTAGTAAAGCAACACTGAACACGGCAAAGAGCGGTATCAAAACCCCAAGAAAATCTATTGAAAGCTGACTTGGAAGTGCCTCCTCAAAAATCTATTTAAATCTATTTAAATATATATATATACCTGAGACTGACAAAAGCGCACACCATTGTACTTTTGTATCACTTCCAATCAGTGTTGGGCATCTTACTTCAAAAATGTAATTAGTTATAGTTATAAGTTACTTCTCCCAAAAAAGTAACTGTTACCATCTCAGTTACTTTTTGGGAGAAGTAACTAGTTTACTAGGCAAAGTAACTATGCCGTTACTTACTATGTTAAAACAATAAAAACCACAACAGATGTGAACCTTTAACATTTATTTCACTTTACACAGATTGTAATTATATTGTATTTGTTTAAAGTGGATTCATATGTGACACCAGCCTCGACACTTTCAGTCACATTTAAACATATGCCATATCAAATATGTGGCAGTAGTTTGTGTAAGTTGGGGAGGAGGAGGCGCCGTGCGTCAGGGCGTCACGTTTCTGATCAAAACTCAACTCGGACCCGCTGTCAAAGCACGTGTGACAGGACACCATTTCCCATCATGCTTTTCGCTTTTGTAGTCCATGCAGGCGGCCGCAGTCGGTGTGTAGAGCTGCTGCGCTCGCCTCGCTCAAAAATTGTGGTCGTGTCTCAATTCGCCAAATGCACCGTTCCATGTTCTGTTCGAAGTGCGGGTCGAAGTACCTTTCCGGCGTAAATGCCCTGTTCGAGCGGGCGCATTTAAGGCACTTTGGTGAATTGAGACACGGCCTGCGTCGTGCCTATGATCTCACCCTGATCCCTCTGAGGCCTCACCAAAGAAACACAACAGCGCTGCAGCTCCCTTCGATGAGAGAGGCTCTGATGAAGAGCAGAGTGAACTGAAGTAATGGTAATGCGGCAAGTTTTATTGTCAGTAACGGTAACGGCGTTGGGACGCTGGGAAAAAGTAATTAGTTAAATTACTCCGTTAGTGAAAAAACAACTCAACCGTTAGTAACGCCGTTATAGTTTAACTCCATTATTCCCAACACTGCTCCCAATCAATTATCAGTTATATTTTGTATATAATTTTCAACAAAAATTTTTATTTTTAGAAAAGTTTTTAAAAAGTTCTAGCTTTTTACAAAAATTTTTTGATTAGAAAAATATAGGATTCTTTCAGATTTATAAGTAATGATATGCCATTCAAGCTGCTATCTAAGAAAATGTCTCTCTAGTGCTTTTATTTGAAAAAAAAAAAAAAAAAAAAGTCTGTCGTGTGGAGATGTGAAAAGAGGCCTTATTTGTGATGAGGGCACAATGTGACACAGCAGTCACATGACTGTTATCCTTACTGTAGAAAAAACGTCCATTATTATTATTATTTTAGTAGGGCTGAATAAAAGCAATTTTGACCCCCTGAATATTTAAAGTCATTGTCTCATTGTTTTCTCATTGGAATGAGTGGAGTAGTATAGTATATATGGAGCAGGGGATAAGAGGTGGGCTCTTCGAGGTGGCATGTACTCCGCTGTTGCGAGGGGTGGTGAGGTGTTTTTACGCTGTATTTGGCTTTAATTGTGTTTTAATGCCATACTGTGGAACATTTGACAAGAGCAATAGAATCTCCATTGAGACAAGCAGGTGGCAGACCCTCCAACTAAACATTTACATAGCACACCTTTAATAAAAGCACATTTAGTTAGATCTTATTTAGAGTTCATCCCAGTTTACAGACCTTTAGCATTAGCTGCTAACAGTTTCTCCATCTGCATTGTTTCCATTAAATCTTATTGCAATCTGTCGTCGTAATAATTCTAGCGTAATTTCATCAGCACATCCACATATGGTCCTTGTTCCATATGAGAGGAACAATGCATTCATTATCAAGATTTTTTTTTTCTTTTCGCCCCGTAAAACTGAACACATTATGATAGTGTAAACAAATTATGCAGATGGAATGTGAGCGCTTCCAGGCAGTTAGTGCGCTATGGAGGATGTGACATGACTTTATTTGGCAAACATACTACATCAGGAAACCATGTATGAACAATGAATGAATGCGCAACTAATGATGCTGAAAGAATCTGTTCATTCTATGGCCAGCATGTGGAAAAGGAGGCTGGGATGTGTAATAAGAGACAAGGGAGGCATACTAGAGACTAACTCTCATTGGAAATTTATGGCATTGTCACTACCTAAACCCCAGCACCTGTCCCCAACCCATTAATCAGTGCTAGTGATGCCTCTGCAGCTCAGTGAGTGAATTCTGGAGGTTCTTTCACATGAGGCATGGCCTGTCCATATACTGAGAGTGAGAAAAACTTTTTGTATTTCCTGTGACCAGCGCAGATTTAGGCACTGGCAACCCAACGACCTTCTGAATTTGCAAGACTATTCATTGTAGTGTTTGTAACTATTGGACTTTCATGGGATTTGAATATTTTGATCCATTCAATGACCCACTTATATTTATTTATGACAGAAGCCCATTTTATCTACAAACTAATCAGAGAGAGAAATGACTAAGGCATGACCAGTTTTAATCAATGATTAAGATTTGATTAAATCAGGGGTGGGCAAACTATGGCCCGCGGGCCACATACGGCCTGTTTGATCTTATTAATCTCGCCCACCGAATGTGACTGTCATGATCCCTGTTCTGTCCCTGCCTCCTGTGTGTGCTCTGCCCCTCCCTCACCTGTCTGAGCCTGGAGCTGGGAGGAGTCCTGGCTCCTCCTACACGCACCTGGACTCTATCAGTGCAATCACCACCACCTGCAGTGGATAAGAGAAGCCAGAACCCAACACTCTGAGCCAGATCGTCTGTTCGCCTCACTGCTCGTCTCACTGCTCGTCTCACTGCTCGTCTCACTGCTCGTCACTGCTCGTCTCACTCACTCGTCTTCACTGTTTGTCTTCGTCCTGTCTGGTTCCCAGTTGTGCTTCCTGCTCGTGTTCCTGCTCAGCACCCTGCCTCCCTGCATGCTTTGGACTCCCGTCTCCGACCCTGCTTCCCAGTACCGGTTTTGGTCCTGCCTCGTTTGTTCCCTGCACCTCTGGACCCTGACCTGCACCCCTGCACCCAGCTTCCTCATGTATCTACTGTCATTTGTTTGTTCTGTCAATAAACACCGTTAAACTTGCCCTGAGTCCTGCACCCTTTGGTCCGCCTCACCTACACACATCACGACAGAACAATCTGGCCCCACAATGGACCAAGCAAACTCGGGGCCGACAAAACACCAACAGAAGACCTGGAATGCCTTGCTCACTCTCCCGCCTGCCTGCCCTGCTTACCTGCCTGTTTTCTGTTGCCCATCTGGTCCTGTCTTGTCCTGTCTCGACCTGTCCGCTTCGCCCCGGACTGTTGTGGCTCCGCTGGACACCATCTTACGTCCAGGGATCTCCTCATGTCTGCAACCCCTCTTACGGACTGTTGTTGCTCCACTGGACATTGTCTTTCGTCCTGGGATCTCCTCATGTCTGATACCCCTCATTCAGACCGTTGTAGCTCCGCTGGACACAGCTTTCCGTCCAGGGACCTTAACGTGTCTGCTACCCCTCATCTGGACTATTGTAGTTCAACTGGAGACAGTCTTCCGTCCAGGGACCTCCTCATGTCCTTTGTTTTTATCTGGGCCGATGTAGCTCCGATGGACACTGTTTCCCGCCCAGGGACCTCGTCGTCGTGCCTTCTCGCCCTTGTCCGGACTATGGCAGCTCCGCTGGAGAGTCTTCCGTCTAGGGACCTCAACATGTCCTTGGTTTTTTATCCGGGCCGATGTAGCTCCGATGGACACCGTACTTCGCCCAGGGACTCGTTGTGCCTTCTTGCCCATGTTCAGACCATGGCAGCTCCGCTGGACACAGTTCTCAGTCCAGGACTGTCCCGTCCATCCTGCTCCTCGTCCTGCTCCTTGTCCTGCTCCTCGTCCTGCTCCTCGTCCTGCTCCTCGCCCTGCTCCTCGCCCTGCTCCTCGCCATGAGTGGACCTGGGACCCTGTTTCAGGACATTTTTTTTTTTTACTCCTCTTTATGCCTCCTCCACTGAGAGTATGTGCAGCTCATTAAGGAGCTGCCCTTCCCTGTCCTCTTCCCAGAGGGCCTCCTACGCCCTTTACCAATAGGGCTCCAGCAGCACCAGGCCCTGTACCTGTGCTCTGGACCACATCTGAGGAAGCCAGATCTTCAGAGGGATATGGCTCACCATTAGAGAAAGAGAGGTCATCCAGTTGTAGACATGGGGATGGAACATTGAAGGTGTGATCACAGGGGACTAGAGCAGAGGCTGTGAAAGAGGTGAGGTGGATGTCTCCAGCACCGTCCCCTGTATGTTCACTACAGAGTTCAGTGGACAGAGTGGTGGTCTGTGGGAGGGCTCGAACCATAACGCCATACTTAAATGAAAAGTTTGGCTTTGGAATCTGTTTTAATTCAGGTTCATTAGGAAAAGTTTTATCACCTCTTTTAGAAAACTTTAATGAAGATAGTTTTAGCATTAATTTCAGCCATTTTACTTTCCTTTTAACAACTGCAATTTGCTCCTCAAGTTCATACTTCTGTTCCAGTGCAGCTTAACCTCTGAAACAAGCTACAGTAATGAATGATTTCAAACTTTTTTACCAGCTACTTACTCATTCAGTCATTCATGTATATATATATATATATATATATATATATATATATATATATATATATATATATATATATATATACACACACACACACATATATATATATATATATATATATGTGTATATATACACATATTTATTCTTGAAAGTCTCTCAATACAAGCTCAAGTCCTTAAAAGCATGCATAATAGGCACTGGCTTCATGGTGTTTCTTGAGTTATCTCCACCGTCAAATGTGAGGCTCCATCTCGGTTGCCCTGTGTCCCGACTACCGCTGCAACCATTCATGATGTAGACAGAGGAGGAGCACTAGCGCCATCTTGATTCCATCAAACAGGGGAGTTTTTTGACAGTTGTAGAGGCAGGGTGACCCTGTGCCACAAAATCACTAGGTTGCAAAGATTTTTGGTCTTGTTTCAGATGTGTTTCCTAATAATGAGCTAAATGGGTGGGTTTTTTTTTCCCAGCAAGGGACAAAAGATGAAAATTAGCACTGGCTATAATCCTGCATATTTACAGGTGTGGGATTTTGTTTCCGATGCCTCTGTTCTTAATATGCATTGTCCCTTCATTAAATAATAAACAAACAAATACTCAAAAAGATGCACTTCAAATGCCCCTTATTTCCACACATTCCTTTAACACGGTCAAAACTCTGTTCCTCCTCACATAAAGCAACACCTGCTGCACTAATTACCTAACATGGAACCAGTGACACCTACAGGCTAAAGGTACATTTTTTGGCAATTAAAATCATAATTTTCAGATTTTTGTATTATGTTCAAGGTCAAAAACTTACATGTCCTTCATACTTTGTACAATGTCTAGGCTCAGTCCATAGCAAGAAGCCTTTGAAATAGTTGATTAATTTTTTTCTGCTGCCATATTACCTCTCGTTGCTAATGTAAACTCGTAAAGAAACACGCAGTAACTGTCCAAATATCAGTACTGAATCAGTTCATTGGTTATTTTAAGCATTTAGTTCTTAGATTAATAACCAGATCTTCTCATTAAAGTGTGTGAAATCTCAATATCTGTGCAATACCTGCGTTGACTGCCCTGTATGACGTTAGTCGGTATAACACCTTGAAAAGATATAATGATTTTTCTGCAAAACGACACTGAAGGATGAAGGTTTTTCTCAAATAGATTAATTGATTCAACTTCAACTCATATGGTGTGTGCTCAAACTTTTGACCTAAATCTCTTCTCTGTATTATTGCCACTTTTTGGACTGCTTTCTTTGTTTACCTCTCTTTTGAAAATGCCACCATCTCCTCTGGGACATCTCCTTGTTCTGAATCTCACCGCCAAGTCCAATTCCCCAAGGAACTGCTCATTTTAGAAGCTTTTGGACAAGATTCTATGGAAGATAACACGTTATTCTTACACCTTTTATTCTACACTGCAGAACTATATAATTAGAAACTATTACAATTTCAGTATGGACGCTTACAATATGAGAATTGCCAATATCTCCTTTCTGCGTATTGCATTTTTCTAATATTAGCCTTCTTATAGCCTGCAGCATGAAAGTCAGTAATAACCACAGTTTTAATGGGTAATTGTGGCAAGGATTAGACATATATTTATTTTCCCCAGAGCATAATAAGAAAAAAGAGAGGGAAGAGAAAGTTCAATCCAGGGCGTTTAACAGAGGGGGATGTTATAGCAGAACATTGTACTACAGTAAGAGTACCGTTACCTCAAAAATAATATTACTCAAGAAGAAGTAATTGTCTAAGAAATTACTCACATAAGAGTACAAGAGTATTAACTGCTGCTCTTCCAATTACTATGGAAGAGTAGCTGTTTGGCCCTAATTTACGTAAATCAATCAAAAATACTTTCAAAGCATAAAGAACATTGAGGGGAAAAACAGTGGAAGAAACGTCCAAATCATTTAAAAATACGTTATGTAACTTCCACTTCTTGCTTTGTCTCCATGGAGATGTTATTGCTTTGGAAGAAATGTCTCCTAGCGTGGCATTAAATGTATCAATCTTGCTTTTATTTAATTGTATAGGTTTATATTGAAGAATAAAAAAACTGCACTCCTCCAAGCAAAGCAATAGCATCTTTATAATAGCAAATGTTACACAGTGCACCTTTAATATTGTTAACATCAAGGTTTCACTTGTGGATTAAACCTACTGAAACTAAATATTACTCAATTAGGAGTAGAAGAAACATGTATTTAAACTACTCCAAGAGGTATAGTTTTATTTATTTTATTTAACTGAGCAATACTCACCTCTGGCTCTCAAGCACAAGCTCAACAATTTGTGAGTTTGTGCTTGATACTATGCTCCAAAGGGACGGTCTGCTGTGATTAAACATTTGAAAAGATGACGTTTAGGAACAGTGTTATGGTTAGGATATGTGGTCCCGTCCAACCTGACTGTCTAGCACTAACCACAGAGCACAACACATTTGCTCAGACGGACTTTTCATACGCAGCTGGAGAATCATTTGAGTTTTTTGGGTACGTCTTCCTCAAACAGCAAAAACGCACAATGAGTTCGCTGCAGGTCTAACGTGAGCAAACAATGGACATAAGAAGACTGCAAACATCAAGAGCAGAACTTGCCACCAAGACCGAATTCAATATTTGTCTCATTATTGGTGAGGTTTTCAGTGAATGTGCCAATCTCACTGCCCTCCTGAGCGCTTCTTGCAGGGTAGAGGGATGGGTTGCCAATATGTTAGTTAGCACTTTTAGGAGAGACATGGCAAGCTCTGTAGTTCACAAAATATCATCATATAGTTAAGTAAATTTAAAGGCCCTATACCTGATTGTAGTTGCCTGGCATCCAGAATACACACTTCTTTACGAGATATGAGTCTGGTCACTGATGCATTAGCCAATCAGGGACACGGATGTTCAACTAAATAAAAAAAAAAATCTAAGTAAATATAGCTTTTTATGAGGAAAACTGAAAAAAAAAAAAAAATCTAAGGAACTGGAAAAACATTGCAAGTTCTACAGAATTAATGAACAAAACAAGACTCAAAATGTGATTCTGTTTGTAAATGATAGTTGACCAATGAGTGCTTTCGTTTTTTACATGCCTCACTGAAATAAACAATCTGATTGCACGATTGCACGAAACAAATTTGGCTCTGGCTTGAGATGTGGCACAGGGCTTGGGGACCAGACTTATATCCCTCTGTATAAAAAATACAAGGAAATTTCATTCTGGATTTGCCAGGCAATAATGTCTTAAAACGGGAAAAAAATTTGCAGATCCTATGACTTAAGCCCAGTGCACCCCAATCTGCCTTTGCCCATGGGAAGCTGGTGGAAGGTGTGGCTCTGTAGCAGCGTATGTTTGATCTGGGAAGTAAAGCAGAATGAGCCTCAAGTGAGTCTCTTATTTGGGTTGCTAGTTTCAATGCTGGAATCCAGTTGATTTTTAAACTTAAAATGACTTGATATGTGGTGGATGCTGGGTTGGTGCGTAATGGTCTTTAAACAACTTAAGCAAACCCAAAAACATGTGTTCTCACTCCTCAGTGTATGACAGATAATGACACCCCAGGCTCAGTTGTGACCGCGTTAGCTGTAACATGTGCTCCTATATTTATATAACACATTTACTACATTCATTCATTGTGCAGTATATGGGTGAATTGTAAAATACTACTTGAGAATTATAGTAGCAGTGACTGGGTCCAGCCTGTATGCGCTGATATACGAGGCACAGTAACTCAGGACCTCCAGAGGCTTTCTCCTTCTCTCCATTCAGAGTGTATTATACTGTAGAGCTGAGGGCTGCAAGGGGCCGTGTAAGAATATAATGAGCTCAAATGGATCTGAACATAGGCTATTGGTACTGCCCAGCTGTAATGTACTGCTATATATGACAACAGACATGTTCAAATTAAATATTAAAACAAAGGAAGGAGTACATATTTTCATTTATGTGTATCCTATTACAGATAAAATTCCAAAAGCTGAGGGTTTAATCCAAACCGCTTTAAATCATAGAAACTTGCAAAGCGAGAAGCTTAGTCCAGTGATTGGGTCATGGCATCAAAACTAACTATTTTAATCAACCGATATCACTTTATTTGTCTACGAGGGGCAATTGAAGCACATTGATCAGTAAAATACAACAATAATAGACAAGCTTAAACAGAGGCATCAGATCCACTGTCAGGGCAGTTTGAGGAGAGTAACGAGCCTCAAGACAAAAGTGTCCCTCCTTTGTGTCCTGCAGCATCACAGCAGCCTCCAGGGGGAGCCAGGTGAACTCTGGAGACTCAACAGGAAATCCCTTTTTTAAGCCTTACTCCATTTTTTTTAAGGTTGATAAAATATGTTATCAATACGTAAAACTGGGAATATGACATTTTTATCTTATCTGTATTTATTTTTTTTACATACGTCTATTTCAGATTTGCTTTTCACTTATACAATGGCTATGATGCAACATTTCTGTAGCCAAAACATCCTTGGGGTAAAGCGACGCATTCATGACAATCAAAGCGCGAAAACAGCATGACACTGACAACAGTCGTGTCTTGCTCATGGGCACAATAAAGCCTCAGAGACAAACTAACACTACAACAGCACCATGCCAAATGTTGTCCTCCATGTCCAAATACTTCCTTGTTTTTCTTGATAAAAGCGGACGTCCTTGGTGTGCAGAATATGCTCGCCAGTCAAAAGGACGAGGAGAGATTTGTGAGGTGAGAGCAGACGGCGCAACACACATCATGCTAGCTAGCGAGGAGACACATCAAGCTAGCGGGGTTTACACACAAGTGGTGCCAGCCGCGCCATGTGCCCGCTCCGATAAGCATTTGCACCTTGTTTTATGAGGCCATTAACACAAGGCTCCATGGGCATCGAGGGAGAGCAGGGTGAAGGCACAAGAACACAGGGTCTGTATACCTCATCACACGTCCTTTGAAACCCCAGCAAAGTCAAGTGCCAGTTAGTCAGATGTGTTGTGCTGTGTTCCTTCTTGGTAAATACAAAGTTATCAATGTTTGGGTTCTAATGCTTTGTATGTAACATGTAACATGACCTAAGTCTCTCCATGGCCTTGGTCCAAAGTACATCTCTGACATGTTAGTGTCATATGAACCATCTCGCACTTTGAGGACTTCAGGGACCGGCCTCCTGTTGGTCCCAGAGTCAGGACTAAACATGGAGAATCAGCATTTCAGTTTTATGCACCTAAAACCTGGAACAATCTCCCTGAAGATGTGAGGCAGGCCTCTACTTTGACAATGTTTAAATCCAAAAACAGTTCTGTTTAGCTGTGCATATGATTGAAAAGGTTTTATTCTGCACTCTACTGTTTTAATGGTAATTTTATGATGATTATTTGTGATTATTTACGTTTTGATTTGTGTGATTTTAATGTCTTTCTTATTCTGTAAAGCAATTTGAATTACCTTGTGTACAAATTATGCTATACAAATAAGCTTGCTTTGCTTTGCCTTACCTAAGCCTGTCTCCTGAGTCAGTGCAACAGGTACAGTCATCAAATCCTGTGCAGGGCAGTTTGAGGTGAATAATAGCCCTCAGGACAAAAGTGTCCCTCCTCTCCGTCCTGAAGCCCAGGAATCTCAGCGGTGTCCAGGGGCAGCCAAGAGGAACTCTGGAGACACAACAGTTAACCCTCCCCCTAAGCCTCACTCTGACTCTGCTCCTTTGTTTCGGTCAGTGATGAGACACGCCATTCTCTCTGGAACATCTTCTATCATATTTTGTGTAGAAAAACTTTAGAATTTGGCAAGCCTAGCTAGCACCACGCATAGCCATCATGGATACAGGATAAAGAAACTGCACACAATCCAATAGTCCTTAACATCTGTCCTTTGAACTGTGCATACAGCTCTTCTCAGTTGGTCGAAGTCCCAAAGTGTTAAGTTTGTAATTTAAGATAAAAATGTTGCTCAGTGTGCCAGCCAGTTGGCCACAAGAGCAGCCAACCACGACCATGGCAATCACGGAATTAGAAGGTTAGGAGGGTGTTTCTCGTAGTGTATCGACAGTAGTGAACATACCAGTTTGACAATGCCAAAGTCTTTGTGTGAGTTAATCAAGCACCACAAATCCTGCATATATTATATTAGTGAAGTGGAGCGCCACATACAAGCGACAACCATTTCTCTGTGCACCCTACAAACATCAAAAATAATGTTTTTATTTTGTCATGTCATTAAAATGAGTGGTATAGAACATTTATATCATATAAAGTATCAGGCTGTGTGTGAGACTATTCTAAACACTTCACTCCTGAGTCTGTAGGCCTATGGATCATCAGTAGGCAGTGGCGGTGGTGGCAGTTTGTGAAGAAAACAGGAAGAAATAGAAGTTCTCTAACATGTTGGCAATAAAGGGATGTCCATTCAGAACAGATTTCCATCCATGTTAGTTAACTGAGACTGTTTAATATGACTTCATTATCCAGTTACTATTGTGTAAATTAGACAAGTTTTGGCCAATGTACGATATAGTTCCAATGTTACAGTTTACCTTGTTTTATGTCACATCTGCTGCCCTTGTCCAACCAGAAGTGAAAATAAAATGATAAACTTAAAAATAGAAACAAAATAGAGAAAACTGGGCAGATCTTAAATTGGGTTAACTATGTTTCTGTAAAATGTAAAGCATATGCAGGAATGTGAAGCAGGAATATGTTTTGGAAAATAGTCTACGGTGGTCCATTTAAAGGTACTGTATGTAACTTTCTGGAGGTGCCATACTATTGAATATTATAGCCATTAGCACAAGCAGGAACAGGTCCTCCTCCAGGCCACATTAGAGTCAGGTTTGTGGAGATGCAAGCTTGCGCACTGTAAGGTCTTTCTGTTTTTCAATGCAATAAACACAACCGCAACTGTGGTTTTAAAGTGTATGTGATACATAATCATGTTTCACTATGACTTAAGTGTGCTGAGATAATCCCTAAGTAAGTGGAAGTTTGTGAAGAACAGTCACAGAAAACAGGAAGTAGCGTTGATGCTGATGACCTATTTAAAGGAGTTTCCATCTAGAACATAATTCCATCTGTGTTATTTAGCAACAAAAAGACATTGTTGTCATGGAATGACAACAGGTAAATAGACAACTTTGGCATGTGTATAGTGTGGTTCAGAGGTTATAGTTGACCTCTTATGTCACATCCTCTGCCCAAGTAACCAGAAAGTAAAATAATAAACTTAAGGTGATTGGCTGCAGCCTTCCATCTCTCCAGGACCTGTACGCCTCCAGGACTCGGGGCGAGCAGGTCGTATAGCAGCTGACACTTCTCATCCTGGACATGGACTATTTCAGCCACTTCCCTCTGGCAGGAGGCTACGGTCCATTAGGACCAGAACCTCTTGTCATAAGAACAGTTTCTTCCTCTCTGCTGTTTGTCTCATGAACACTTCATAAACCTGCACTAAACTGGTCACTTTATAACACTGGTCACCTCAATAACCCATGTTGCACTGTTCTGATGCTGCTGTTGTATATATTTTTCTACCTCTAAGGGTATATCTTATTTTATTTTAAGCATATCTTTTTAACTTGTGCATGCCCTTATTTGTATTTGTATTTATTCAGTGTGTTTTTATGTGCACCTTATCACCAAAGTAAGTCCCTAGTCAGTGAGCTGTGCTCACTGGCCATGGCAATAAAACTCTTCTGATTCTGATTCTGATTAACAGAAATGTTCAAATTAGGAAATGCCATATTTTTAACTGTGTTAACTGCATTGTGGAGCAAAAAGCTAACTTTATCCCTTTAATTCCTTGGTTGTTTTTTAAAAGTTTCAAGATGAAGATATCTACATTTTTGGTGCTTTTTTGCATTTCTTTAAATCTCTTCCATATTTTTTTCCTTCACATCCAAAGAGATTATCATGGGACCAGTTTCTTTTACAAATGCTTCTCCCGCTCTAATTATGTCTCTCTACTCACTTAATGGGGCTAAAGTCAGCATTAGTATCTTATTAAAATGTCTCCAAATATTTGATGAATTATGGTGCAATCATATTTAAACCACGGTAACCTTTACTCAGCTTACACACGGCGCTGTGATTGGCTGGGCAGGTAGCTGTGGGGCGCCAGTCTCTTGAGGCCAAATCCAGGATCAGAGCCAATAGTGCCCTCATAAAGGTTCCTCCTAAAGGTTAACATGAGCACGTAATGTTACAGGTGTGTAAATGTTAAAGGGTTCGGAGGAATTACTACCATTTTCATGCAATAAAGAGGTAAACCCTGATAACTGTAGAAATTAGGTCTTTTAAATTGACTTTTATTTTAACAGCTCCGCTGATGTAGACAAAGCAAACCCATTAAAAAAAATTAAAAATAAAAAATAAAACTAAACTTGATTTTACTGCCCAGCAACACATGAGCTTAACACGTTAAGAGCAAGATATGTGGTGGAAAACATGCTCCTGTTATTAATATTTGGGCGTCCCTGGCTCAGTTGGTAGAGTGTTTGTCCCCTGATCCAAAGGTTGGCAGTTAAAATTTTGCTCTCAATGTAAACATCATTGGTTGAGCGTTCAGATTTACTGACCCAGAGGTTGGCAGTGCGATTCCCAGCTCCTACAGATGAATGCTGTTGTTGTGTCCTTCAGCAAGACCCACCTCAGCCCCAGTGTCTGCGTGGCTGCGTGCACTGGTGTATGCGTGGGTGAAAGTTTGTTCATGTAAAGTGCTTTGAGTATCTTGAAGGTGGAAAAGTGCTATCTAAAACTGTGTTTATTTACCATTTTTACCATTTAACAATATTTGAGTCCGAGTCATTTAGAGCAGTGGTTCTTTTCCCTCCAAGTAATATTTGGTTTCCACTAGATCTTAACCAGAAATGTCTAATGTTGAAATTACAGCAAAACTGATACTGAAATCAGCCTCATGTACCACCAGAGGCATCAGTGGTACATATACCACAGTTTGAGAAACACTGACTTAAGCCCAGCGAGAGCAGGGGCTTCTCCTCTGTTTCAGGAAACATTTACTAGGTACATAGAAGATGAGCACACCAACCAAAGACGACATGTGAGCAATCAACCATAGCTGACATCTGGACTGCACTGGAATTATCTGAGTGTGATGAATAGTTGTTTCTGTTTGTACAATTAAACATAATTCTCAAAATGAAAACTGAAAAAACAAAATAAACAAACAAACAAAACAAGTATTTAAAAAATAAGCCTCTTCTTGATGCACCTTTACCGTAACTCCCAGTCGCCAAACAGCCCACCTGCCTCGGTAAACACGACTCTGACACCTCTGAAGTGAGCAGCTTGCTTGATTAGCAACAAATCAACAGCCTTCCTCTGGTTTAGCCAAGTGTGAGGAGATACGGGCCTCTTGCTCGCCGCACATAGACACAGAGCCTGTGCAGACTAATCGTTGCACTACCGACATATTGAAATTCAGACAGGCTGAAGTTTGCCATCTGCTTCTTCTCCCTGCCGACGATTCTGCCATAAAATGCAATAATGTTTACTCTTTCCTCTGCGCGCCTTGGTCTGTATTTCAATCTCCCCAGCTAATGGTCATGCACCGGGACTGACCGTGATTGAAAATAACAATTCAGAACTCTGCTCCCTGTAGAGGTGAGGGAAGGTGTACGAGGCAAAACAGACAAATGTTTTGGGAAGTCGCTAAACACATGCTCCGAAAATGTGTATTCAGAATAACAATTTTTAGCAAACTTTTTCCTGTACTTTTTTCATTTGGTGGTATTCAGAATATAGTTACTTGGCTTCAAACTGGACAGTATTAAAGCCCCACTGTGTATCTTTTTAGACTAAAAGTAGACTAAAATAAAAGCACGTTTTCCTTTGTTTTTAGTGCACTGGAAACTTGGAAAACATGCGTCCTCACTGTGACTAAACTTCACAAACCTGACCTTTATGTGTCCTGAGTTTCCACAGAAATCAGATCATTTCACAGAATGGTATAAAACGCCTCTATCTCTGTGAGGAATGTACAGTAGCAAGTCGAAGTTTTAGCTTTCTATTTCCACAGCACCTTGAGAAAGTTACAGACATAGTTAAAGGAAGTTTTAAAGAGTATTGCACTTCAATGAGGGTAATGTGTTATGGGATCAACTGTGAACACATAACATATTTACCATTTATTCTTTTGAAAGTGCTATATTGGCCAAAAACAATGCATTAAAATGTTTAATTTCTCACACCAGCTCCACCACTCCCCCTTCAGAGCGATTCACGACACAATCAGCTGCTTCCCCGTAATGAAACTACTGCACATCGCATCAGGTTTGTGAAGCTGTAGTGTTTTGTTTTGTATCTTGCTTTTGTATATTTATGAAAAATGGCCGCGCAGGAGCATAGGTGATGATGGATTGTGGGCTGAGCCTTGTTAAAGAGGTGCGGGCTCGTACAGCTCATCATGAGGAGGGCCGGAGTAGTGCGGAACTGATTGCACAGTTAATCAAACATGCATGTACGACATATAAAACCTTTTCGGCATGTTTTTGGATGAGGGAGCAACGTTATAACATAGAGAATAGTTCCGAAAAGTTGATTTAGCCTAATACCCCCTATGTAAAGAAAAGTAAAAAATGTAAAAAAAAAAAAACTGTAAAAAACTGTAATTAGTGAAAAATAAATGTACAATAAACAAATGTGTACTAATATTATGTTCAGCGCCACTGAATGTGAAATTATTCTAAGTATTCAGAATACAGTCGGGCTATGGAAAACACTCACAAAATACATTTTAATGCGGGTATTCATTTTTCTGTAACTGTATATATTTTCTTCCCATCACTGAATATAGCTTTATCAAATCTTACATACACATCATGCGGATTCAATACATGGACTCAGAATGATTGGGTCTGACTCAGAAAAGGTTGGAGATGGGGTAAAAAGGCCTAGGGGAAGGGTGGAAGCATCTGGGGAGGTGGAAACAGAGAGGCTAGAATGACATGTTTTACTATCTGTCGGGTTTTTCACATCTGTTCCAATCAGATATGTCATGAATGCTTGAACGCTCAAAGGCTGTTTGAGAGAATCAACACAAATAGGACAGAAAGTCGACTGCAAGATTATTGAAACTGAATCGAAATCACAAACCGAATCGTCGCTTGTTCTCTGGCAAACATATTAAAGGGGCAGTACCTGATTTTTACTGTCTTCAAATTCAAATTTTAAACAGTTTGCAGTGATCCAAAGATATTCCTCACTTACCTTATGCATTTCAAGCATCCTAATTCCTCATTGCAATGGATTTTTAAGCAGAGTTTTAGCGTGACAGTAAAGCTAACAAAAAACCATCTATGAAAAAAAAACAAAAACATCCATAATTAGATGCAGACAGTACACAGCTGACACAGATTTTGACCTCCAGATCTGTTTATACAATATACATGTACTGGGGCAGGCTAAGTTTATGGCAAAGGGAAACCATTATAATCACATGAAAATCAATTTACATATGAAAAACACTGCAATTACACAGGTGGAATTTGACATAATGTGACAATTCTCTATCTAATCACGTCTTTCTTTTATAAGGGCTAACCAAAGTGTGGCAAAGTGTGTGTAAAGGAGACTTATTACGCAAATTCAACTTTTAAGAGCTTTTAACCATGCTACAATGCCCTGCCCTCGTCATTGACCCTCTCAAAGTTGTACTGAGAGTGATTCATGCATGTTTGAGTAATTCTCCCGTATTTAAGACGCCGTTTCCTCTGAAAATTCCCCACCCTCTGTGTACTCTGTTCCACCCCACCCCCCCCACCCCCCCCCCCCCCCACCCCCCCCCCCCCCCCCCCCCCCCCCCCCCCCCCCCCCCCCCCAAAATCTCAGATTTTTCTTTTTGTTGATACAAAAATTTCAATGGTGTTGCGCAGCCAAAAAAAAAAAAAAAAAAAAATATCTGCTGCTTACTTCCATTAACTGTAGTTATACATTTGCTCGCGATCCAGAAGACACTTTATCAATACTTTATGAGTCTGTTCAGAGTTCTCAAGACGAATATAGCTACTTACAAGGAAAAAAGCAAGAAAAAAATATCATAGGAGACTGAAAAACATGACAGATTTCTGCTAAATCAATGAGAGAAATGTCATTTTTCTTTAAAATGATGGACGACCAATGAGCTCCAAATACAATATCATCTTGGACGTACTGTACCAGGCAATTTATCCATCGTCACATAGTCTGGCAATTTTTACTTAGTTTAGTCTTTATTTGAAAAGACATTGCACAGCTCATAAGCTCATAAAAAAACAGATGTTCCACACAAGGTTATAGCTAAATAGTTAGATTCCATATGTAGAGCCTGACTCTTATCATTTTACATCAATATTGTAATTTAAAATGTCCAGAATATAAAATGATGATCTACAAGTGTCATAAATTGTAACTCTGTAGCAGACAAAAGCATGAGGAACCTGATATTCACACAAATAGGTATGTAGGTCTATCTAACGCATCTGGAACCTTATGGTACATTGCAAATATCCACACGTAATCACTTTCAGGCACGCACACGGCTTTAGAACAGCTCTTTTCAGACAACAAAGTGAAATTTAGTGGACCCATGGGCAGCCAATCAGAGCGCTGCGTTTGGTGTTTACTTCTTGGGTTGATTTGATTCACTTTATCACAGAACACTGCTTTGGAGGAAAACGGAAAATGTAATCATTTGCCTAACAACCAGACAGTCACCAGTTCACGTCTCTGGACAGAGTTCAAGTCTTTGAGCGGTTAACCCTTAATTTCCACAGAAGTCGCAGCATACAGGTATAATTTGGTTTAAAAAAAATCAGTGCAATGCAACAATTAGACATTGAAGGTCCTGTATTATGAAAAATTGACTCACGTGAACTTTTGGCCACGTTATAACGCATCATCAAAATTTACACATTTACACATTTGATCTACATCTCCAAAGCTCAAAATGCTCTGTTTCATTTTGTGATGTCACGACGTGGTAGTTTTCAAGTCAGCAGTTACTTTTCACCTTTTTGTTCAGTAGACATTGGCAAATCCAGGGCTGCAATAATCCAAATGATTCTAGTGAAGGTGTATGGAGTTTAAAATCACAGTAGAGCACTTCCTATATTACCACATGACATCACAAGGTGGAACAGGGTGTTTTCTATTTGACAAAAAGAATTCTAAATATAAATATACATGGTTCTGTGATAAACGTGTGTGAATGAAACGAAACATAACTCCAGGTTTGTTTTTGATGAGTGGCTGTATAACTTAGATCAGGAAAAAAAGCATAATATGTGACCTTTAAATACAAAGTCTTCTCGATACTTTGTTCTGAATAAACCATGCATTTACCTTACTTTTAGCTCACAGTGATATAAAGGTCATCTGTTACCTGTGATATTAATAATAATCTTACCTATATTATAATAAGACAGATTTCTATATGATTCAAAAGAACATTGCACATAGAAAATACATGCATTAAACATGGAATATATTTCAAAGGAGCATCTGCCTAATAAATGAACCACACAACGCTCCGGCAGACTGGTTCACACGTCTGTATTCATATATGCATTTGTTTATGATCTATAGGAGCTGTGTTGTCGGAAAAAGGTGTGAATGAATCAGGCAGATGTTATTTTGGTGTTTTTGAGAACAGCTCTGCATGTGAATCTGTGAAAAACATCCCTGAAAACCACGGCTGGGGTGAGACATCGACAAAGGAGCTGCTGATTGAAATTATACGAAGTCTGAAGTCAAAAGGGGTGACATTTAAAACATCGTACAGTATGTAACATCGTGGAGTTGGCTCGTCACCCGCACAATCCATGGAAGTAGGATGTCAAAACCCTACTTCAGATCATACAAGTTTCATGCTGTACTGTGGAAATAATAGAGCCAAAGAAACACAATGTCCTTAGAGACAAGCAGGAGGCTGGGCTCCAGGTCAAATAAAAAGTCAGGTTGTGTGGAGATGCAAGCCTCAGTAAGGATGTATGCTTTTTGATGCAATAGAAACGTCCAAAATGAAAAACAAACATGCTTTTATTTGAGTTTTCTTGTTTTTTAGCCACATACCACATATATGAAAAACTAAATTTAAAAGGTACTTCTTAAAGGAACTGTTTGTAAGATTATGATAGCAAATTCATAAGCACGATTATTTGTGTCCCCAGATACAAGGTAAACATGGTCAAATCAAAGATAGTTCGAACTGATAACAATTGTAATTCTAATTTATTCTTAGTAACAAAAACATTGGACATAATGACTAACCTCTTGATGTTATAATTTGGTGTTTTGGTTCCCTTGACGATTATCGAATCAGAAAACAGAATGAGCCTCACACGAGTCTCTCATTTGGGTTGTCAGTTTCCATGCTGAAATCCAGTTGGTATAAGCCTAAAATGACTCTCTCTCATCTGAATCGTCACTACTGCTGCACCTGCAGAAAATTATTAATGCTAATGCAGCCTCTGCAGCTCAGTGAGTGAATTCTGGAGGTTCTGATCTGTCACATGAGGCATGGCCTGTCCATGTACTGAAGATGAGAAAAATATATGTGTCTTCCATCTGCAAATTCAGTTGTGACATTAGTACCTGTAACCTGGTCCACCACCTATTTATTTCCATGGAGATATTGATGCATAAAGCATAAACATATCATGCTTTGCTTAGAGTGTTACCTACTTCCATAGAGACAGGTAAAACAAAGGACGAAAGCATGTTTTTTTCAGGGTGACAATAAAAATAACTGCATGAATACAGGCAAAATGGAGAGTGTTAATGTCCTTTTCCAGGAAAGGTCAATATGTGTATATGTGTATATATCACATATACTCACAATGTTGCATAAAACAGGAAACTGAAACCTCTGAAAAAAACACTTCCTTGAAAAAAAAAAGTTATATAGTGCACCTTTAAAATAAGCAATAATAACAATGACATACTGAGTTAAAGATGCACTGTGTAACTTTTTTTCTGGTGGAAAGTCTGCATGCTTTTATGCAATGAGATATTATTGCTTTCCGAGAAATGTTCCACAGTATGGCATTAAGCTTATACGAAGAGACGGTACCCAAATCACACCAGCTTGTAGAATTTGATGATACTATTTGAAATCTAGTAAGTATAGACATTTTTCTATATATTACATATTTTTGTGGTTATTGCTATTCACATGATCCTTTGGTAACCTGACTATGCAGAGCACTTATCAAAAGGAATGCTGAAAATGCTTTTATGAAAAACCTTCAAAAGCCTT
Source organism: Periophthalmus modestus (assembly GCA_019594935.1). Lineage (NCBI taxonomy): Eukaryota > Metazoa > Chordata > Actinopteri > Gobiiformes > Gobiidae > Periophthalmus > Periophthalmus modestus. The sequence continues at coordinate 1,841 of JAIEZT010001087.1, read as the reverse complement.
CATTGCTCCAAAGAAGCAGCAGACATTAAAGGTGCTGTACCTGGTCTTTACTGTCTTACAAAGCTGAGAAAGCAGAACTACTTCATTTTAAATGGTTTTGCAGTGGTCTAAAGTTATTGCTCACTTACCTTATGCATTCAAAGCATTCTAATTATTCACTCTATAAACTCTTTTCCACAACTTTCAAACAGGCCAGAGAGGAGTTATTGCCATGACAGCGATTGTTGACAGCACGTCCTGATAATACAATCTATCTGTACTGGGTACAGGTCCTTTAAACTAGAGTACACCAAAGCCCCTGATGGACACTTGACTGTAGTTTTCTGTGGGGGTCTGCTACCTGCTTGTTTCCATGGAGATGATTAATGCTTTGTGATTGCTCATCTGTCTAGCATGTTATTCATGTACAGATGGTTTGTATTGCTCAAAAATACCTTGGAAAAATTTTGCCTGTAAACAAGGTGTGGGTAGCATCACCCTGCGTTCTCCATGGAGAGAGATACGGTCCATGTCTACTGTAGAATATTCCAGGCAAAGTAAAAACACACAGACAATGGGGTGTGAGGGGGGTTAAGTGTCTTGACCAAGGACACCACCCAACAGCATTCATCTTTGGGAGCTGGAAGCGCACAACCAACCTGTAGGTCAGTGGACTGATCCTGACCGCTCAACTCATCATGTTTATGTCGAGATCGGGATTTGCATCTCAAACCTTCAGATCACTGGACAAAAACTTACCAACTGAGCTACTGTCGTCTAAGAGAAAATAAAACAGTAATATATTGGAGAAATTTCCACGATGACATCTCTCTGCAGATCTAGTCCCCCAGTGCCGTCCAATCCAACTTGCTTTGTTTCAGGAGACAATGTGAAATGTGAAGGAGGAACTCATGGGTCATCCATCATTTAAACAAAAGAGGGTTAGGGAGTTTGGTGCATTGCTGTCATTTGATTTTGCGCAGAATCCGTGAAGTTTTTCTTGTAATATGTGATTTTTTTTTCCCATTTCATTTTTCCTCGTCAGCAGGCCATATTTTGTTTTTGATACGGCCAGGACCATGCATATTTCTGATTGGCTACTCCACCTGTCAATCACTCCCATCTGAACTCAGAGATTCGCCCCTGAGTAGACTTATGTAATGTATGGAATGAGTGGTGATTCTGAATCTCAGGCAATGTCAAAACTACTTAAAAACGCAATATATAATATTCTGAATGTAATTGATTTTTTTGCAGTGCAGTGTAGGCAGTCTGGCACAGCCTGAGCCCCGGGGCAGAGGAGCAGATCACTGACCCAAACCAACAGATTTGTGGGGTGATTAGGCGCGGCTGGACACCACATTATATATGCTTCAACTGCTGCTCTGTGGAGACTGTAAAGAATTATCCCAAAATATGGATATTCAGTGTTTTTAAAATGTGCTTTGAGTCAGATTGCCCTCCACATTAAACCCTGTCATCATCAATGGTCCCACTCATACACACATGTCGCCTCAGAGGACAGTAGCTCAAACATCTGACATGCACAAACTATACAGTCAGACAATTTTCCTCGAATGGTTCCACAGAATGACATTACTAAATGTATCTCTCTTCATGGAAACAGCCAGCTCACTTAAAGACTGTAAGGTTATAGTATCTTTGCTGTATAAAAGGGCAAGATATAAATTATTGTGATTCAGTTTGTAATTGGAATGTCCTTGTTTGATTTCCAAAGTTGTTGTGCCAAGAAAAAAAAAAACACAAAAAAAGCAACTGTTACCTATACCATATGTAACACAACAGAAAAAGCAAATGTGCCTCGAAAAAAGAAGCAAAAACGTATTGCTTTGATTATGGTA
>JAIEZT010001086.1:0-22867 GCA_019594935.1 Periophthalmus modestus | reverse complement strand
GATTATTGCCATCTTAATGTAATACTGTAAAACTGAGCGTAGAAGGTTAGAATGAATAACTGCTACGGCTAATATTGCTTCATTCTGTTATGTATTGTGTTGCAGCTCAGGGCGTTTTCCGGGACTGTATTAAAATGGTTTATTGGCATTATCCTGGCTGTTTATGAGTGTGTCAGTGGCAATAAAGTAGTTCAAGTATTTATTGTTTATCGCGGGTACTTCTGTATTGGTATATCATGTTTCTAAATGGATATGTCCATACGAAAAAGTTGTCCTTTTGCATTTGACCCATCTCAATAGCTTTGGTCCAGAAATGGACTTCCATCTCCAGATGTTGAAGCTCGTCAGGACGTCCTGAGCTGGAGGATTTGTCTGTTATTTTGGTTTGCTAAGCTACATGTGAAGTGTTGCTGCCAAGCTGTGCATAGGTACTTAATCCCTGTAAGATCATGCAACATACTAACAGGCGATAAAGATGATGACTGTGCCTTGCTCACAGACCACAGCGGCAGTATGCAACAGTTGGATCTGGATTGAACCATAAAACATCTATATACGACATCTCTAGCACAGAAGATTTTTCTTAACTCTTGGGAGGAAGTCAAAGCTGTTCTTTGTTTCACTATTCGCCTCTTATCCCCTACTCCACATGTGTCCAAACTCAAGGCCTGTGGGCCCAAATGTGGGCCCGCCAGGTCATTTACGTGGCAGCGACAAGTAAATTAAAAGATCTGACTGTCTTAAAAATATCAGTTTATCTGGAGATGCACAGGTTTAAAATAGCTGTTTTTGCATCATCTATGCAATGCCATATGCAATATTTCTAACTTGAATAAGTAATAAATATAGAAAAGGTGTTTTAAATATAGAAAACGTTTTATTAACAAGATTTAAAAGGAGTTGCATTTATTTAATACATTTTGTTGATGTCGGCCTCAGTGAAAATGAATCTGACCACCCTGCTCCTACTCCATCCACCCTCTATCACTCCTTCCCCTTAAACCGTTTTGTACTGACATCTATTGAGACATCCTCAGACCAAAATTAGTTTTAAGACCCATAGTGTAGTGTTTTATTCCTGCACTCCCTGTAGTGTTGTGAGGCTGTTGTATTGAAGTGCGGTGCAGGTGGGTGCTAGTGGGTGGCACAGCAGCAGCCGTATTGGATAGTTTTTACTCCCTCATAACAGAGGCCATTGTATACCACTCTGCCCTCCCAAGACCCGTCTGGAGAAACTGGATGTCAGGCAACTGTCTCACTCGTGCTGCTATTTTAAAACTGGCTTATTTAGCACTCACCGCTCCATGCCAAGGGCTTGAACTGGAGATGTAGTACTTTATTGAATGACGTGGAGATAGCAAACCCATTCTGAGTTTTTGTTTTTTTTTTTTTTTCTCTTTTATTTTTTGGCGGCGTCTGCTACCTGAAATATTAATGCGACACGCCGCTTGCAGAATATGAAATAAAAGTGAGGTTCAGAAACATAAAGCGTTGTACTTTTGAGCTCCGTGTTGACAGTTTGCATGTGATTGGCATTCTGGGTATTTCAACCACACTTTCAAGAGCCAAAAGACTTGCTTATGTTGTTCGAAAATAAAAATAAAAATATAAAAAATGAAAATATGCTCCCAAAAGTTTGAGAGAGAAAAAAAATATTATCGGAGTTGTATTTTGGTGACATTTTCTGAGGATTTTAGCGGTGAATTTGGTAAGGACTTGAAGTGCCATCTAGTGTTTTGTCACGATACTGAAACACTTTTCAAACTGATCTCGATATTAAGGAATAACTCGATACCGGGGATTCTGATACCATCATGATGTTAATTAAAGACTATATTTAACATTAAACGATAGTACTTCCTTATACACTGCCTGGCCAAAAAAAAGTTGCCACCACAAAAAAAAATAAAAGGTTCACCACACTCTAACCTTTGATTGGACCCCCTACGTCACACATTCGCTTGTGGCTGTGGATTGTTTCAGATTCGCTACTACAATGTCACAAGATTTACTTCCATCCAGTTTTAACGTGTTGCATTTATTTTCTCCAAGATCTTGCATGGGAGGGATGGTTTGAGTACTGACGCTGCACACTGCATCATTTTCACACATGGATTGTCCACAACAGAGTCCAGACCTTAACCCCATTGAGAATCTTTGGGATGGCTGAAGAAGAAGCTCTCTCATGCTTCCTGAACTACTCTTTGACAATTGAGCCAGATGAATCCTCAGGCATTGTAATCTTGGAATATGGCCCGTGCCATCTAGGGAGAGAAAAAATCCCATTGATGGAATAACCTGGGTCATTCAGTATATTCAGGTAGTCAGCTGAACCTCATTCTTTGAGCACAGACTGTTGCTGAACCTAGACCTGACCAACTGCAAGCAACACCAACCTATTTGCTTAGTTAAATCCAGTTGACGACTTTTTTTTTTTGGCTTGGCAGTGTATCTATGTAATCGATCACTGGTCCAGGTAGGTTCCTAGTCGTCCATGGGTGTATACGAGTCTATGTGGTCTTATGACTTCCTCTGATACAGCTCAAGATCATTCTAAAAACTATTCAGAAAAACTTCATTTCTGCCTGGGAATGGGAGTTTTTTTAGTATCAATACCTGCTCAAATGTGTACCAGTTTCAATGATAGTTTTAGAAATCGATTAATATCTGATTTTTTCGAAACTTTTGACGACCTAGTGCCATCTGACTTGCGTTTCACCCGACACAAACAGCATTTTACCGATGGCTGGGCCTGTCAGATGCGTTTAGTGCAGGGCAAAGCTTGTACGACGGGATGGGGATGCGTTTGGGCACTTAGACAGACTCTGAGCCATGTGTGCTGGGGTGGGCTAACAGCAGGTGAACGGTCGGGGAAGATCAGAGGAGGCTTAGGGAAATCTGAGGTATGGGTGAGTTTGGAGGCGGGAGACGCTTAAAAATCGTGGATGTCATATAAGTATCACTAAAGAATATATTGGTTGGCTGATATTTGGCACTTTTTTCTGCAGATCAACTATGTGACTTAAATCTCAAGCAAAGGTCGATCTGCTGTTTAAAACAATATTGCATAAACTTTACTGTTGAACGACACTAAACATGAAAACACGCAGCTCTGTAAAGGTTTGTGACAAATTTAAACACAAATTGAGAGAATAATTAAAAATCGGCAAGTATCGACGGAGCTTAGTGGCACAACAGTTTCCTCTGGGATCTAGGCAATCGCCATGAAAAAAACCCATATCAGTCGATCTCTATATTCCATCGCTTGGTTCGAATGAGTTTTAGAGCGGCCTCGTTGCCAAGTTGCCAGTTGCACTTTTGCTTCAAACCAAGAAGGTCACTGGTTCAACATCCTGGGGGACATGCAGCCTTTCTGAATGGGGTTTGCATGTTTTTCCAGGTGGGTTTCTCAGGGTACTTTAGTTCACCCATCAATCTAAAACATCCAGCATATGTAAAAACGCTGCAGCTTGGTTTACATCTGGAGACCGTTACAGGGCTGCCACTGCTCCTGGACAGTTTGCCAACAACAGTATTTGTTTCCATACCTGTTCCTATCTATACAGTTGTATTTATTTTTAATGTATCTTTATACAGGGAGAGCCCGATAATGACACCAGACTCTCTTTTCATGGGGCGCTCTGTTAAAATACTGAACAATGCAACAAAAAAACCAAAGCACATAAACTGCATAGATCCATTTAAAACATTAAAAAACATGCATTAGTGGCACACCATCTATCCAGTTCTTTTGCATGTTCTGGAAATGTAATTCTATTTTTTGGCACGCTTTTTTCCTATTTCATTTCTAGCGCAGCCAGTTTTCAGACTTATACCATCATATGAAGCTTAATTTAAGTAAAGCTGTTTATTCAAAACATCCTTCTTAAAAACATTATTTCAGTTTTGATTGCTATTTTGTTAAATATCTGTTTGCGTGTTGCATCCAATCCAGTCATTACTCTGTTGTACGCAGCTCCTTCTGTGCCTTACTGCATTGATTTTCTTGTGCCTTGAGGTGTTGCCAGGGTGCCTGTGCCTTGGGGAAAAAAAAAAAAAAAAGGGGAAAAAAAGTCCAATTTCAGTTGTTTCACACATGCATTTCTTCAATAATTTACCTATTTTGAAGTTGTCCCGAGCAACTGTGAAAACCAGTCAAAAGAAACACAGAGGCAAGCAAGCAATTTTAAATTGTGTTTTTTTTGCTAATTTGGTAATCTTTTAGGTTGGCGGTGTGTGGCAGAATAATAATAATTAAAAAAAAACAAAAAAACAAAACAACTGCCTTACGGGCCCACGATTGCAGCACAGTGGAAATGCTGCTAAAACATGATCGTAACCTGAAAGCATTATGGTAACCGATTTATTTATACCAGAAATCAGTCTCATACAGCGGGGAACAGCGACTAAGCCCAAGTTAGCAGAGCTGAGGTTATATTTTCTATAGTAAAATATGTCTGGGTGTGAATCTCTCGGCATTTCTTTCAGATATTGGTTTGTAGTACATAGCTGAAAAGACTAGGCTACAGCATATTTTGGTTGATAGGTGGGAAACTGTCGGCAAAACCATAGACGGTAGAAAGAAGTGGACTATGTGAGTGCGACGTCACCCGTAGGCGTTCGGCCTCAGTCAAATTAAGCTAGCTCGGGGAAAGAAGGCGGGCCTGATGTGTCGTTATTAATGTTTCATATCTGATTTACGGACAAAACAGTGGAATAAAAACCCCAGGATCATGTAGAGCGGGTTAATCCGAAACATTTTAAGAGCAAAATGACAAACCTGACAGCAAGGCAGTTACAGAGAGAGGGCCATGGTTTTTCAATAGAAAGACAACTTTGAGCCAGAGTCGATGAAGCCAGAAGCATGCCCTGCTCATTCTATTTGGGATACTAGCAGGTTAGCTATGGTACCATTTTATATATACAGTCTATTGTTAAAACTCCACAGAGAAATCCTATTGTTATTTTTTGCAATCATCTTCTTGTTACGAGGCAAGAATCCTAACCCTTTAACCATCCTGCCGCTAAATACGGATGAGTACAACGCTCTTCTGCTAAGATTTGGAAGAAATTGGACATAAAAAGTGGGCCTGAGGGACGTAGCAAACTACACCCAGCGCTGTGATCTAGTACATGACAAATACAGCAACTGTAAATCTTTAATGCGCATCACTCACCATGATAGCCTCGCGCGCAGTCCCCCGGCCTCAAGAATAAGCCTCATTTTGACACCCATTTGAAACCCATCACAATCTCCACCCACCCACCCGCACCCACCCACCAAACCCGCCCACCCACCAGCCACTCAGAGAAAACCATCCAGACAACTGTCAACCGCCCCCCCACCGCCATCTTGGACAAGTGCAGCCAATTTTGAAAGCCTGTCGGGTGTATGGTAACGGTTTTGAGATCTAATGTTGACCACCTTGTCAGCGAGGTGTCTTGGAGGGAGAACAATGCTGTCACAATTGATCAAACCAAAGACCCCCACGTGAACAAGCTTGTTAAAGGAGATTTCTCTGTTTGGAGATGCTCTTAAAGGCTGGATAATAAAAGTAACTCTGCAGTGTGAAGGGCTGCACCGGCGCAGCGCTCACCCACATTCTCTCTGGAGTCTTGGCTTATTTTGGGGTATAAAGTTTGGACACACCCTCTTCTTTTTCTACATTTTAAATCAAAATATATGAAGCACGACATATGGAGTTATGTGTAGAGGGTATTTTCATTTTTATAGTGGACAATGAGTTTAAACTTTTTATAGAGACGTATTTACATGCATGGCAAAATATCGAGCGGGTTTGGTATAAAATGTAATAATGGGGTCTGTGCAATGATGTACCGTGGGATTATGGGAACTGTGAAGTGAGTGGAATGTGTAATATTGAGTGCAAGTGTGGAATTTGCAATATGTTGGATGTGCAATGTGTAGAATGGGGCAACTATGGGAAATGTGCAATTTGCCATTTTATTTGTGACCCTTGGACTGTGACACCCCAGCCCTTTTGGGACAAATTTTTTGGGGTGGAAGTCTTTGGCTGATAAAAAAAAAAATTTGGCATGTTTACTTCATGTCTGTTCATTAACATGCTTGGTCCCAACAATAAAAAAATAAAAATAAAAAAAAATAAATAAAAAAATAAAAATAAACAATAAATTAAATAAAAAAATAAAGAAAGAAAAAAAGAAAGAAAGAAATAATGCTATCGTATGTTAAAAATGGTTTACTGGGATCATCTTGCGTTACTGTTCTTGTATCAGTGGTGTAAAAGTAGTTTCAGTCCTTATCATTAATTGCAAATATTTCTCTGTCCGTGATATATCTGTGCTGCAAAATTTCGTTATAGTGACAGTCCTAGCTGGAAGTTGCATGTTGCTATACGGCATATGTTTTGGGTTTATAGGGGAAACCGAGGGACCAGAGAAACCCATGTAAGCAAAGGTGTAGAAACATGCAAACGACACACAGAAAGGCCTGTCCTCATGCAGGTCATAGCGCAATCTATTAACTTATCTATTAATAAGTATGACCTCTACTTCATGTGATTATGTCTGTGAAGGCATTATTTGAACTATTTAAATTGCCAATGAACTGTATGGTTTTCCAAGCATTTTCTACATTTTCAGCAGGTCACTTAAGGTGCAGGGTGTACGACAATGAAATATATTCTGAAATGAAAACACAGCTCCAACATATCAGTGCCACATAAATATTATTTTTGGAGAGATTTTCGGCACAGTCAGTTGAACCCCACTGGTTCAAAACCCAACCAACTACTTTAACTAACTTTTGTATATTTTCATATTATACTCACAATAGATATGACAGCGCCTGTAAGTTAAAAGATTCTGAAGTATCTATGGACTTTGCATATCCAGTAGCTCAGTTGGGAGAGTGTTTGTCCACCATTCCGATGGCTGGCGGTGCGATTCCAGCTCCCACAGATAATTACTGTTATTGTGTCCTTGGGCAAGACACTTAACCCACCCCCACCCCATGCTCTGCGTACACTGTGTATGAATGTAAGCGCGTGAATAGGTGAGCGGTTTCTTGATGTCAAGCATTTGAGTGCCCTGAAGGTGGGAAAAGTGCTGACCATTTACCATATTTTCAGGCGATTCCCCCAGAATTGTAGAAAAATACCATAGAAATGTCCTCTGTGTTAATTTAGTTTGATTTACAAGAACTTAAAGTCCTCGAGACAGTTTTGAGATAGAGGGGCTTTGTTGGTAGGTAGTGTGTGCGTGCGTCCCATTCTGGTCTGAAGCTTCCTGTCAGTGGAGAGAAATTGGTATCTCTTGCTTGTGGATGATTGATTCCTCGGGGTTGTTCCTGTGCTGGTGAACAGAGGTGCGACTATTGAAGCGATGCTGGGGCTGTGTGAATGTGCCACTGCCTGCGTACGCTTTCTCCACACCAATCACAAAGAGCCATCCCACAACAGCAGAGGCGGCCTAGAGCGGGGAGAGTTTAAGGGAGACGACCGGACACGGGACTGTCTCTGGTAATACAGACGTGTTCCTAGTGTGTCTTGGATAGCCTTTGAGTGATGGCGTGGGACTGTGGGGATGTGGACGACGAAGCAAATGGACCAAATACATAGATAGTTGAATTGGTGATTTGCTGTTTTGCTACTTGTAGCTTTGCAGAATAGTTTAGATCAGAGCTTTCTGCAAAGTTAAGCTTTTAAACAAGTGTTATAGTTGGGTTCTTTCAACCATTTACTTCCCAGATTATATTTGGAGTGATTTATGTTTGAGTAATCTGTAATCACTTATTTCCAAGACGCCATTTTGCCGACAATCCCGTTTTCCACCTCCACTGGTACATCCCACTGTGATGCACACACTTCCTTCTCCAATTTTATTTTCTTAATTGGTGATACTTCAGGATTCAGAAGCATCACAGTCATTTTGGTGCAAATTAAAAAAAAAATAAATAAATCTGCCTTTGCTGTGGTGGTGGTTGGGCAGTTTATCCATAGGGGGCGCCAACAGCCTGCAGCTTCGTTGTTGGGGATGACATTTACGGGTCAGCTCCATTGGACGCCGCCATTTTCTACATTGTTTCTTTAGTAAGTTTTTTAGATGAATATTATGATTTAAAATGTGCCCAATTATATCATAATGTTTCCACCGGTGTCAGAGATTATAACGATAAAGCAGACACAAGAACAACAGATCTGACTTTAAGAGTTTAGATTATTCCGCTAAACTGTTGTGTATGACTATAATGACTCTCTTGGATGTCACCCCCCACCCCAGTTTCAAGTCATTAGAAATATAGTTCTTATAAAAAATGTCCCTGTCTGGTTGATATCTTTCCCATTCTAGTTCATTTAGCTGTCTAGACTTCTTTTTGTAGGCAAAAAGGGAAGTGCTCTATTTAAGCATGTATTTATTTATTCTAAAGGGTTGGGTAGGTAAACTAAATCAATTACAAGTATAATCCATTTTGATTACAGACGGGCCCATGCGCCAAAATGCATAAAAAATATACAATGTTAGACCACTAAAGGTACACTGTGTAACTTTTGTAGTGGGCAGTTTTGATACATGCTAAGATTAGACTGAAAACCCACCTTCTTCTCCCTGGGCAGTTAACACAGCTAGTAGACAGGATTATCTGGTATTTTATAGTTATTTTTCTAGGTATTGTGTATCCATAAATTAGCTTTTTGTTGACCGTTATGTGAAGCAATTACTTGGTCTCCATGGGGAGTTGTTTTTTACATAGTGTGCGGGGATGTTCCACAGTCTTTTTGAAAATCTACTGACTTGATATCATAAAGAGTTTTGGCCTAATGTTCAGTGCTGCTTGTTTTTGTAAAATTCTGTTCCATAGTTTAAAACAGAGTAAAACCGAGTAAACAAGTGTGGAAAAGTCCCACTCGGGGCTGGTGCTGGTCTGTCAGAAAACACTTGTGAATGTCTTTAGCGGGAGGGCTGGGCTGTGGAGTTTACCCAGGTGTGAGCTCAGGAAAATGTGGAGTTTCACTGGAGGCTGTAGTGAATGTTCTACATCACAAAGCTGTTAGGAATCCGGTGTTACATGCAGAACAAGACTCTTTAGCAAACAATTAATATGATTTCTAATGGTGTAGTTGTGTTTCGTCGTGGTTTAGTCCCAGTTTTGATGCAGAGATGGGTTAAGATTAGGGTTTAGGTTAAGGTTAGGCAGCTATGGATCAGCTCCAGGACATGGATGTAAGTGAATGAAATGTCTCCAAAATGTGTGACCGTCATTAAGGATTTCGACCGGGGCTCGTACCGGTCAACATGGGTAAATTGTCACTTTGTAAAGAACAGTTTTAAATTGTCTTCATTTATGGTCTAATCTTAAATCAAACACCTTTATTGACAAGTGACTTTTACATGTTTGATGCCTTCTTCCTTGTGATATGCTGCCCTCATCAAAAATTTATATACCAGAGTCGGCCTGTCCTGTCACAATAATTAATGACTAGATCACTTATCGTTTCAGGTATATGAAATTTAATTAAAGCAATTTATTCATTGTGTGTACATGTTGTTTTGCACTACTGGGGTAATTTTGGGTAATTTTGTTCTGGCTATAGGATAAGATTTAAAGCCATTTAAAAACGTTGAATTAACAAACTATGTGACTCATCTACAGAATACAAACTAGAACAGGTTGTGGTTTTAAACCTTACTCTTATGGGTTCATTTGTGTCCCAATGCTAGTAATTAGTTACCATATTATCATTTATCATCTATATTTACTTAAGCAGTAAATTGAACTGCTAAAATGTTATCATGACAGGGCTTACACCTTGTGGATGGAGTTGTATTGGGGTTCGCTCACTGCTTGTTCTTAATAAATCAATTAATCCAAAGTCATCTCCTCTGAGCACTCAAAAATGTTTAGTTTGAATTTGTTGGCTTGTTGCGCGGTCACAGGTAAAATTCTTCAAGCTTATACTGTGCTGTATTTATCCAATTAAACCGAGCCTCGGTCGGTGGTGTTTTCTTGTCTCAAATTGTCTTCAAAATGAATCCATGGCTCTATTAGCGTAGAATTCATGTTGCCTGAAAGATTCATTTGTCAGTCCCATCGCTCTGAGAGCAGAGAGAGGTTTTTACTAAAACATGTTTAGATGGAATTTAAAACCACAAGAATGCCATAGTTCTTTAATTTATCAAACCTGGGATCCAGACTTACTTTAAAAGCAAAATAACTTTTTTACTCTAAAACGAGTCTTACCTCGGAGTTTGAACTTTGAACTCTACATTCACCAACTAATTGTTAATAATGAGCCAATAATGGAGGGCTACTGCCCGGAGCTCTGAAACGCGTTCCAACCAGATTAAATCTTCCCTGATAAAATATCTTCATTCAATTAAGTCCTTTTAAGGTCAGTTTCCTCTTTAAAAGGTCGAGGACACACGTCTGAAAGGGCAGTGCTTTGGATCTGGAGACAATGGATTTTCCACAAAAAGACAGTTTATTAAGAATATTCAATCATAATTCTAATATTCAGTATCCTGTTAAGTCACTGTTGTCCTTGAGTCATGACCCCTATGGCTGTGTAAGAGTAGTGCAGGTGGTTTTCTCACTTGTTTTAAGGTGCTCAATCCAACCTGCTAGTCCAAACTTTTGGACAATGGAAGTGTGTCCTATGCTCATTGCTGCCTGGATTCTACATAAATATACTGTTTGTGGCTCCTTTTTTATTAATTACTTAAAAAATGTATGTCATCGTTGGGTTATTAGCACTAAAGCTATAACTTAAAGGGCACTGTGTAACGTTACAACTGGAGGGTCTGCCACCTGTTTGGTCCATGGAGATGTTATTGCTTTGCTTGGATGGTACGTTAGTAAGAATTTAAAAATCACCAAAAGTATATTTTAACAGTAAAAAACAGAGTGTGGAACATTCCAGGGCAAAGCACTAATACGTCCGGGAGACAAGAAGTGGCTAAGACGTTAGATTTTACTTTCAAAATGATCTGTTGTTTTATCACTAGAATCGCTTTTGTGCCACCATTAAAAGTACAAGTAAAAAAACTCGCTATGTATTTTTGGGGGGAAACGAAAAAAAGCAGAGCAGACATAAATATTAAAACGCAAAAAATATCTCCTCAAAAGAAAAAGCGCCAACTCCAAAAAGATTCAGTGGAAGAAAAGAACGAACGAGGTTGCACTTTAGACATTAGCACTTTTTTGCAGAAGGAAACTGCCTAAAACCTTTTCAATAGTTTATCAGGGCGTCTGAACGTATGGACTTTGTGTCTTTTTCCTGGTCAAGGATAAAACCAATACAGTGATCTGTGTGGAAAGATAGAGCTGCTTTGTGACAGTTAAGGCCGACTGCACACCAGAGGGTTTAAAATTTCACACCATTGTAACACAAGTTTTCAGACCACAGGACGTGAAGAATTTTGCAGCATTTATTTGTCTCACCACGTAGACTAGAATATATAAATGGACCAAAGCTAACCTGCTAGCACCGACGCGCTTCGAATGGACAGGATCATGGGGTGCGCTTTCGGCTCCATCGACTCTGGGCGCCAATTCACTTTCATTGAAAAACTGCTGCTGCCAGCTCATTCTTTTGGTCTTAAATGTTTGTATTACACGCTCTACCCATGAGTTCGCAATTTGTGTCGTAAATCAAGATTATGAACCGTAATAACAGAACAAATCGGGTGCCCTCTTTCGCCAAGGTCGTGTTCTCGCTAGCGTGAGCAAGCCACCTTGAAACGCCTCGGCTTTGGGATTGGCTCTTTAGTTGCTAGGATACTCGCGGTTCGGGAGTCCAAATAAGGAACTCGACTCCAAATTGGCGCTATAACTGCACTAGCCTCGACGAGCTTCATTTGACTGGAGCTGAACATCATCAGTGACGTAACGCACTCACTTAGTCGATTTTTTATACAGTCTATGTTCTCACTCTTGCATGAATGTCAGCGACACACCACACCACACGCAGATTTCAGGAAAGACTTGCTACAAGTTTTTTGATTTAAATCCCTTAGAGCTGGACGGCAAAAGACACGCTTTCCTGAGTTTATACACCGTCTTACACCATTGAAATACATGCTCTGCTTTTCTCTTGCCAACCATCACAGTTACATAAACGGCTAATAATGGCTCTTTTCAGCAGGCTTTTAGAATGATATTTCTTTAAAAAGGAGTGGAATTCATGATTGGACATAACTCAGACCAAACATCAAATAAAAAGCACAATTTGTCAAGTTTAGATGTTTTAAAATAAAGATAAAGGTCCGTGTAAAGTGTCCAACAATCCCATACTGGCAGGACCGATGTGTTTTGGGTAACATGGGCGACAGGAGTGCAGAGTATTTGTCCACCGATCCAAAGGTGGCGGTTCGAATCCTGCTCGTGACATAAAGACATCATTGTTGAGCGGTCAGATCCACTGGCCCACAGTTTGGCGGTTTGCGATTCCAGTCCCACAAATGAATGCTGTTGTTTGTGTCCTTGGGCAAGACACTTAGCCCCAACCTTCCCCCCATGTCTGTGCAACACTGACCTGTATGAATGTGAGCTGTGAATGGTGCGATTGATCCCTCGCGTGAAGCCCTTTGAGTGTCTTGAATGTCGAAAAGCGCTTACAAAAATGGGTATTTGTTTTACTTTTTTCACCTAATTGTGCTGTCTGTTGGCGTACGGAAGCCCTGCTAGGACATATTTTTCACTATTGGCACACATGTCACTACAAAACAGGATAACTGGGTTGAGGTCTTATGTAACCCTTTCATTTGAAGCAGTTTCCGCTGTAGCTGACTGTTCATACCTAGAGTCAAAGTTGTTGTTTTCCAGTTTTGGCGCAACAACCCATTTTAAACTTTGAAACTGACTGACGCTTGCGGCTTTTTTGATGGTGAAGGAAGGCGCTGAAATAATAGAAAGATGGCTGCTCTTTTGAAGTTTCTTGATGCTGGTGGAAATGGGAAGTTCTGACACAGCATTTTCGTGGTCATATTGTGCTTGATCTTTTTTTTTTTTTTTATCACCCTTTGGATATGGAAGTGTGGTTCATGCCGATAGCTGCCTGGATTCTAGATAATGTACTATCTTGGTACACGTAGGGACTTTGGCCCTTTTCACTAACTATAACTTAAAGGTGCCACTGTGTAACTTTTTGAGTGGGAGTCTGACATGTGCTTGGTGTCATGGTTGATGCTATTGCTTTGCTTGGGATGGCACATAGTTAGGCATAAACTCACCAATGAGACTATCGTTTTAATATTGTTTGAGAATAACGTTACACTTTAGTCAATTGTCTCCATTAAACATGCACTATACTGTCACTTTTCTGTCTCTTTGAGATAATTATTGCTTTGCTCGAAGAGTCCACAGTATGACATTAAACTTCGGAAAAACTCGATCTTCCTTTTATTCAGATATAGGTTTTTTCATTGCTAAAAGACTATGTGTCATAATGAGGGGTGTGAGGTGGACCAAAGATGCGGGACTCGGGGCAAGTTTTAAGGGTGTTTATTGACAAGAAACACAGCTGACCTGCGCCGGCAGAACATACGAGGAGCTGGTGCAGGTCAGGACGTCAGAGGTGCAGGGAACAAAATGAGACAGGAATACAGCCGTACCGGGAGACGGGGTCGGAGACGAGTCCTGAGCAGTGGCAGTGAGCTGGTGTGCTGACCGGGAACACGAGCGGGATTACACAGGCAGGACACAGGCAGGACACGAGCAGGACACGAAGCAGGACACGAGCAGGGACACGAGCAGGGACACGAGCAGGGACACGAGCAGTGACACGAGCAGGGACCACGAGCAGGACACTGAGCAGGACACGAGCAGGACACGAGAGGACACGACAGGACACGCGCAGGACCACGAGCAGGACACGAGCAGGACACGAGCAGGACACGAGCCAGGACACGAGCAGGAAAACAGCAGCAGCGATTTCGCACTGAGAGAGGAGAGTCCTGGCTCCTCTTATCCTCCCGCAGGTGGTGTTGATTGTGCTGATGAGAAGCAGGTGCACGCGGGAGGAGCCAGAACTCCACCCAGCTCCAGAGACCAGGAGGAGACACATGAGGGAGGAGCAGGCAGGGATCATGACACTATGTGAGCATGTGGCCATTGTCTGTTGGACTCCACGAGATGAGTTAGCTTGTTCGAAAGCATAGACTGTATATATAAATGGACATAGCTAACCTGCTTAGCTTCTTGCTAAACCCCGCGGTGTGGACGGGAAGACTTTCAACACCATCACTCTGGACTGGCTCCTTGGTTGCTATACTACTCGTGGTCAAGAACTCCTAATGAGGAACTCGGCGCCAAATTGACCTCTATAAGTGCTCTAGCCTCGATGAGCTTCAGTTGACTGGAGCCGAACGCTACGGGGGTGACGTTCTTTTATACAGTCTGTGGTTCTGTGCATGGTATATAAGAGCTTGAGGGACCTTTTACCTTGTACTTACAATGTTTCTTTTTGCTTCTTCTAGATGCAACGTGGACAGCAAAGTATCTCGAGTGGCGTGGCTGAACCTCCACCCCATCTTGTTTGCGGGGAACGAGAAGTGGGTCTCTGGATCCTCGAGGGTGGGTTCTGGTGGAGGAAACAGCCGTGACGGAAGTACAGCATCACATGATACCTGAACGATCCGACTGTCCACGATGAAGGTCCCTACGTCTGCCATCTCACTCACAACAAGAAGCCCAAGGTCACACCAACGGTGCATTCTCATCGTGCAAGGTAGGACCCAGCGGACCATTTTGGCACTTTTGGTGGTATGGAAAAAAAACGTCATGAGACGGTTTTGCGGAGAACTTAATTTTTCTGATGGGTAGATGTATGGACAGTATGGTTCTTTCATTTTAATCTCATAGAAAGGGTCTATAGTTTTTAGGTTTTCATTTGTGAACTCATCCATGTAGCCTCTTGAGTTCCTTGAGTCTGAAAAAGGTCCATGGGCAAGAGCGAACTATCGGTGAACACTAACACACCACGCTGACAGTTGGGCCTTAACAACGTGTTAAAGTTTGTAGTCGTGACGGGAAGTACCACACCCTAGTTGTTGGACTAGGGGGGGAGGGGTACTGTCTCACCCATGGGCTCATGGTACGGAGGGGCTGCCTCAAGAAGTCTGTAATACGCATTTTTCATAAGGCCAGTCATTGTCGTGCGGGCCCTTACCCAAGATGATTGTTAACCTAGAGTTTCAGGAATTTGGTGCTTACATCTATGACAGCAAGGGACTATCTAACTGGACCGTTCCCAGCCAGAACCACACGTCTTTGCACAAAACTTTCACAACATCTAGAGCCATTATCTGTCTCCCCGATTTCAAGTAGGCCAATGATTGAACAGGTGGATTAACCAGTCAGAGAGAGGGCATGGTGAATGCTTACATGTAGAAAGGGTAAGAAAAACAACAAACAACAAACAATGCAGAGAAACAGATGATTTTGCAGAATTCACTATCAAAACACCAAAACTCTTTTATCTCAGGTCAAATAAGTTTGTTAGAGTTGTTGTGGTTTGGACCGTCTCTAGTTTGGATGGAGGATTTTCACCCAACAATATCCAGTTTCTTGGAACCTTATAGGAGTCGATCAGAAGGTCGAAACACAAGGAATTGGCTACAGGGGCAAAGTATCTATTATTATGGATGTTATTATGGTTTTACTTGAATATTTTCAGATTTTTCCAACTTTTGTCCAGTTGAAGCAATGTCCAATGTCTTTTGTGAATTAAACTGTAAACTCATGGCACAAATATGTTAAAATCATTTTTAAAACTTGGCAAATGTTTTTTTAAAAATGTGTATTCTTTCATCACAAGTCATATTTTATTCGGTCTTAATGAAGATTTTAAAACAATATTCACATGTTTGTGCGAGGTGTGGACCATATGACTTGTTGTTGCTTTTGGAAAATAATTATCAAGACATCTGCCCAAGGTAAAAAGAAGAAAGTGAAAAAAAACAGTTGGCTATGTGCGTTCTTTCGTAATATGTTTAAGACATAATTGCGGATCTAAATGACTTATTTGAATTAATGATTTGTTGCTGCTTGTAACATTATTGTTGTAAGAATACTGTGGGAACTGCTGACAGGGAATATTATACTGTAACCATAAAAGTTTGAAGTAGTAAACGGAATTGAGATTTGTATACATTTCTTTTTTAGTACACATGAGGACTTGAGTTTAGAGCACAGTTCAAAACACATCAGACCTTTGAGAGAAGGAACTGAATAAAATGAATGAACTGATAATCTGATACAAGAATGATATGCGTCTTATAACTTCGTTTGCAAAGGGGGACGTTGCCGAGGATGTTCTAATGGTGAAGCTCTTGGTTGCATTATTAACACTCGAAGGCATCTTTGCTAGAAAATTGATACATAAATAGCAGCTTCAGCTCATCAGTTACCAATTGGTATGTAAAAAAAAAATGTTTTCCATAGGACTGTAATATAAATGGACATAACTAACCTGCTAGCTCGTGGCATTCATAAAAATAGGAGGGGATCATGGGGGCGTTTCCTGCTTCCATCGGACTCTGACTCCAATCACACTTTCTATGAAAAAACTCTCCACCCTCTCTCGTGTAGAGCTGCTGCTGTCAAATCGTCAGCATTTCGTATTATTAACCCGCTCTATACGTGATCATAGTATATTTGTTTGCTATTGTGTCCGTAAAGTAAGACATGAGCATAATTAAACAGACCAAATCAAGTTATTCTTTTTCCACGAAGTCGAGCGGCCCACGAGCGTGTAACAAACAGGTCTGATGGGCATAGTTTGTAAGCGTGTGCTACTTGGCAGGGATCAGGATATTTGGTTGTTGGGTTGATGTAATACTCGCGTAGTTCAATTCTTATACAGTTAATACGTCCATTATACCACATACCTAATATGTGTTCACTGTAGCTACTCCAGGTTGGGACAGGCCAAAGTGTCGTCCTGTCTAAAATTTGACGTATTTGGGTTGCATTGTAAACCCGTTATTAAGCTCTTTTGAAGGACTGAAAAATTCTTATCTGGTTTGCACAATGCTGTGATTAACTGAAATCACCCAATTTAAGTTTTAATTTAACGTCACTGATGGATATCGATCTGGGACACAGTTGTTGCGAGTGAATGTTTCGGGCGGTATCTGTGAGGAACACGGAAGACAGTAACCAGGGTTATCTGCTCTCATCAAATCAATTAGCTTCTGAAAACAATTAGCACTCACTACCTACAGTCACTATCGAGATAATTAGAATTTTTAATTAATTGAGAGGCTGGTATGCTAAATAATGGAAGTAATAGTATGGTAAGAAAGGACTATGAGAAAATGTTAGACTGCAGGGGGAGAAAAAGAGACTTCTCCCTGAAGATTGACAAAAGCAATAGATTCATTTAAACATAAGGGGAAAAATTGGCATTAAATAGCTTTTGAGGGTGGCTCCCCCTCCCACAAACATTTGATATTTGCTAATTGGGATTGTTGTAGAAAAAACCTTTGTCACCTAGAGGGCGGTAGACCTTCTTAAAACTTAAATAAAAATTAAAGAAAAACAAGCAAACAAACAAATAAATAGTTCAATCGGCCAACTTTCGGATCATCAGTGGCTCTGCGGTGTGTGTAGTAGTAAGGTCCGACAGATAGTGATTGTTATTGTGCCATGAAGCAGGGCACTTCAAAATACCGTACCTTATGAAAAGTGGTTAAGTGGAAGGAATGGTGATGGCCTGGAGGAGTGCTGGTGCAGGCTTGATTCTGTCTAATCTAACCCAGGGCAGCTGTTGGCTGTAAGGACATTACAATGCTAATGTGGAGTCGGAATAAGTAATGGTCTATTTAGACGTCTATATGTAAGTTTAGGCTTAATCAACCACTGCATGTTACTACTGGCAGTACTAAATGTTTAATTTATCCTTGTCTTTAAATTACGCAAAATTGGACTATTGTGAGGGCTTTAAGCAGTTATAATGTGGTTCCTCTCAAAAACCGACCTGAGATTGTGTTTCGTTCAGTCCACAGCTGTTTGAGTAAACATTTAATTTTTTTTTTTTTTGTCTGTCTACATCTCCAAACGCTCAAAAAAGTTCGTTCACTTTGTTGATGTCATGAAGTGGTAGTTTCAAGTTAACAGCGCCATTTTATGTGTAGGTCAGTAACGTTTGGCCAATTGCCTGGAGCTGCATGCATCCAAAATGATGTTCGTGGAAGGTGTATAGGAGTTTACAAACACACGTGGTGCACTTCCTGTAGTACCCACATGATGACATCACAAGGTGGAAACTGAGTGTGTTCAGTTTGGACTTGGAGAAGAACCTCTAAGTAACACACAACGCCAGGTCTGTTTGTGATGATGGAAACAACAGTATAACCATAGATCAGAAAATAGCAGTAATACAGGTCCTTTAAAAAATTAGGCTAAATTTATCATCTCATGGGGAATTTGGCCTCTGCATTTGACCCCATCCTATCAGAACGCAGATGTGAACTCGAAAACCCTTGTGCGATGAGGCGAGAGTGACAGCACTGGTTTGCTTTTACATCAAGATGCTTTTACTTTGTTGTGGCTCTACTTCCTCCATGCTACATTTTGAAAACCAACTTCCTGAATCTAAGTTGAAATATATAACACTCTGCAATGTTCCTCTCCCTTGATAGCGCGGTTGATTCTCAATTAGCTATATAATGACAGCGAGAGATTCAAGTCACTAGTCTGCATAAAAATAACAGAGAAACCGCGAGGGCAGCCCCATCTCCAATTTCTGCAAAGGAAATGGGACGTGTCCTTTGTGCTCACCTTGGACTAAACACATCGCCCATCTGGATACGGTTCAGCCCCTTCAAAGGCAAGAGACGCGGGCGAGGACGCGGGCAGAGGAGAGGGCAGAGGCACGGGCAGACAGAAGAAGTGCAGCACAGAGGACGCGGGGCGGGACGCCAGCAGCGACATGAGCAGGGACACGGGCGGGGGACACGAGCAGCGACAATGGGTGGAGACAAAAGCACATACCATGGGCAGGGATGCGGTGCGGGAGGAGCGTGTGGGACACAGCAGCGACACAAGCAGAGCACACAAGCAATGACACAAGCAATGGACCACATGCAGAGACATGAGGAAGAAAGAGAACACGACAGGAGAGACACGAGGAGAGACACGAGGAGAGACCCAAGTGAGAGACATAAGCAGAGACACCGAGCAGAGAACGAGCAGGAGGACGAGAGACTATGAGGAGAGACAAAAGGAGACGGCACGAGCAGAGACCATACCCCCGAGCAGTAGACCACAAGGAGGGCGACCCGGCCGAGACACGAGACAGGGAGACAAACGAGCAGAGACATGAGGAGGAGAACAAGAAGGAGAGGAACGCGGAGGAGACACAAGAGTGAGAAGCACGAAGGAGAGGAACCACGAACGGAGACGACAAGCAAAAGGAGCAGTGGACATAAGCAGAGACATGAGGAGAGAGCGACATAAGCAGACAGGCACTCGAGGCAGAGGGACACGAGGATGAGACCGAGCAGAAGAAACATAAGCAGGGACACGAGGCGGAGGACACAAAACAGAGACATGAGGGCGGGACACGAGAAGAGACACGAGGAGAGACCCGAGGAGAGGACATAAGCAGAGACATGAAGGGAGAGGACACTAAGGAGAGAACATGAAGCCAGAGGACATGGAGGAGAGACACAAGGAGAGGACACGAGGAGGGACACGAGGAGAGACACGAGCGAGACATAAGCAGGGGACACGAGGAGAGACACAAACCAGTGACACGGGAGAACCACGAGCAGAGGGAACGACACCCACGACCCCCCCGGGACCGAGAACGAGGAGAGACACAGGGGGAGTGAGACTACGAGGAGAGACATAAGCAGAGGACATTAAGCCAGAGAAACGAGGAGAGACCGCGAGGAGACCACGAGGAGGAGACACGAGGAGAGGGAGACCGAGGAGAGACACACGGCGGAGACATACGCAGAGAGACATGAGGAGGAGACACAAGAGAGACACTGCAGACACAAGAAGGACGCATGAGCAGAGAAAAGAGCGAGGCGGAGGCGCCGGAGAGGAGAAGTAGGAGAACCACGCCGCCGTGCGGGCAGGCTGAGCGCGACGCGCGGCTACGACGAGAGGCACAGAGACCAGAGCCAGCACCACAAGCCAGGCGACACCACCCCACGAGGAGAGACACAAACAGAGACACGAGGAGGGACGAGCAGAGACCGAGGAGAAACCACGAGCGAGACCAAAGAGGAGAGACCACAAGGGAGAGACCACGAGGAGACAACACGGGACACGAACACGAGGAGAGACACGAGGAGAGAGAACACCAAGCAGAGACACGGAGGGGAGAAACAGGGAGAAACAGAGAGAATACGAGCAGGGAGCAGAGCAGGATTCCAGATTTGGATGTAGACCAGCGCTGTGCCACTCGGGGGTCAACGTGTGCGAAACCGCAGGAAAATGGGACCAGGGAAGGTCAAAGAACCTGAGTGTTCACACGTCCTCCATCATATTCTGCGTGGCGAGACTCTGACATGTGGTTGTCAGATGGGCACAGAGCTGACCACATTAATATCTTCCATAAATGTGTGAGTGTTCCGGTGCGCTAATGGTGAAGAGCTGAAGTTACGGAAGATACTAATGTCCGTTACCATGTGACTTTGGGGTGTGGGTATTATCTTTTTTTAATGACATCAAGTGATAGTTTGTGTGTGTGTGCATTGAAACAAAACAGGATAGTTACAATGGCCCGACAGTAGCTACAGGTTCGCTGAGAGGTTTTGTTCCTCGGATCGGAAGGTTGGAGGTTCGGAGTCCCGCTCTGTGCATAAAACATCCATTGCTCGACTCTATGGCTGTTCTTCTTACAATAGCATTAAGCAGTGAAGACATGTGATATCCCTACTCATAATCCCACTCTCAAACACAAAACATCATTGGTTCGGCTGTGCCCATTCCAGCTCCCACAGATTGAATGCTGTATGTGTCCTTGGGCAGTCACTAAACAACACAGCCCCCAGTGTCTGTGGTACACTGGTGTATGAATGTGTCTGTGAATGGTTGAGTGGCTCCTCGGTGTAAAGCGCTATGAGGCCTTGAAGGTTGGGAGAAAGCGCGAGTATAAAAATGTGACGGTTACCATTATAATTTAGTAGTATCTCTAAAGCAAACTGTACGCCACAGGTCATTTTACCTCAGTCGTAAGTTTATTTTCTGTTAATGTATTTATTGATATAATTATTATTAGGTATTTTATGTGTCTCTATGTGGGTTTTTCTTTTGTTTTTTTTTTTTGACCCAATTTATGTTAGGTAATATTTATAAAGATTTACAAAAAAAAAAAAAGAAGGACGAGTGAATAGCATGGACTGAAGTCGCTGGAAAAATTTTTGGAGATCGAGACAATGTTAATCTCTTCTTTTCATTTCTGAACGCGTTTTTTTTAGTCCTTCTTGAGCGTCTGGAACGAAATTTCCATTCATTTTTTGTCTAAACTTTAGGACAAAAAAAAAAAAACAAAAAACAAGAGAATTAATTAACATAATAAAATACTAATACCAATATGTAATAATAATTATATAAAATAAGATATTGCCGTAAAAAAAGTTAAAAAAACTTCTCGACCTAATCCGATTCAGCAGGTAGAAATTAATACTACAAGACCTATAACGTTAAAGTTAAGCGAAAACTATGCCAATTTTTTTTACCAGAATGCATTTTAAAGGGACCTTTTGATTTTTTTTAAACAAACGCGTTATGGTGTCTGTGTAATGCCTCATGTTCGTCAAAGTATGATCCATATCGAAGAAAAAGGTAAAATCTGTTAACTTGATAAAAGTTGCAGGAGAGAAGAGTGGGAGCCAAACGTTTTCACTCTACACGTGTCCAGAAATTTTCCTTTGTTATAGCATGTTAGATATTAGTTAGTGGTTGAGATCTCCATGAGGCCTGTGAACTTCTGAATTAAATTTTTTGAAAAGTTACTGGAAAAATGAATTGCCCCCAAAAATTTACTCTGGAATGAGTCGATACGCCTAATAGTTTTTTTTGTTTTTTTTTTTTTTTTGTGCAGATTGTAATTAATGTGAGATCTTTCCCAGCAACATGGCCCCTCTTTTTTAGTCGATTAAAAGAATAACAGGGAATTAGTCAGTCGGACCAAGAGTTTTCTACAAACCAAGCCCACCAAGAATTCAAGTGATGCACTTTGTTCCCTCTGATTTCACAGTACTATAAGCCTTCCCGGCTAGCAGAACATCGGAAACTCAGCCTCTCCTTTCCCTTGAACTTAAAGAAAGTTTAAATTAAAAACTGATGGAATAGTGAAAAAAGCTAGAGGCAATAAAAAAAGGGTTAGTGAGTATACAGAGTCTGAACCAAACCTATCCCCTGCCATAGTCTAACCGCTGCTTGCTATGAGAGCACCGTTTCTGCAAAAGATCAAGTGCGCAGACAATCGGCATTTCATGTATTTCATGAACAATAAATATTAACATAAAAAGACACGGAGATGTGTGATTTGATGTCTGGATGCTAGATTCAAACTATTCCGAACAAAGATCCGATAGTTCCAGGCAAAAGCAATGACGATCCAAGTGGAGACAAGCAGGGGTGGAGAATCTCCGCAGAAAAGTTACATAGTGGTCTTTAAAGCCAAACTCAACTTAAATCACAAAGTCATAGCTAAAGATCATTATGTCAGAAAACAACATGATCATCAGGGGTGACAGTGAGGATTGTTTTCAAAATTCTCCCAAAAGTGTCGTTCTTGGAAAATAAAAGCAATCTAAGAAATAGGTTGGAGGTCTTATGAGTATTACCTTGAACGATGGCTAATGTGCTCCATTATCAGTCAGTTTCAGGGGGGGGGGGGGGGGGAAAAGAGAGGTAAGCCAA
>JAIEZT010001085.1:0-22914 GCA_019594935.1 Periophthalmus modestus | reverse complement strand
TGGAAGACCCTAGACGGACCCAGGCGGGGAGGCCCCGAAAGACAAGGACAAAGGGGGGGGACCGCCGGGAAGACTACACAGGCCACAGGCAGGGTAAGCAGAAAGACAGAAAGACAGGCACAACAGCGGAAGGCCCTACACAGGGACCCAGGCGGGGGTGACCGCCGAAAGACAGAAAGACAAGCAACAAACCCGGCGAGGCCCTACACAGGCCCCAGCGGAGGCCGCCCCGAAAGGACATAGCACCAAACCAGAAGGCCCTACACAGGCCCCAGGCGGGGATGCCCCGCAAGCCAGAAGAGACAGGCACGGCCCGGAAGGCCCCTAACAGGCCCCAGGTGGGGTAACATTTGAAAAGACAGAAAGACAGGCAGGCCCAACCCAGGAAGGCCCTACACAGGCCCCAGGCGAGATGCCCCCGGAAAGACAGCACCAGCCCAGAAGGCCCCTACACAGGCCCAGGTGGGATGCCCAGAAAGACCAGACAGACAGGCACCAGTCCAGGAGGACCCTACACAGGCCCCGGCAGGGGGGTGCCCCAAAAGACAGGCACCAGTCCCAGAAGGCCCTACACAGGCCCCAGGCGGGATGCCCCGAAAGACAGACAGACAGGCACAGCCCAGAAGGCCCTACACAGCCCCAGGCGGGAGCCACGAAAAAGACAGGCACCAGCCCAGAAGGGCCCTACACAGGCCCCAGGGCGGGATGCACGACGAAAGACACAGACAGGCCACCAGTCCGGGAGGCGCTACACAGGCCCCGAGGCGGGGTGCCCCCCGAAAGACAGGCACCAGTCTGGAAGGCCCTACACAGGCCCCAGGCGGGATGCCCCGAAAGACAAGCACCCGCCCGGGAGGCCCTACACAGGCCCCAGACAAGGTACCGAGGAAGACAGAAAGACAGGCACCAACCGGAAGGCCCTACACAGGCCCCGGGGCGAGGTGCCCCGAAAGACAGAAAGCAAGCACCACCCGGGAGGCCCTACAAAGGCCCCAGGCAGGGTGCCCCCAGACAAAGGCAGCAACCCAACCCAGAAGGCCCTACACAGGCCCAGAGCGGGTTTCCCCCATAGACAGAAAGACAGGTACCAGCCCGGGAGGCCCTACACAGGCCCCAGGGCGGGGTACCCCGAAAGACAAAGATAAGCACACACCCGGAAGGCCCTACACAGGCCCCGGCGGGGTGCCCGAAAGACAGGCACCACTCTGGAGGCCCTACACAGGCCCCAGGCGGGATGCCCCGAAAGACAGACAGCACAAGCCCGGGAGGCCTTACACAGGCCCCAGGCACTTTACACAGAAAGACAGGCACCAACCCGGAAGGCCCTACAGAGGCCCGCAGGCAGGATGCCCCGAAAGACAGAAAGATATCCACCCACCAAGAAGGCCTACACAGGCCCCAGGCGGGGGTGACCCGAAAGACAGAGAAGAAGAGCACCAACGTGGAAGGCCCTAAACAGGCCCAGGCGGGGTGCCCCGAAAGACAGAAAGACAGGCACCAGCCCAGAAGGCACAGGCACAGGCCCCAGGCAGGGTTCCCCGAAAGACAGAAAGACAGGGCACCAGCCCGGGAGGCCCTACAAATGCCCCAGGCAGGGTGCCCCGAAAGACAGAAAGACAGGCACCAGCCCGGGTGGCCCTACACAGGCCCCGAGCAGGGTGCCCCCGATAGACAGGCACCAGTCTGGAAGGCCCTACACAGTCCCCCAGGCGGGATGCCCGAAAGACAAGCACCCGCCCGGGAGGCCCTACACAGGCCCCAGGCAGGGTACCCAGACAGACAGGCACGAACCGGAAAAGGCCCTATAGAGGCCCCAGGCGGGGTGGCCGTAAAGACAGAAAGACAGGCACCAGCCCGCGAGGCCCTACACAGGCCACAGGCGGGGTGCACCCAAAGATAGAAAGACAGGCACCAGCCCGGGAGGCCCTACAATGCCCCAGGCGGGATGCCCGAAAGACAGAAAGACAGGCACCAGCCCGGGAGGCCTACACACAGGCCCCGGGCGGGGTGCCCTGAAAGACAGGCACCAGTCTGGAAGGCCCTACACAGGCCCCAGGCGGGATGCCCCGACAGACAAGCACCTGCCTGGGAGGCCCTACACAGGCCCCAGGCAAGGGCCCCCAGAAATACAGAAAGACAGGCACAAACCCGGAAGGCCCTACACAGGCCCCAGGAGAGGTGGTGCCCAAAGACAGAAAGACAGGCACCAACCCGGGAGGCCCTACAAAGGCCCATGCAGGGGTGCCCCCAGAGACAGGCAGGCACCAACCCAGAAGGCCCTACACAGGCCCCAGGCGGGGTGCTCCGATAGACAGAAAGACAGGTACCAGCCCGGGAGGCCCTACACAGGCCCCAGGGGGGGTACCCGAAAGACAGAAAGACAGGCACCAACCCGGAAGGCCCCTAAACAGGCCCCGAGCAGGGTGCTCAGAAAGACAGGCACCAGTCTGGAAGGCTCTACACAGGCCCCAGGCGGGATGCCCCGAAAGACAGAGCACCGCACCCGCCCGGAAGGCCCTACACAGGCCCCAGGCAGGGTACCCAGAAAGACAGGGACCAACCCGGAAGGCCCTACACAGGCCCCAGGCAGGATGCCCCCGAAAGACAGAAAGATATGCACCACCCAGAAGGCCCGTACACAGGCCCCAGCGGGGTGCCCCGAAAAGACAGAAAGACAGGCACCAGCCCGGAAGGCCCTACACAGCCCCAGGCGGGATGCCCCGAAAGACAGAAAGACAGGCACCACGCGGGAGGCCCTACACAGGCCCCAGGCGGCAAGGTACCCGAAAGACTGAAAGACAGGCACCAGCCCGGAGGGCTCTACACAGGCCCCAGGCAGGGTACCCAGAAAGACAGAAAGACAGGCACCAGCCCGGGAGGCCCTACACAGGCCCCAGGGCGGGGTGCCCGACAGAAAAGACAGAAAGACAGGCACCAGCCCGGGAGGCCCTACACAGGAACCAGGCAGGGTGCCCCAAAGACAGAAAGACAGGCACCAAAGACCGGGAGGGAGGCCCTACATAGGCCCCGGGCGGGATGCCCCGA
The DNA here is from genome assembly GCA_019594935.1 of Periophthalmus modestus. Taxonomy (NCBI): domain Eukaryota; kingdom Metazoa; phylum Chordata; class Actinopteri; order Gobiiformes; family Gobiidae; genus Periophthalmus; species Periophthalmus modestus. The sequence continues at coordinate 19,869 of JAIEZT010001085.1, read as the reverse complement.
AAGACAGGCACCAGTCTGGAAGGCCCTACAGAGGGCCCCAGCGGGATGCCCCGAAAGAGACAAGCACCCGCCCAGAAGGCCCTACACAGGCCCAGGCGGGGTGCCACGAAAGACAGACAGAAAGACAGGCACCAGCCCGCGAGGCCCTACACAGGCCCCAGGCGGGGTGCCCCGAAAGACAGAAAGACATGCAGCAACCCAGAAGGCCCTACACAGGCCCCCAGCAGGGTGACCCGAAGACAGAAAGACAGGCAACGGCCGGGGAGAACCTACACAGGCCCCAGGCGGGGTACCCCGAAAAAGACAGAAAGACAAGCACCAACCCGAAAGGCCCTACACAGGCCACAGGTGAGGTGACCCGAAAGAAAGGCACCAGCCCAGAAGGCCCTACACAGGCCCCGAGCGGGGTACCCCGAAAGACAGGCCCCAGTCTGGAGGGCCCTACACAGGCCCCAGGCGGGATGCCCCGAAAGACAAGCACCCGCCCGGGAGGCCCTACACAGGCCCCAGGCAGGGTGGCCACCCAGAAAGACAGGCACCAAACCCGGAAGGCCCTACACAGGCCCCAGACAAGGGTACCCAGAAAGACAAGCACCAGCCCGGGAGGCCCTACACAGGCCCCAGACAAGGTACCAGAAAGACAGAAAGACAGGCACCAACCCGGAAGGCCCTACACAGGCCCCCCAGGCAAGGTGCCCCAAAAGACAGAAAGACAGGCACCAACCCAGTAGGCCCTACAAAGGCCCCAGGCGGGTGGCCCCAGAGAGACAGGCACCAACCCGGAAGGCCCGACACAGGCCCCAGGCGGGGTGCCCCAAAAGACAGGCACCAGTCTGGAAGGCCCTACACAGGCCCCAGGCGGGATGCCCGAAAGAAAGGCACAAGCCCGGAAGGCCCTACACAGGCCCCAGGCGGGATGCCACGAAGGCAGGCACCAGCCCAGAAGGCCCTACACAGGCCCCAGGCGGGATGCCACGAAAGACAGACAGGCACACCAGTCCGGGAGGCCCTACACAGGCCCCACGAGCGGGGTACCAGACGAGAAAGACAGGCACCAGTCTGGAAGGCCCTACACAGGCCCCAGGCGGGATGCCCCGAAAGACAAGCACCCGCCCGGGAGGCCCTACACAGACCCCAGGCAGGGTACCCAGAAAGACAGGAACCAACCCGGAAGGCCCGAAACAGGCCCCAGGCGAGGTGCCCCGAAAGACAGAAAGACAGGCACCAACCCGGGAGGCCCCTACAAAGGCCCCAGGCCGGATGCCCCCAGAGACAGGCACCATCCCAGAAGGCCCTACACAGACCCCAGGTGGGGTGCCCCGAAAGACAGGCACCAGTCTGGAAGGCCCTACACAGGCCCCAGGCGGTATGCCCCGAAAGAAAGGCATCCGCCCAGAAGGGCATTACACAGGCCCCCAGGCAGGGTGCCCCGAAAGACAGAAAGAAAGACAGGCACCAGCCCGGGAGGCCCTACACAGGCCCCAGGCAGGGTGCCCCGAACGACAGGCACCAGCCCAGAAGGCCCTACACAGGCCCCAGGCGGGATGCCACAAAAGACAGGCAGACAGGCACCAGTCCGGGAGGCCCTACACAGGCCCCGAGCGGGGTGCCCCGGAAGACAGGCACCAGTCCCAGAGGCCCTACACAGGCCCCAGGCGGGATGCCACGAAAGACAAGCACTCGCCCGGGAGGCCCTACACAGGACCCAGACAAGGTACTCAGACAGACAGGCACCAACCCGGAAGGCCCTACACAGGCCCCAGGCAAGGTGCACCGAAACACAGAAAGACAGGCACCAACCCGGGAGGCCCTACAAAGGCCCCAGGCAGGGTGCTCCCAGAGAGAGGCACCAACCCAGAAGGCCCTACCCAGGCCCCAGGCGGGGTGCCCCAAAAGACAGGGACCATTCTGGAAGGCCCTACACAGACCCCAGGCGGGATGCCCCGAAAGACAGGTACCCAGCCCAGAAGGCCCTACACAGGCCCAGGTGGGGTGCCCCGAAAGACAGAAAGACAGGTACCAGCCCGGGAGGCCCTACACAGGCCCCAGGGCAAGTACGGGTGCCCCGAAAGACAGGCACCAGTCTGGAAGGCCCTACACAGACCCCAGGCGGTATGCCCCGAAAGACAGAAAGGCATCCGCCCGGAAGGCATTACACAGGCCCCAGGCAGGGTGCCCCGAAAGACAGAAAGACAGGCACCAGCCCGGGAGGCCCTACACAGGCCCCAGGCAGGGTGCCCCGAACGACAGGCACCAGCCCAGAAGGCCCTACACAGGCCCCAGGCGGGATGCCACGAAAGACAGACAGACAGGCACCAGTCCGGGAGGCCCCTACACAGGCCCGAGCGGGGTGCCCCGAAAGACAGGCACCAGTCTGGAAGGCCCTACACAGGCCCCAGGCGGGATGCCACGAAAGACAAGCACTCGCCCGGGAGGCCCTACACAGGCCCCAGACAAGGTACTCAGAAAGACAGGCACAACCCGGAAGGCCCTACACAGGCCCCAGGCAAGGTGCACCGAAAGACAGAAAGACAGGCACCAACCCGGGAGGCCCTACAAAGGCCCCCAGGCAGGGTGCTCCCAGAGAGAGGCACCCAACCCAGAAGGCCCTACCCAGGCCCCAGGCGGGGTGCCCCAAACAGACAGGGACCATTCTGGAAGGCCCTACACAGACCCCAGGCGGGATGCCCCGAAAGACAAGAAGACAGGCACCAGCCCAGAAGGCCCTACACAGGCCTCAGGCGCGGGAAGCCCCGAAAGACAGACAGGCACAGCCCAGAAGGCCCTACACACGCCCCAGGCGGGATGCCACGAAAGACAGACAGACAGGCACCAGTCCGGAAGGCCCTACACAGGCCTCGAGCGGGGTGCCTCAAAAGACAGGCACCAGTCTGGAAGGCCCTACACAGGCCCCAGGCGGGATGCCCCGAAAGACAGGCACCAGCCCAGAAGGCCCTACACAGGCCACAGGCGGGATGCCACGAATGACAGGCACCAGCCCAGAAGGCCCTACACAGGCCCCAGGCGGGATGCCACGAAAGACAGACAGACAGGCACCAGTCCGGGAGGGCCTACACAGGCCCCGAGCGGGGTGCCCCGAAAGACAGGCACCAGTATGGAAGGCCCTACACAGGCCCCAGGCGGGATGGCCCGAAAGACAAGCACCCGCCCGGGAGGCCCTACAAAGGCCCCAGGCAGGGTGTTCCCAGAGAGAGGCACCAACCCAGAAGGCCCTACCCAGGCCCCAGGCGGGGTGCCCCAAAAGACAGGCACCAGTCTGGAAGGCCCTACACAGGCCCCAGGCGGGATGCCACGAAAGACAAGCACCAGCCCGGGAGGCCCTACACAGGCCCCAGACAAGGTACTCAGAAAGACAGGCACCAACCCGGAAGGCCCTACACAGGCCCCAGGCAAGGTGCACCCGAAAGACAGAAAGACAGGCACCAACCCGGGAGGCCCTACAAAGGCCCCAGGCAGGGTGCTCCCAGAGAGAGGCACCAACCCAGAAGGCCCTACCCAGGCCCCAGGCGGGGTGCCCCAAAAGACAGGCACCAGTCCGGAAGGCCCTACACAGGCCTCGAGCGGGGTGCCTCAAAAGACAGGCACCAGTCTGGAAGGCCCTACACAGGCCCCAGGCGGGATGCCCCGAAAGACAGAACACACAGCCCAGAAGGCCCTACACAGGCCACAGGCGGGATGCCACGAATGACAGGCACCAGCCCAGAGGCCCTACACAGGCCCCAGGCGGGATGCCCGAAAGACAGACAGACAGGCACCAGTCCGGGAGGGCCTACACAGGCCCGAGCGGGGTGCCCCCGAAAGACAGGCACCAGTATGGAAGGCCCTACACAGGCCCCAGGCGGGATGGCCCGAAAGACAAGCACCCGCCCCGGGAGGCCCTACACAGGCCCCAGGCAAGGAGCCACGAAAGACAGAAAGACAGGCACCAACCCGGGAGGCCCTACAAAGGCCCAGGCAGGGTGTTCCCAGAGAGAGGCACACCAGCCCAGAAGGCCCTACCCAGGCCCCCAGGCGGGGTGCCCCAAAAGACAGGCACCAGTCTGGAAGGCCCTACACAGGCCCCAGGCGGGATGCCACGAAAGACAAGGCACTCGCCCGGGAGGCCCTACACAGGCCCCAGAAGGTACTCAGAAAGACAGGCACCAACCCGGAAGGCCCTACACAGGCCCCAGGCAAGGTGCACCGAAAGACAGAAAGACAGGCACCAACCCGGGAGGCCCTACAAAGGCCCCAGGCAGGGTGCTCCCAGAGAGAGGCACCAACCCAGAAGGCCCTACCCAGGCCCCAGGCGGGGTGCCCCAAAAGACAGGGACCATTCTGGAAGGCCCTACACAGACCCCAGGCGGGATGCCCCGAAAGACAGGCACCAGCCCAGAAGGCCCTACACAGGCCTCAGGCGGGAAGCCACGAAAGACAGGCACCAGCCCGGAAGGCCCTACACACACGCCCAGGCGGGATGCCACGAAAGACAGACAGACAGGCACCAGTCCGGAAGGCCCTACACAGGCCTCGAGCGGGGGTGCCTCAAAAGACAGGCACCAGTCTGGAAGGCCTACACAGGCCCCAGGCGGGATGCCCCGAAAGACAGGCACCAGCCCAGAAGGCCCTACACAGGCCACAGGCGGGATGCCACGAATGACAGGCACCAGCCCAGAAGGCCCTACACAGGCCCCAGGTGGGATGCCACGAAAGACAGACAGACAGGCACCAGTATGGAAGGCCCTACACAGGGCCCCAGGCGGGATGGCCCGAAAGACAAGCACCCCCGCCCGGGAGGCCCTACACAGGCCCCAGGCAAGGTGCACCGAAAGACAGAAAGACAGGCACCAACCCGGGAGGCCCTACAAAGGCCCCAGGCAGGGTGTTCCCAGAGAGAGGCACCAACCCAGAAGGCCCTACCCAGGCCCCAGGCGGGGTGCCCCAAAAGACAGGGACCATTCTGGAAGGCCCTACACAGACCCCAGGCGGGATGCCCCGAAAGACAGGCACCAGCCCCCAGAAGGCCCTACACAGGCCCCAGGCGGGATGCCACGAAAGACAGGCACCAGCCCAGAAGGCCCTACACAGGCCCCAGGCGGGATGCCACGAAAAGACAGACAGAAAGGCACCAGTCCGGAAGGCCCTGTACAAAGGCCTCGAGCGGGGTGCCCCAAAAGACAGGCACCAGTCTGGAAGGCCCTACACAGGCCCCAGGAGGGATGCCCCGAAAGACAGGCACCAGCCCAGAAGGCCCTACACAGGCCACAGGCGGGATGCCACGAAAGACAGGCACCAGCCCAGAAGGCCCTACGCAGAACCCAGGCGGGATGCCACGAAAAGACAGACAGACAGGCACCAGTCCGGGAGGCCCTACACAGGCCCCGAGCGGGGGGTGCCCCGAAAGACAGGCACCAGTATGGAAGGCCCTACACAGGCCCCAGGCGGGATGCCCTGAAAGACAAGCACCCGCCCGGGAGGCCCCTACACATGCCCCAGGCAGGGTACCCCCAGAAAAGACAGGCACCTACCCGGAAGGCACTACACAGGCCCTCAGGCGGGATGCCCCGAAAGACAGGCCCCAACCTGGGAGGCCCTACAAAGGCCCCCAGGCAGGGTGCCCCAGAGACACAGGCACCAACCCAGAAGGCCCTACACAGGCCCCAGGCGGGTGCCCCGAAAAAAAAGACAGACAGGCCCGCCCGGGAGGCCTTACACAGGCCCAGGCAGGGCACTTTACACAGAAAGACAGGCACCAACATGGACGGCCCTACAAGAGGCCCCAGGTTGGATTGCCCAAAAGACAGAAAGATATGGCCCCCACCAAGAAGGCCCTATACAGGCCCCAGGCGGGGGTGAGACGAAAGACAGAAAGAAGAGCACCAACCCGGAAGGCCCTACACAGGCCCCAGGCGGGGTGCCCCGAAAGACAGAAAGACAGGCACCAGCCCGGAAGGCCCTACACAGGCCCCAGGCAGGGTGCCCCGAAAGACAGAAAGACAGGCACCAGCCCGGGAGGCCCTACACAGGCCCCAGGCAGGGTGCCCCGAAAGAGAGAAAAAAACAGGCACCAGCCCAGGAGGCCCTACACAGGCGCTGGGCGGGGTGCCCTAATAGACAAGCACCAGTCTGGAAGGCCCTACACAGGCCCCAGGCGGGATGCCCCGAAAAGACAAGCACCCACCCGGGAGGCCCTACAAAGGCCCCAGGCAGGGTACCCAGACAGACAGGCACCAGCCCGCGAGGCCCGACACAGGCCCCAGGCGGGGTGCACCCAAAGATAGAAAGGACAGGCACCAGCATGGGAGGCCTACAATGGCCCAAGGCGGGATGCACCGAAAGACAGAAAGAAAAAGGCACCGGCCCGGGAGGCCCTACACAGGACCCGGGCGGGGTACCCGAAAGACAGGCACCAGTCTGGAAGGCCCTACACAGGCCCAGGGTGGGATGACCCGACAGTCAAGCACCTGCCCGGGAGGCCCTACACAGGCCCCAGCAGGGTGCCCCCAGAGACAGGCACCAATTCAGAAGGCCCTACACAGGCCCCAGGTGGGGTGCCCCAATAGACAGAAAGAGAGGTACCAACCCGGGAGGCCCTACACAGGGCCCAGGCGGGGTACCCTGAAAGACAGAAAGATAAGCACACACCCGGAACGCCCTACATAAGCCCCGAGCGGGGTGGCCGGAAAGACAGGCACCAGTCTGGAAGGCTCTAAACAGGCCCCAGGCGGGATGCCCCGAAAGACAAGCACCCGCCCGGGAGGCCTTACACAGGCCCCAGGCACTGTACACAGAAAGACAGGCACCAACCCGGAAGGCCCTAAACAGGCCCCAGGCAGGATGCCCCGAAAGATAGAAAGATATGCACCCACCCAGAAGGCCCTACAGAGGCCCCAGGCGGGGTGACCCGAAGAAAGAAAGAAAGACAAGCACAAACCCCGGAAGGCCCTAAACAGGCCCCAGGCGGGGTGCCCCGAAAGACAGAAAGACAGGAACCAGCCCGGAAGGCCCTACACAGGCCCCAGGCAGGGTGCCCCGAAAGACAGGCACCAACCCTGAAGGCCCTATACAGGCCCCGGGTTGGGTGCCCCCATAGACAGGCACCAGTCAGGAAGGCCCTAGACAGGCCCCAGGCGGGATGCCCCGAAAGACAAGCACCCGCCCGGGAGGCCCTACACAGGCCCCAGGCAGGGTACGCAGAAAGACAGAAAGACAGGCACCAACCCGGAAGGCCCTACACAGGCCCCAGGCGGGGTGACCGGAAAGACAAAAAGACAGGCACCAGCCCGGGAGGCCCTACACAGGCCCCAGGCGGGGTACCCCGAAAGACAGAAACACAAGCACCAACCCGAAAGGCCCTACACAGGCCCCAGGCGAGGTGCCCCGAAAGACAGGCACCAGCCCAGACGGCCCTACACAGGCCCCAGGCGGGATGCCATTAAAGAAAGACAGGCACCGGTCCGGAGGCCCTACACAGGCCCCAAGCGGGGTGCCCCGAAACACAGGCAACAGTCTGGAAGGCCCTACACAGGCCCCAGGCGGGATGTCCCGAAAGACAAGGACCCGCCCGGGAGGCCCTACACAGGCCCCAGGCAGGGTACCCAGAAAGACAGAAAGACAGGCACCAACCCGGAAGGCCCTAAACAGGCCCCAGGCGAGGTGCCCCGAAAGACAAAAAGACAGGTACCAGCCTGGGAGACCTACACAGGCCCCAGGCGGGGTGCCACGAAAGACAGACAGAAAGACAGGTACCAGCCCGGGAGGCCCTGCATAGGGCCCAGGCGGGGTACCCCGAAAGACAGAAAGATAAGCACCCAACCCGGAAGGGCCCTACATAAGCCCCGGGCGGGGTGCCCGGAAAGACAGGCACCAGTCTGGAAGGCTCTACACAGGCGCCAGGCGGGATGCCCCGAAAGACAAGCACCCGCCCGAGAGGCCTTACACAGGCCCCAGGCAGGGTACCCAGAAAGACAGGCACCAACCCGGAAGGCCCTACACAGGCCCCAGGCAGGATGCCCTGAAAGACAGAAAGATATGCACCCACCCAGAAAGCCCTACACAGGCCCAGGCGGGGTGACCGAAAGACAGAAAAGACAAGCACCAACCCCGAAGGCCCATACACAGGCCCCAGGCGGGGTGCCCCGAAAGAAGGAAACGACCAGGAACCAGCCCGGAAGGCCCTACACAGGCCCCAGGCGGGATGCCCCGACAGACAAGCACCCGCCCGGGAGGCCCTACACAGGCCCCAAGCAAGGTACCCAGAAAGACAGGCACCAGCCCGGGAGGCCCTACACAGGCCCCAGGCAGGGTGCCCCGAAAGAAAGAAAGACAGGCACCAGGCAGGGAGGCCCTACACAGGCCCCAGGCAGGGTGCCCCGAAAGACAGAAAGACAGGCACCAGCCCACGAGGCCCTACACAGGCCCCAGGCGGGGTGCATCCAAAGATAGAAAGACAGGCACCAGCCCGGGAGGCCCTACAATGGCCCCAGGCGGGATGCCCCGAAAGACAGAAAGACAAGCACCAACCCAGAAGGCCCCACACAGGCCCCATGCGGGGTGACCCACCAAAAAAGACAGAAAGACAGGCACCGGCCCGGGAGGCCCTACACAGGCCCGAGGCGGGGTACCCCGAAAGACAGAAAGACAAGCACCAACCCGAAAGGCCCTAGACAGGCCCCAGGCGAGGTGCCCCGAAAGACAGGCACCAGCCCAGACGGCCCTACACAGGCCCCAGGCGGGACGCCACGAAAGACAGGCACCAGTCTGGAAGGCCCTACACAGGCCCCAGCCGGTTTGCTCCGAAAGACAAGCACCCGTCAGGGAGGCCCTACACAGGCCCCAGGCGGGATGCCACGAAAGACAGGCACCAGCCCAGAAGGCCCTACACAGGCCCCAGGCGGGATGCCACGAAAGACAGACAGACAGGCACCAGTCCGGGAGGCCCTACACAGGCCCCGAGCGGGGTGCCCCAAAAGACAGGCACCAGTCTGGAAGGCCCTACACAGGACCCAAGCGGGATGCCCGGAAAGACTGGCACCAGCCCAAAAGGCCCTACACAGGCCCCAGGCGGGATGCCACGAAAGACAGGCACCAACCCAGAAGGTCCTACACAGGCCCCAGGCGGGATGCCACGAAAGACAGACAGAAAGGCACCAGTCCAGAAGGCCCTACACAGGCCCCGAGCGGGGTGCCCCGAAAGACAGGCACCAGTCTGGAAGGCCCTACACAGGCCCCAGGCGGGATGCCCCGAAAGAAAAGTACCCGCCCGGGAGGCCCTACATATGCCCCAGGCAGGGTACCCAGAAAGACAGGCACCAACCCGGAAGGCCCCACACAGGCCCCAGGCGAGATGCCCCGAAAGAAAGGCACCCAGCCCAGAAGGCCCTACACAGGCCCCAGGCGGGATGCCACGAAAGACAGACAGACAGGCATCAGTCCGGGAGACCCTACACAGGCCCCGAGCGGGGTGCCCCGAAAGACAGGCACCAGTCTGGAAGGCCCTACACAGGCCCCAGGCGGGATGCCCTTAAAGACAAGCACCGGCCCGGAAGGCCCTAAAGAGGCCCCAGGCAGGGTACCCAGAAAGACAGGCACCAACCCGGAAGGCCCTACACAGGCCCCAGGCGAGGTGCCCCGAAAAAGACCGAAAATACAGGCACCAACCCGGGAGGCCCTACAAAGGCCAAAGGGCGGGGTGCCCCCAGAAGACAGGCACCAACCCAGAAGGCCCTACACAGGCCCCAGGTGGGGTGCCCCGATAGACAGAAAGACAGGTACCAGCCCAGGAGGCCCTACACAGGCCCCAGGCGGGATGCCACGAAAGACAGGCACCAGCCCAGAAGGCCCTACACAGGCCCCAGGCGGGATGCCACGAAAGACACAGACAGGCACCAGTCCGGGAGGCCCTACACAGGCCCCGAGCGGGGTGCCCCGAAAGACAGGCACCAGTGTGGAAGGCCCTACACAGGCCCCAGGCGAGATGTCCCAAAAGACAAGGACCCGCCCGGGAGGCCCTACACAGGGCCCAGGGCAGGGTACCCAGAGAGACAGAAAGACAGGCACCAACCCGGAAGGCCCTAAACAGGTCCCAGGCGAGGGGCCCCCAAAGACAGAAAAGACAGGCACCAACCCGGAGAGACCTACAAAGGCCCCGGGCGGGGTGCCCCGAGAGAGACAGGCACCAGTCTGGGAGGCCCTACAGAGGCCCAGGCGGGATGCCCGGACAGAACAGCACCCGCCCGGGAGGCCCTACACAGGCCCCAGGCGAGGTGCCCCAAAAGACAGAAAGACAGGCACCAACCCGGAAGGCCCTACAAAGGCCCCAGGCAGGGTGCCCCCAGAGACAGGCACCAACCCAGAAGGCCCTACACATGCCCCGGGCGGGGTGCCCCGATAGACAGAAAGACAGGTACCAGCCCGGGAGGCCCTAAATAGGGCCCAGGCGGGGTACCCCGAAACAGACAGAAAGATAAGCACCAACCCGGAAGGCCTACATAAGCCCGGGCGGGGTGCCCGGAAAGACAGGCACCAGTCTGGAAGGCTCTACACAGGCCCCAGGCGGGATGCCCCGAAAGACAAGCACCCGCCCAGGAGGCCTTACATAGGCCCCAGGCAGGGTACCCAGAAAGACAGGCACCAACCCGGAAGACCCTACACAGGCCCCAGGCAGGATGCCCCGAAAGACAGAAAGATATGCACCCACCCAGAAGGGCATACACAGGCCCCAGGCGGGGTGACCCGAAAGACAGAAAGACAAGCACCAACCCGGAAGGCCGTACACAGGCCCCAGGCGGGGTGCACCGAAAGACAGAAAGACAGGCACCAGCCCGGAAGGCCCTACACAAGCCCAGGCGGGATGCCCCGACAGATAAGCACCCGCCCGGGAGGCCCTACACAGGCCCCAGGCAAGGTACCCAGAAAGAGGAGAAAGACAGGCACCAGCCCGGAAGGCCGTAACACAGGCCCCAGGCGGGGGTGCCCCGAAAGACAGAAAGACAGGCACCAGCCCGGAAGGCCCTACACAGGCCCCAGGCAGGATGCCCCAAAAGACAGAAAGATATGCACCCACCAAGAAGGCCCTACACAGGCCCAGGCGGGGTGACCCGAAAGACAGAAAGACAAGCACCAACCCGGAAGGCCGTACACAGGCCCCAGGCAGGGTGCCCCGAAAGACAGAAAGACAGGCACCAGCCCGGGAGGCCCTACACAGGCCCCAGGCAGGGTGCCCCGAAAGACAGAAAGACAGGCACCAGCCCGGGAGGCCCTACACAGGCCCCGGGCAGGTTGCCCCCGATAGACAGGCACCAGCCTGGAAGGCCCTACAGAGGCCCCAGGCGGGATGCCCCGAAAGACAAGCACCCGCCCGGAAGGCCCTACACAGGCCCCTGGCGGGTGCCCCGAAAGACAGGCCACCAGCCCCGCGAGGCCCCTACACAGGCCCCAGGCAGGGTGCACCCAAGATAGAATGACAGGCACCAGCCCAGGAGGCCCTACAATGGCCCCAGGCGGGATGCCCCGAAAGACAGAAAGATATGCACCCACCCAGAAGGGGAACCACGGAGATGTTCTTTCTTTGCCTGGAAGGTTCCACAGTGTTACTTTAACTGTATGTAATGAATATAGTTAAAAGTTACCACTCGTGCTCTGTTACAGTAACTTGAGTTGGACAGTGCTCTCTCCTTGACTTTAATAGTATCTGACGGGTGTGACTGATGCAGTGTTTAAGCATACTGCCCTGTGTGGGAGATTCCTCTGCAGTCTGGATATTGAACATGTTTTTTTCTCCTGTTTCATTGAAAAAGGTCAGATTTCACTGGCCCCCTCCTCGTCTCAGTCTAATCTTCCTCCAGGTGAACAACATGCAGCCCCCCGAACTGTGAGACAAACCCAGAACAACATAATGATCGGAGAGAGAAAGAGATTACATTAAAACTCCTATAGCTGCATTTTTACTGGGTTTTGACCCTGGTTTACTCTGAAAGAAGACTAGGTCCTGTTCTAGTACTAGTGTAGTTCTGGTCTAATTTTAGTTTTATTTGCAGGGTAAGTGTTGACTAATTCCAATTTTGATGTGGTGTTTGTACATATGCCTTAAAAAACCAAAAAAAACCAAAAAAACAAAAACAAAAAAAAAACAGGTTATGTCCATAATTGAGATGTTACACCCAGACTGACCTAACTGTCTACAGTAGTAAATTCTCCAAATAACTTTTTATATACTTGTAACCTGGTATCACCACACCCATTATCAATCTGGAATGAATCCCATCGATTGGGAAGAGGCGGGACTCTCAGGTAAATTTTGGCCAGTTGGCACGCTCCAGTGGATTCACTCTGCCACCGCGTCCAACAGTTCGGTGTGTGGATGCAGAACAACTTTATCGAGCTAAAAACTCAGACTGAAGACTGAAGTTGTAGTTTTTTACTGACAGAACTAAAGAGAAAGTGTCAGCTGTCCACTTCCAGTCTCTCTCTCTAAAAAACCTTGCTGAATTATGTGGTACCATCATAGCTACTGTTTCAAATGTTTCCTCTGCTTTGTATTAATAAAAATGTTTTTGCATGGAAATATACAGTTTTCTGACATTTTGCGACAATACTGGTTATTATACTTGAGTCGTGTCTTAGACTCTCTCAATCCTGCCTGATCTCCATTTGAATATACACCAAAACCCACTACAAATACTGCAGTATTTCTGTCTGTCATGGGCTGTGTATTGGGGGAATGAACTGTATGGGACTCAGGGTGAATGCTACACACCACAGCAGAGAGAAAGACAGACAGACAGACAGACAGACAGACACAAAGATAAAGGTAGAGAGTGAGGTGTGAGAGAGAGAGACAGAGAAAGAAAGGGAGAGAGTGAGAGGAGAAAAGACAGACAGATAAAGAGAGAGACAGAGAGACAGCAAGAGAGAGAGAGTGAAAGAAAGAGAAAGACAGACAAAGAGAGAGTGAACAAGAGAGAGACAGAGCAAGAGAGAGAGACAGAGAGAGAGTGAGAGGAGAGAGAGAAAGACACGCACACACAGAGACAGAAAGAGAGACACAGAGAGAAACAACAACACACAGGGAGGACGAGGAGACAACACACACACACAGAGAGAGAGTGAACGAGAGAGACACACTCACACACAGACAGACAGAGAGAGAGAGAGAGACCAGAGAGAGAGACACACACAGACAGAGAGAGAGAGACACACACACACACAGACAGAGAGAGACACACACACACACACACACACACATAATACACACACACACACACACACACACACACACACCATTTGGGGACCTGATAAAATCTGTCAGTCACATCTCACTCTTTCTGTCCTTTCTGGAGGGAGTCCGTTGCTTCATTGTTCACTTTACTTGGGGAGCTCATAAAACTTTGACTTGATGTTTCAGTCTCTTGGTTTTTGACTCTTACATCAGAAAACAAATATTATTACATGATTATTATTAGTATTGCAATAATAATTTCTATTGGATTAATAACGTGTTCTTCTTATTATGTCTGGGAATAACGCCACATTCCTTATTCAATGAAACTTTTTTTGTTTCCTCAAACCAGCCCAGAAGAAATGTTCTGTAAATAAACCTGAGTGTCAGAGCTGCACAGATTTTTAATCCTCAAACTCACTGTACAGATCTTTATTCATTTAACAGTTTCATGTCGCACTGTTGTATAAGACATAAACCAGGGACTGAAAAAACAGGCTGTGAAACCTAAGATCTGGGAAAAATAACATTTATACAGTCTCCAATCTTTACTTACTCTATTTTTAAACCAGTAGTATTCATATTCGTGGTTTCAAACTAATGCAGCGTCCTCCGTGGTCAGAGCAATTAAGGAAAATCAGATTTAAATTTCTGGTAAAGGGTATGCCACCTGCTTGTTTCTTTAGACACGTTATTAGAAATGCTCCAGTGTGGCTATCTCCATAGAGTCGACATCGTCAGGCCAAGTTACAAGTCACATCTGGTGGAGAGGTGGACCCTGCTCACAGTAAGAATGCATGTTTTTCACACAACTTTTGAGCACTTTAAAAACGCCATAATTTATAATGTTAGTTTTATTTAAATGAAGCTGTACTGTGTAGATTTCCAACAGACAAGCACAAAAGTAACATAAGCCCTTTACCAGTAAATGTTACAAAAAATATTTAAATTGTGTAAAGTTTGTGGTTCCAAATCACCCTTCTTTTATTTAGTGACAGATTTCTGGATATTCTTTCAGGGTGTTTTTCGATTAGCTCCATCTTGTTTTCATCTTCTGGAGACATGGTTCCTCTCCTCAGCTTCATCAGATCACAGGATGACTGCGCTGGTGACTCTCCAAAACCAGTCGCCATGTAAGGACCAGAAAGAGACAGAGGGTGGTAAAGACACCATTGAGTGGTAAACTTTCAAAAGCAAAAGCAGGATTCTATGAAATTATTATTTCCTTACCTAATTTTTTTGTGAACAGTTCTTGCTTTTCATCTTCTGGAAACATTTTTTTCCTCCTGCTAGCTCCATGAAATCACATGGAAACAGAAAGAGAGACAGAGGTAAGACTGAGTCTGCGTAAATATTCAAAAGCAGTTTTCTTACCTAATCTTTGTGAAACAAGTTCTTGCTCTTCATCTTCTGGAGACACGAACTTTCTCGTCAGCTTCATTAGATCACATGGAAACAGAAAAGAGAGACAGAGGTAAGACACTGAGTAAACACTCATAACAAGATTTTATGGAATTATTTTTTTTGTTGACCTAATTTTTGTGATCAGCTCTTGCTCTTCATCTGTCTGGAAACACGTTTTTTTTATCAGCAGCGTCATAAGATCACAGGACCATCGCTGGCCCCTCAAAACCAGTCGCCATGTAAAAACAGAAAAGGGAGAGACAGTGTTAAGGACATTAAGTACACAAAAAAGCAGCTTCTATGGAATCATCATTTTCTTCCTGTGTTTTCTTCTTACTCTGTTTGTTTGATTATTATTATTATCAGTCAAAATACTTTTTGAAGTTCAGATAATTTACAATTTAAAACACCTTAAACCTAAGTATAAAGACAAACACAGTTATCTAATTTACAAAAAGAAACAAAAAAACATGTACATGAAGTCTCAAAACAAAAACAACAAAAAGAGGAGAAACAGGGAGTGTCCACCGACCCACGAGTCAGTGAACAAACCCCAGACCTCGCGATACAATTATAAAAGAGCAAATATAAAAGAGCTTCCAATCAGACTGTTACAAAAGGTTATAAAATTAATAACTAACTAATAAAAAAAAAACTAAAAAAAAACCCAATCAACAATAAAAAAGAGGGAGAAACAGGGAGGTGTCCACTGACGGGGAGTAGAGGGAACAAACCACACCTAGTCGAGATCTTTCACACTGACAGTACAAGTCAGTATATGTTACTGTTACAGTTATGAGACGTGTTCACAAAAGCCTGGAGAGTAAAATACCTAGCTGATGTGAAATGGCACATTACCATCAGACAGAAACAGTTTGATCCAACAATACAGAGGAGAAAACAGTGAACAAAGCCACAGGTCCACACATATTATTGCACCGAATGTTATGATGTGAGGAGTTGGACATGTCCTCGGTACTCTAAACTCATCACGGTTGCTCTGTGTATAGATGATTAGTACTGCATAATATTTAAGCAGAACTCAGTTCCGTCAGAACGGAGGGTAGCTGCAAGTAGATGTGGTTGAGCGCAGGTTAAAGGTCAGTGATGAGATGCACTGAGCTGATGGAGCGTTAAAGCTGTGTCGGCTGTAAATAGATTGTCAAACTACCCCAAAGCCACGTCACAACTCTGGATCTTCAAAAATCACTATTACATATGTAATGAATATATAAATACACTAAAGCTGTTTTTTTGTATTTGTGTTTGTTGTTTGTTTTACTTGAAACTTGGAACACTGGAAACTGAAGTTTAAACTTGAAATGAAACTGGAAACCTGAAAACTTGAAACTTTTAAACTGGAAAACTGAAACTTGAAGCAAACGGTCACACACAAACACGTATAACCCTCCTATGGCCCAGAACAAGCACCACACTTAAAGTAAATGCAAGGTGTACTATAGCAGGACATTCTGTCAAACTTCAATACTTCAATTTTGTGTTTTCAATTAAAACTCACTTTTTTCAGTACAAAATAACCTGAGGCCCAATCACATAATACATGTATTATATGATTATGTGGCCATAGGCTCTGTCCCTGTGGTTTAAGAATCACTTGAGCAATGAGAAGAAGGCCAATCACAGAACTTTATATTTTGTCATCAAGGTTTCTTAAGTTTTTATGAAGTTCCTTATATAATAATCCTTGCATGTTTGATTACTAAAAAATGTTATAATGAAAAAAATGTTTTTTAAAAGTTTAAAAAAATGAGTTAAAGTACAAGGCGCACTATGCAGGAATTTCTGATTGTAAAACTGCAATACGCAGGATTGAATTGGAATAGTAATTAACACTAAACTACCACCACAAGAAAAGGGTTAGGTTTTTATCCATCAAATGTTTGCTGGTTTAATGAAATTCATGCCATTTAGCATTCCTTAACTTCAATACTACTGATTTGTTTTTTTTTTTTTAAATCAACCAAGAAAAGAAATCAAGTGGTGGGCGCGGCCCTGAAGTTGGTAAATGCCGCGCACAGTGATGCCAGCTCTGAGTCGCAGTGGCGAGTAGTTACAGTCCTGCGTCCGACTCAGAGTTCTCGGTGGTGGGGCCAGAGGACATGAAGCCTTCTGGACGATCCCAGGCAGAGGTGGAGGGGCCGGCCGGGATCAGCCTGGGTTAGGAGGAGGCGAGGCGAGGCGGAGGAGCATGAGAAGGGCTAAGAGTTGCTTGCGCTGAGGAGAAGGGGGTCGGGGGCACGGACCCTCTGGCTCACAAAGCTTGAGCAGGAGAGGAGACGAGCTCTTCCGTCCTTCTGCCTCTTCAGGGAGACTACACCGCAGCGCTCTCATCAGCTGACCGTGAGTCAGTCCAGTCCATGTCCTTCAAACCGCGGCAAGAGTGGCAGAGTTCTGGAACCACCCACCTTGAGCTCACCTCTTGGTCTGGACGCGTCCAACCAGAGGGTTTCCCGATCTTGGCCCCACTGGCGCCAACGGCACCAACGGCTCCGACGTTTGTCCCAGGACGGTCCACAGCCTCTGCAACAGGTTTAGAGCATGTCAGAATACTACACACAGAACTCTAATGATACTAAGATTACTACTATGAATACTATTGGTTTGTGGAATAATCCCCCCTCACCCCCTAAAAACATCCATCTAATAAATGAGAACGATAATAATAATGATAGTAGTAGTAACAATAATAATAATAATGAATAAATAAAAACCCCAATCTTGAGATCTAAGGTGACAGAATCAAGACATACATATGTGTGTATGTGTGCATGCACGCACACAAGGATATAACACAGGCCCACACACGCACACACAAAAACCAACTGCAGAGTGTCATAAGGGGCACGTGAAGGGATAAAAAAAAAATTAAAAATAATACATGTATTATATTATTGGGTGGACATGGGTTCCATCCCCATGTTTAAGAATCCACTCAATGAGAATACATCCAGACGACCCAAGTACAAGGCCTGTATGTAAACCACCTAACTCTGACTCACCTTGGATCCTCCCTCGTTGAGGAGTAGAGGTCGGGACGCAGAAGACGACGGTCCACAGGCCTCTGCAACAGGTTGGACAATGGTAAACACCCTTAAACTTGTAAAACCTAGAGCGTGAGTTCAGACTACCCTACCACAGACTCTAAGACGACTACTCTCCTAATCACACTTAAGTAACATATCAAAGAGGCCTATGTTGGACATCTCGATGGGGACAGACAGACTTTGTAGGCTATGATTAGTTATTTTGATTCTTATGTCCCAACGAACTAACAGTCCAAAAAATGTAGGTGCATAAACATCACTTTGGCGACCAGTTCCAAAGGCCTATTTACTGCTACAGATACTGTTTCACTGGTTGCTTTATCTCAGGTATTTTTATTATCTTGTATATAGAACAAAACCAACGATGGCAATATTAAGGATTGTGGCCCCCCCCCACAAAAAAAAAGAATACCAATATAAAAAATTCTATTATAGAAAAAAACAAAATCCGCAAATCCTGAGCTCATGGGAGCCACATGAACAAGATCACAACTCTACATTGGTTTGTAAGCCACACTACCCAAAAACAACAAAAACACAAAAAAAAAACCCAACAACGCATACTACATAGCTCCAAAGTCATGGGCTCCGTCCCTATGTTAAGAATCACTCAGGGAGAATACAATCAGATGACCCAAGGTACAAGCTTGTAACCAAACTAACTCTTACTCACCTCGGGTGGGTCCTGGACTGGGGAGCAGAGGATGGGGAGCAGAGGACTGGGGGAGGGTCTCCATCAGAAGGTCTGGAAGGTCCCACAACAGTCACAGCCTCTCTGCAATAGGTTTTTGACAATGTTCAAACACGTTTTAAATTGTAGATAGAGCAAGGGTAGGACTACTACCCCGACTAATACTGTCCTTCTCCCAGTGCTTAAGTAACACAAGAGGCTGTTGTGTAGATCTGGATGGGCCAGACTTTGTAGGCCCGATTTGTTATTTGGAATATTGTGTCCAAAACTGATAGCCAACGTAGTCCATAATGTAGGGCATGAACATATTTTTTGATTAAAATTTAATAAATGACAAGTAAAATAAAATAAAAAGTCACTTACTCAAGTCACTTAGGGGAGGATGTGATCTATATGTATGAATATGTGTATAATTAGAGTTAGTTTTAAGCTCATTCTTAAATTATTTATAGATAGGTATCCATTATCTTGTTTTATTTTTTTATTCTGGTTTGGGCGAGTACGAATTTCCTTCTGTTCTATGTGTGCGGTGCAATGTGGATTTTCCCCACGGTGGACTAATAAAGGTCAATTCTTATCGTATCTTATAAGATCCATCCTGAGTCATTGGTGGCATCCTACACCCCCTCCCCGGGGCTCCACATGGACCAAGATCAAGAAGACATAGCTGCCTGTAAGCCAACTAATACGGCTCACTCGTAGTCCAATCTGAGGGTAGAGGTTGGATGATACCGGAGGGTTTGCCAAAGGTCCACAGCCTCATGCAACAGGTTTTTGACACAGGTTAACACTTTTTAAATTGAAGAGCGAGACCATAATGCAGCGATACTACAACATCATCTAAGGACTACTACTACTATACAAAATCCCTACTATGCAAGCTAAAACACAGATTTATTTTACCACTATGAAACATATCCGTGCAATGTGAAGCATTGTGGACAAAAAGCGATAAGTCATCAAACGCGCTGGATGCGGAAGATGGAGTTCTTCTCCGCAGATACACGCTCCGAGCGGGCAGGCAGACAGTCAAAGCCGGGGAAGAGAGCCCGGGCTTGGAGCAGGAAAAAAGCGACTCTATGATGGGGAAGCCTGGTTTTAAGGGACACTGGTCCCACAAGACTGGTATCAAGATACAGCAACATGATGGGGTATAATGCGTAACAAATGGTGGTCCTATGTTTGTAATTGTTTTGGCCGCTTTTTTCAGATATTATACTTAATCAGTTAGAAATGCTTATGTCTTATACTGAAAAGGTCGATGCGCAGTGAGACAAATGAGGGAGAGCTTGACTGGCACAGCGCGGGGAAAGTTAGTACCATGTCTTATAGCTCCCTTTACACCTCTAGACCTGATCAAATTAAAGCAAAACAACTCAGCGTTTGGCATGGAGATAAAACCCGCGTTCTCAGGCATTTCTAAACTGTCCAGTTTAAAGGGGCTGCGGGGGCACGCCATTTTGTTGCATCAGCTCTGATGAATTTCGATT
>JAIEZT010001084.1:0-22915 GCA_019594935.1 Periophthalmus modestus | reverse complement strand
CAATACAATAAACCACCATCAACACTCACTTCACACACCACACATACACACACACATACCAGGCAATGTTGGCGTTGAAGTGTCTTACTTAAGGAAACAAAAGAAATTAGCGCTCTTCGCACTCGGCCTCATCCGGGAACTCCCGGTAGGTGGCGCTGATTCATACTTGCCTCTGTTTTAGTGTTGGCTTTGAGTTGATTTGTCACCAAACCAAGCAAAAAGACATTGGGAGCAAGTGAGGCACAAAAGGACACCAACATGGGGTTTTCCAGGCATCGCCATGGTAACACCGTGCAAAATACAAAGTTGGCACCTTTGGACTTTTTGACGGGGAAGATGTAAAGAATCAGCGTGCCAATTGTCACATACTTGATTTAAAGGTATGAAGCCGTTATAAGACTTTGAATGTCCAAAAATGTGTAAATTTTCCCATTAGGATAAATGGGTTTTTCACGCATCGCCATGGCAACAAAGTGAAAAAATATGACAGGGTGTGATTGACTTTTTGGATCGGGGATGACAGATGAGTCATTCTGCCAAATTTCACTTAATCCATGAAAGTAATGTTTTTCTCATGAAAATGGGAAATTTTCGGACCCTTCCCATTAGGATAAACATGGGAACTTCGGCGCATCGCCATAGCAACACGGTGCAAGAAACGACATGGGTCTGATTGACTTTATGATCGAGATGACCCACTGGAATTTTGTGTGAAAATTTTGTAACATTTCGGGAAAACTAAATTTGGGGGCCCTCCATGCAAATTATTTGTTATTCTGTAGGGGGCGCAATTGCACCAATTGTTTTCTTTCACAATAATTAGTAGGTCTAGGCCAGAAGTTTTTACAACTGATTCAATTTGAGCTCAATCGGACTTGTATGCGCAAAAACGGGAGCAAATTTGACATTTGAAAAATTGCAAAAAATTCTGAACGGACTTTGCGGCTTTGCCGCACGGAAACCGTGACAGGTTCAACCCGGTAAATTGGATAACTTTTGATGCCCCACTTTGTCTAGATGATGTCCAGTGATTTTCAGCCCTGCAGGTGAAGCGCCTTCAGAGGAGTTGACGAAAATGCGACGTTTACGTTTGACTTTTTTGACGGAGACAAAACTGAAGAATCAGTGTGCCAATCATCATGTTCTTCATTGAGGGTAACAAGTTGTTATAAGACTGTGAAATGTCTGATAATTTGTAAATTGTCCCATTAGGATAACATGGGGTATTTCGCACATTACCATGGCAACCCAGTGAAAAATTATGACATGGGTATAATAGATACTTTTTGATCAGGATGACATGAAGAGTCAGTATGTCAATTTCACATAATTCCATGAAAGTAATATTTTTTCATGAATGGGAAATTGGGACCCATTAGAATAACATGGGCACTTTGGCGCATCGCCATGCCAACACGGTGCAAAAAAAATGACCTGGGTCTGACTGACTTTATGATCGGGATGGTGAAATGGATTTTGGTGTCAAATTTCGTAACATTTGGGGAAAAACTAAATTTTGAGCACTGCCCTCTATGCAAATGTATTTGTATTCTGTAGGGGGCGCTATTGCACCAAATGGTTTTCTTTCATACATAGTAGGTGCAGGCCAGGAAGTTTACGACTGATTCGAATTGAGCTCAATGGACTTTTTCATGCGCAAACGGGAGCAAATTTTGACATTTGAAATGCAAAAAATTCGATGACTTTTTCGGCTTCGCCGCACGGAAACCGTGATACGTATCAATGTAATTGGATAACTTTTGAGCCCCACTTGTCTAGATGATGTCCAGTGATTTTCAGCCCTGCAGGTGAAGCGCTTCAGAGGAGTTGACGAAAAATGGGACATCAACGAAAAATGCTTGACTCGGCATTTCGGAATTTTCAATCCAAGATGGCCGACTTCCGTTTGTCAGAGGGCGTGGCCACAATAATATTTTTTGTTTGGCATCACTTGAAGAATGTGGTATCGAATTTGGTGGCTCTACGACAAAGTTGACGTCGGGGCGTCTCCCATTGAAGGCAATGTATTTGACTTTTGTAGGTGGCGCTGTCGCGCCATTTTTTTTTATGTCCATGATGCACCATATAAAAAAAAATCATTTTTCGGCAGACCTGAATTTGGGCAACATTGGTGAGTTTTCGAATATGTTCAGGGGGTCAAATTCCTGCTCAAAGAGCAAAGAATAAAAAAAATTATAATAATAAAAGCCGCAAGCGGCATCGAAACGGCCCTCGGGGGCCGCGCTTCGCACTCGGCCGACCGGGCACTCCCTGTAGGTGGCGCTGATCCGCCACTGCTATCCGTTTTATTGTGGCTTTGGGCTGCACTTGTCACCAAACAAAGTCAAAAGACATTGGGAGCACTGATGCACAAAATGCACCAACATGGGTTTTTCCAGGCATCGCCATGGCAACACCGTGCAAAAATACAAACTTGGGCACCTTGGACTTTTTTGATGGGGATGATGTAAAGAATCAACGTGCCAAATCTCACATTCTTCATTGAAGGTCTGAAGCCGTTATAAAGACTTTGAAATGTCCCAAAATTTGTAAATTTTCCCATTAGGATATAATGGGGTATTTCACGCATCGCCATGGCAACAGAGTGAAAAATATGACATGGGTGTGATTACTTTTTTTGATCGTGATGACATGATGAGTCATCTGGCAAATTTCACTTAATTCCATGAAACTAATGTTTTTCTCATGAATGGGAAATTTTCGGAGCGTTCCCATTAGGATAACATGGACACGTTTGGCGCATCGTCATGGCAACACGGTACAAAAAAACGACATGGGTCTGATTGATTTATTGATTGGGATGACCCACTGGAATTTTGTGTCAAATTTCGTAACATTTGGGAAAACTAAATTTTGGGCCCTCCATGCAAATGTATTTGTTATTCTGTAGGGGGCGCTATTGCACCAAATTGTTTCTTTTTACAATTAGTAGGTCTAGGCCAGAAAGTTTTACAAACTGATTCGAATTTGAGCCCAATCGGACTTTGTATGCGCAAACGGGAGCAAATTTTGACATTTGAAAATTTGCAAAAATTCCGATGCACTTTTGCGGCTTCGCCGCACGGAAACCGTTATACGTATCAACGTAAATTGGATAACTTTTGATGCCCCACTTGTCCTAGATGAGTCCAGTGATTTTCAGGCCTGCAGGTGAAGCGCCTTCAGAGGAGTTGACGAAAATGCGACGTCAACGAAAATGCTGACTCGGCATTTCGGAATTTCAATCCAAGATGGCCGACTTCCGGTTTGTCAGGGGGCGTGGCCATAATAATATTTTTTGTTTGGCATCACTTGAAGAATGTGTGTACCGAATTTGGTGGCTCTACGACAAAGTTGACGTCGGGGTGTCTCCCATGTGACGCAATGTATTTGACTTTTGTAGGTGGCGCTGTCGCGCCAGTTTTTTATGCCCAATGAAATGCACCATATAAAAAAATAAATTTTTCAGCAGACCTGAATTTTGGGCAAAATTTTGGTGAATTTTCGAATATGTTCAGGGGGTCAAATTCCTGCTCAAAGAGCAGAAGAAGAATAAAAAAATAATTAAAAAAAAAAACAAAGCCGCAAGCGGCGATGATGGCCCTCGCCACGGCGCGACCGCGCTCCCCTCGCGACCGCCGGGGGCCAGCCACCGCCTCACACGCAGCATTCCCCCTGCCCGGCCACCCCCCGGCCGCACGCCCCCCCTCGCCCCCCCCCTCACACTGTTTCCATTCATTTTCAGTGCAGTGTGATCATTGCATTAAACTGGTGGATGGAGAGGCTGTGACTTAGATCCATCAAAATCGTGCATAATACAGGTATAGTCTCATTGACTTTTTGGTTTGGTTTCAGATCTACATTTATTTCCCCAAGTTTCATGCCAATCAGACAAAGTTGTGTGTTTTTTTTTTAATTGCATTATAGGGGGCGCTATAGAGTCCACTGGTCACATGTGCTCATTACTCTGCTGTATTCACATTTTTTTTACATCAGTGGGGGATAGTTGTAGCTTTTTAGACACATCCATGTGTCTGTGAGCAGGAATGAAGGAAACAGGAAATAAAGGTGTTTTTTGACGGTGAGGTATGGACAAACGGCACAAAATTGTTGCAAAAAAGTGGATATTTTATGAAACCACATGTATGTAGATGTGACATGTGAGATATGAGCACATTTGGGCAAAATATGTGTGAGTAGAATCATTTTGAAAACGCGTTGTGTAAAATGTGGTGAATTTTCAATTAAATATGGCCGACTTCCTGTGTGACCTAGAGCAGTGCTTCAATTCACTTTTATGCTTGTCTCACTGTGCTCTATCACTGTGCTGATTTTTGTGTGTCTATTCCTAAATTTACCCGCCTCCTCTGCCATAGGTGTGTGACATTGTAGGGGGCGCCGTGGGGTGGGGGTGCAGGGGACATTTTTCGCGTGATGCCAAATTATGAAAATTTTCACCGAGCTGGTCGATCTGATACCCCCATGTGAGACTTTTCGTCTGCATTTTAGGGGGGTGAAAACGGGGCGAGTTTTGGGAGAAAAAATAATACAGGTTGAGGAGAAACAATGTAATTTAAAGCCGCAAGCGGCGATGATGGCCCTCGCCACGGCGCGACCGCCTCCCTCGCGACCGCCGGGGGCCAGCCACCGCCTCCTCGCATCATTCCCCCCCTGCCCGGCACCCCCCGCCCGCACGCCCCCCCTCGCCCCCCCCTTCACACTGTTTTCCATAGTGCCAGTGGGATCATTGCATTATACTGGTGGAGTCTGTGACTTAGAACCATCAAACTCGTGCATAATACAGGTATAGTGTCATTGACTTTTTGGTTTGTTTTAGGTCTACATTTATCTCCCCAAGTTTTATGCCCAATCAGACAAAGTGTGTGTTTTAATTGTATTATAGGGGGCGCTATAGAGTCCACTGGTCATGTGCTCATTACTCTGCTGTATTTCACATTTTTATTTACATCAGTGGGGATAGTTGTAGCTCTTTAGACACATCCATGTGTCTGTGAGTGGGAATGAAGGAAACAGGAAATAAAGGTTTTTTGACGGTGAGGTATGGACACAAACGGCACAAAAACATGGGATGATTATTGATAAGCTACGTCTATAGATGTGGCATGTGGAGTTATAACTCAATTTAGATGTATAATTTAAGAGTAGATAGCTTTAATATACACATATGTGAAAGTGGTGTGGGAATTTGAAACTAATAATTCAGCCTATTTTTGACAGTGAGCTAACCCAAAACTATAAGGAGTATCCCGAAAAATGGATGATTATTTGAGAAACTCCTCTCTATAGATGTGGGCAATGAGGAGTTTGAAATCATTTAGATAAAAAATGTAAGAGTAGATAGATTCCCATATACACATATGTCAAAGTGGTGTGGGAATTTGGTGAACCAATAATTCAGTCCTATTTTGACAGTGAGCTACACAAAAACTATAATGAATATCCCCAAAAACATGGATGATTATGTGATAAATACCTCTGTAGATGTGGCCTGTGGAATTTCAGGTAGTTTGGTTGAAAAACCTAAGACTAGAAAGGTTTTATATGAACGATTTGTGAAAAGTGGAGTGGTGGTTTCAACCAAAAATGAAGTCATATTTTCACAGCGAGCTACACATAAACCGTGAAGAATATATCCAAAAAAATGGATGATTATTGATAATCAATCTGTATAGATGTGGCATGTGGAGTTTCAGTTCATTGGGATGAGAAAAACGTAGGAGTAGATAGGGTTTCAAAAAGACGTATGCGAAAGTTAGATTTTTCAATGATTTATTCTGGAGTCATTGCGCCCCTGCTGGCCAACCGTGAGAAATAGCCCATGCTTGTAATATAATTTTTGCTTCTTCTGAGGAGTCCAATGTACTCCCCAAATTTGGTATGAATCCGATAAAATTGATGTGTCATGTCTATGGTAGGGGGCGCGCTAGAGTGTTCATTTTGATTACACTTTATATTGCATTTGATTCAGGGCAAATGAAACATATTTGACTGAATTTGAGATGTGTCGGGCAAAGCCCGTTGTGAGTAATATATTTTAAATGTTTTTTGTTGGAGTATTTGCGCCCCTGCTGGCCAATTGTAAGAAATAGCCTATACTCGTAATATAATTTTTTGCTCCTTTTTATGCCCCAAATTTCCCTAAATTTGGTATGAATCCGATAATATTGATGTGTCATGTCTAGGGTAGGGGGCGCTAGAGTGTTCATTTTTGATTAGACTTTATAGTGCATTTGATTCAGGGCCAAAATGAAACATATGTGACTTAAATTTGAGATGTGGTCGGGCAAAGCCCGGTGTGAGGTAATAATATTTTAAATGTTTTTTGTTGGACTCTTTGCGCCCCTACTGGCCAGTTGTGAGAAATGACCTATGCCCATAATATAACTTTTTGGTCCTCGTTATATCCCAGATTTATTCCCCAAATTTGGTTGTAATCCAATAATGTTGACGTTTTCACGTCTATGGTAGGGGCGCTAGAGTTTTCATTTTTCATAATACTTTATAGTCCATTCCATACAGCCATAATTACGCATATGTCATTGTGAATGTGAGATCTGTAGGACAATGCCCCTGGTCGTGAGAGGACAACGAAATTACGACGAAACGAAGGCGTTTTTCGATGGCGCGCGTGCGGGCGGACGACATGAAATTGTCCAAAAAAAAAGCATGTTTCATGAAACCTCATGTGTCCAGATGTGACATGTGAAATCTGACCTCATTTGGATCGAAAACCTAGGACTGATTACAATTTGAAAACATCGTGTTAAAGCGCTGGCGAAGGTTTTGATCCAATATGGCCGACTTCCTGTCCGCCACACGGCATCACTATAGATTGTTTTTTGCTCGTCTCCATGAGCTCTATCATTGGTGCGAATTTTCAGCTAATTCTGAGTCGGGGCTCCTATTTTGTTGAAAATCTCAAAAATTTCAAGGTGGCGCTGTTGAGGCCGGGTGTGCGTTGGACATTTTGGTGATGCGTATTTTATCGAAATTTTCGCGAGGCGGTCGATTTGATACCCCCATGTGAGACTTTTCGTCCACGTTTAGGGGAGTCAAAACGGGGCGAGTTTGGGAGGAAAAATAATAATAATAATTAAGCCGCAAAGCGGCGATGAATGGCCCTCGCCACGGCGCGCGACCGCCTCCCCTCCGCGACCGCCGGGGCCAGCCACCGCCCTCCACGCAGCACTCCCTCTGCCCGGGCCACCCCCGGCCGCACGCCCCCCCTCGGCCCCGCCCCTTCACACTGTTTCCATAGTGCAGTGTGATCATTGCATTAAACTGGTGGAGTCTCTGATTAGAACAATCAAAGTCTTGCATACTACAGTATAGTGTCATTGACTTTTTTGTTTGGTTTTAGGTCTACATTTATCTCCCCAAGTTTCATGCCAATCAGACAAAGTTTTGTGTGTTCCATTGCATTATAGGGGCGCTATAGAGTCCACTGCTCACGTGCTCATTACACTGCTGTATTTTACATTTTTATTTTACATCAGTGGGATAGTTGTAGCTCTTTAGACACATCCATGTGTCTGTTGAGCGGGAATGAAGGAAACAGGAAATAAAGTGTTTTTTGACGGTGAGGTATGGACAAACGCACAAAATTGACATTCAAAAATGGGATGTTTTATGAAACCTTATGTGTGTACGTGGTGACATGTGAAATCTGAGCACATTTGGGCAAATATGTGTGAGTAGAATCATTTTGAAAACGTGATGCATAAAATGTGGTTAATTTTCTATTAAATATGGCCGACTTCCTGTTTGTCACATAGAGCAGTGCTTCAATTCACTTTTATGCTGTCTCACTGTGCTCTATCACTGGTGCTGATTTTTTGTGTGTCTATTCCTAAATTTACCTGCCTCCTCTGCCATAGGTGTGACATTGTAGGGGGCGCCGTGGAGTGGGAGTGCAGTGGACATGTTTGTGATGCCAAATTTATGAAAATTTTCACCGAGCTGGTCGATGTGATACCCCCATGTGAGACTTTTCCGTCTGCGTTTAGGGGGGTGGAAAACGGGCGAGTTTGGGCGGAAAAATAATACAGATTCAGGAGAAACAATGTTAATTTAAAGCCGCAAAGCGGCGTGATGATGGCCCTCGCCACGGCGCGACCGCCTCCCCTCGCGACCGCCGGGGGCCAGCCATCGCCTCCACGCAGCGTTCCCCCTGCCCGGCCACCCCCCAGCCGCACGCCCCCCCCCGCCCCCCCCCCCTTCACACTGTTTCCATAGTGCAGTGTGGACATTGCATTAAACTGGTGGAGTCTGTGACTTAGAACCATCAAAATCGTGCATAATACAGGTATAGTGTCATTGACTTTTTGGTTTGGTTTCAGGTCTACATTTATCTCCCCAAGTTTTATGCCAATCAGACAAAGTTGTGTGTTTTAATTGCATTATAGGGGGCGCTATAGAGTCCACTGGTCACGTGCTGATTACTGTGCTGTATTCACATTTTTATTTTACATCAGTGGGGATAGTTGGTAGCTTTTAGACACATCCATGTGTCTGTGAGCAGGAATGAAGGAAAACAGGAAATAAAGGTGGTTTTTGACGGTGAGGTATGGACAAACGGCACAAAATTGTTGCAACAAAAAAGTGGATATTTATGAAACCACATGTATGTAGATGTGACATGTGAGATATGAGCACATTTGGGCAAAATATGTGTGAGTATAGAATCATTTTGAAAACGCGTTGTGTAAAATGTGGTGAATTTTCAATTAAATATGGCCGACTTCCTGTGTGACCTAGAGCAGTGCTTCAATTCACTTTTATGCTTTTGTCTCACTGTGCTCTATCACTGTGCTGATTTTTGTGTGGTCTATTCCTAATTTACCCGCCTCCTCTGCCATAGGTGTGCAGACATTTTAGGGGCCGCTGTGGGGGTGGGGGTGCAGGGGGACATGTTTGTGATGCCAAATTTATGAAAATTTTCACCGAGCTGGTCGATCTGATACCCCCATGTGAGACTTTTCGTCTGCATTTAGGGGGTGAAAACGGGGCGAGTTTGGGGAGAAAAATAATACAGGTTGAGGAGAAACAATGTTAATTTAAAGCCGCAAGCGGCGATGATGGCCCTCGCCACGGCGCAACCGCCTCCCCTCACGACCGCCGGGGGCCAGCCACCACATCCACGCATCATTCCCCCTGCCCGGCCACCCCCGGCCGCACGCCCCCCCTCGTCCCTCCCTTCACACTGTTTCCATAGTGCAGAGTGATCATTGCATTAAACTGGTGGAGTCTGTGACTTAGAACCATCAAACTCGTGCATAATACAGGTATAGTGTCATTGACTTTTTGGTTTGGTTTTTTTTTTTAGGTCTACATTTATCTCCCCAAGTTTTATGCCAATCAGACAAAGTTGTGTGTTTTTTAATTGTATTATAGGGGGCGCTATAGAGTCCACTGGTCACGTGCTCATTACTCTGCTGTATTCACATTTTTATTTTACATCAGTGGGGATAGTTGTAGCTCTTTAGACACATCCATGTGTCTGTGAGTGGGAATGAAGGAAACAGGAAAATAAAGGTGTTTTTTGACGGTGAGGTATGGACAAAACGGCACAAAACATGGATGATTATTGATAAGCTACGTCTATAGATGTGGCATGTGGAGTTATAACTCATTTTAGATGTATAATTTAAGAGTAGATAGCTTTAATATACACATATGTGAAAAGTGGTGTGGGAATTTGAAACTAATAATTCAGTCCTATTTTGACAGTGAGCTACACAAAAAAACTATAATGAATATCCTCAAAAAAAAGGATGATTATTGATAAGCTACGTCTATAGATGTGGCATTTGGAGTTTGAAATTATTTAGATTAAAAAATGTAAGAGTAGATAGCTTTAAAATACACATATATGAAAGTGGTGTGGGAATTTCGAACCAATAATTCAGTCCTATTTTGACAGTGAGCTACACAAAAAAACTATAATGAATATCCCCCCAAAAATGGATGATTATTGATAATCAACCTGTATAGATGTGGACATGAGGAGTTTGAATACATTTAGATGTATAATTTAAGAGTAGATAGCTTTAATATACACATATGTGAAAAGTGGTGTGGGGGAATTTGAAACTAATAATTCAGTCCTATTTTGACAGTGAGCTACACAAAAAAACTATAATGAATATCCTCAAAAAAAAATGGATGATTATTGATAAGCAACCTGTATAGATGTGGCCTATGGGGTTTCAGCTCATTGGGATGAAAAACGTAGGAATAGATAGATTCCATATACACATATGTCAAAGTGGTGTGGGAATTTCGAACCAATAATTCAGTCCTATTTTGACAGTGAGCTACACAAAAAACTATAATGAATATCCCCAAAAAACATGGATGATTATTGATAAAACTACCTCTGTAGATGTGGCCTGTGGAGTTTCAGGTAGTTGGTTTTTGAAAAACCTAAGACTAGAAAGGTTTTATATGAACGAATGTGAAAGTGGAGTGGTTTTTTTTTCAATCCAAAAATGAAGTCATATTTTCGTACACAGCGAGCTACACATAAACCGTGAAGAATATCCCCCAAAAAAATGGATGATTATTGATAATCAATCTGTATAGATGTGGCATGTGGAGTTTCAGTTCATTGGGATGAAAAACGTAGGAGTAGATAGGGTTTCAAAAAGAGACGTATGCGAAAGTTAGATTTTTCAATGATTTATTCTGGAGTCATTGCGCCCCTGCTGGCCAACCGTGAGAAATAACCCATGCTTGTAATATAATTTTTTTGCTTCTTCTGAGGTGTCCAATGTACTCCCCAAAATTTGGTATGAATCTGATAAAAATTGATGTGTCATGTCTATGGTAGGGGGCGCTAGAGGGTTCATTTTGATTACACTTTATATTGCATTTGATTCAGGGCCAAATTAAACATATTTGACTGAAAATTTGAGATGTGTCGGGCAAAGCCCGTGTGAGTAATATAGTTTTTAATGTTTTTTGTTTGAGTATTTGCGCCCCTGCTGGCCAATTGTAAGAAATAGCCTATACTCGTAATATAATTTTTTTGCTCCTTTTTATGCCCCAAATTTATTCCCTAAATTTGGTATGAATCCGATAATATTGATGTGTCATGTCTAAGGTAGGGGGCGCTAGAGTGTTCATTTTGATTAGACTTTATAGTGCATTTGATTCAGGGCCAAATGAAACATATGTGACTTAAATTTGAGATGTGTCGGGCAAAGCCCGTGTGAGTAATATATTTTTTAAATGTTTTTTGTTTGGACTCTTTGCGCCCCCTACTGGCCAGTTGTGAGAAATGACCTATGCCCATAATATAACTTTTTGGTCCTCGTTATATCCCAGATTTATTCCCCAAATTTGGTTGTAATCCAATGATGTTGACGTTTCACGTCTATGCTAGGGGGCGCTAGAGTTTTCATTTTCATAAAACTTTATAGTCCATTCCATACATGCCATAATTACACATATGTCATGTGAATGTGAGATCTGTAGGACAATGCCCCTGGTCGTGAGAGGACAACGAAATTACACGAAACGAAGGCGTTTTTCGATGGCGCCGTGCGGGCGGACGACATGAAATTGTCCAAAAAAAAAAAGCATGTTTCATGAAACCCCCATGTGTCCAGATGTGACATGTGAAATCTGACCTCATTTAGATCGAAAACCTAGGACTGATTACAATTTGAAAACATCGTGTTAAAGCGCTGGCGAAGGTTTGATCCAATATGGCCGACTTCCTGTCCGCCACACGGCATCACTATAATATTGTTTTTGCTCGTCTCCATGAGCTCTATCATTGTGCGAATTTCAGCTAATTCTGAGTCGGGGCTCCCTATTAGTTTGAAAAATCTCAAAATTTCAAGGTGGCGCTGTTGAGCCGGTGTGCGTTGGACATTTTGGTGATGCGTATTTTATCGAAATTTTCGCGCGAGGGCCGGTCGATTTGATACCCCCATGTGAGACTTTTCGTCCACGTTTAGGGGTCAAAACGGGGCGAGTTTGGGAGGAAAAAATAATAATAATAATAAGAAAGAAAAAGAAACCGAGCGAAAACAATACCCCCCCTCGCCGTCACTTCGTGAGCGGCGAGGGCCAATTAAAGCCGCAAGCGGCGATGATGGCCCTCGCCACGGCGCAACCGCCTCCTCCCTCGCGACCGCCGGGGGCCAGCCACCGCCTCCACGCATCATTCCCCCTGCCCGGCCACCCCCCCGGCCGCACGCCCCCCCTCCCCCCCCCCCCCTTCACACTGTTTCCATAGTGCAGAGTGATCATTGCATTATCCATTGCATTAAACTGGTGGAGTCTGTGACTTAGAACCATCAAACAAAAAG
Source organism: Periophthalmus modestus (assembly GCA_019594935.1). Taxonomy (NCBI): domain Eukaryota; kingdom Metazoa; phylum Chordata; class Actinopteri; order Gobiiformes; family Gobiidae; genus Periophthalmus; species Periophthalmus modestus. The sequence goes on along the minus strand of JAIEZT010001084.1, from coordinate 10,574 downwards.
TCGTGCATAATACAGGTATAGTGTCATTGACTTTTTGGTTTGGTTTTAGGTCTACATTTATCTCCCCAAGTTTTATGCCAATCAACAAAGTTGTGTGTTTTAATTGTATTATAGGGGGCGCTATAGAGTCCACTGGTCACGTGCTCATTACTCTGCTGTATTCACATTTTTATTTTACATCAGTGGGGATAGTTGTAGCTCTTTAGACACATCCATGTGTCTGTGAGTGGGAATGAAGGAAACAGGAAATAAAGGTGTTTTTTTTTGACGGGTGAGGTATGGACAAACGGCACAAAACATGGATGATTATTGATAAGCTACGTCTATAGATGTGGCATGTGAGTTTATAACTCATTTAGATGTATAATTTAAGAGTAGATAGCTTTAATATACACATATGTGAAAAGTGGTGTGGGAATTTGAAAACTAATAATTCATTTCGTCCTATTTTGACAGTGAGATACACAAAAACTATAATGAATATCCTCAAAAAAATGGATGATTTATGATAAGCTACGTCTATAGATGTGGCATTTGGAGTTTGAAATTATTTAGATTAAAAATGTAAGAGTAGATAGCTTTAATATACACATATATGAAAGTGGTGTGGGAATTTCGAACCAATAATTCAGTCCTATTTTGACAGTGAGCTACACAAAAAACTAAATGAATATCCCCCAAAAAATGGATGATTATTGATAATCAACCTGTATAGATGTGCCATGAGGGAGTTTGAATCATTTAGATGTATAATTTAAGAGTAGATAGCTTTAATATACACATATGTGAAAGTGGTGTGGGAATTTGAAACTAATAATTCAGTCCTATTTTGACAGTGAGCTACACAAAAACTATAATGAAATATCCTCAAAAATGGATGATTATTGATAAGCAACCTGTATAGATGTGGCCTATGGAGTTTCAGTCAGCTCATTGGGATGAAAAACGTAGGAATAGATAGATTCCATATACACATATATGAAAGTGGTGTGGGAATTTCGAACCAATAATTCAGTCCTATTTTGACAGTGAGCTACACAAAAACTATAATGAATATCCCCAAAAACATGGATGATAATTGATAAACTACCTCTGTAGATGTGGCCTGTGGAGTTTCAGGTAGTTTGGTTGAAAAACCTAAGACTAGAAAGGTTTTATATGAAAAAGAATGTGAAAGTGGAGTGTTTTTTTTCAATCCCAAAAATGAAGTCATATTTTCACAGCGAGCTACACATAAACCGTGAAGAATATCCCCCCAAAAAATGGATGATTATTGATAAGTACCTCTGTAGATGTGGCCTGTGGAGTTTGAACTCATTTGGATGTATAATTGAAGAGTAGATAGCTTTAATATACACATATGTCAAAGTGGTGTGGGAATTTTAAACTAATAATTAAAGTCCTATTTTGACAGTGAGCTACACAAAAAAACTATAATGAATATCCCCCAAAAAATGGATGATTATTGATAAGCAATCTGTATAGATGTGGCATGTGGAGTTTCAGTTCATTGGGATGAAAAACGTAGGAGTAGATAGGTTTCCAAAAAGACGTATGCGAAAAGTGAGATTTTTCAATGATTTATTCTGGAGTCATTGCGCCCCTGCTGGCCAACCGTGAGAGAATAACCCATGCTTGTAATATAATTTTTTTTGCTTCTTCTGAGGTGTCCAATGTACTCCCCAAATTTGGTATGAATCCGATAAAATTGATGTGTCACGTCTATGGTAGGGGCGCGCTAGAGGGTTCATTTTGATTACACTTTATATTGCATTTGATTCAGGGCCAAATGAAACATATTTGACTGAAATTTGAGATGTCTCGGGCAAAGCCCGGTGAGTAATATATTTTTTAAGTGTTTTTTGTTGGAGTATTTGCGCCCCTGCTGGCCAATTGTAAGAAATAGCCTATACCCGTAATATAATTTTTTGCTCCTTTTTGTGCCTTAAATTTTATTCTCTAAATTTGGTATGAATCCGATCATATTGATGTGTCATGTCTATGGTAGGGGGCGCTAGAGTGTTCATTTTGATTAGACTTTATAATGCATTGATTCAGGGCCAAATGAAACATACGTGACTTAAATTTGAGATGTGTCGGGCAAAGCCCGTGTGAGTAATATATTTTAAAATGTTTTTTTTGTGGACTCTTTGCGCCCCTACTGGCCAGTTGTGAGAAATGACCCATGCCCATAATATAACTTTTTGGTCCTCGTTTATCCCAGATTTATTCCCCAATTTGGTTGTAATCCAATAATGTTGACGTTTCACGTCTATGCTAGGGGGCGCTAGAGTTTTCATTTTCATAATACTTTATAGTCCATTCCATACATGCCATAATTACACATATGTCATGTGAATGTGAGATCTGTAGGACAATGACCCCTGGTCGTGAGAGGAGAGACAACGAAATTACAGGAAACGAAGGCGTTTTTCGATGGCGGCGTGCGGGGCGAACGACATGAAATTGTCCCAAAAAAAAAAAGCATGTTTCATGAAACCCCATGTGTCCATGATGACATGTGAAATCTGACCTCATTTGGATCGAAAACCTAGGACTGATTACATTTTGAAAACAGGCGGGCGAGAAATGTGGCGAATTTTCGATCGAATATGGTGGACTTCCTGTCCGCCTTAGGGCTAGCACTATGATTGGCTTTTTTTGCTCGTCTCCATGAGCTCTATCACTGATGCGAATTTGGCTTTGCTACGGCGAAATATGCGGTCGGCTCCCAATTCATTTGAAAATTTGCAATTTTCTAGGTGGCGCTGTCGAGCCTGTGTGGCGTGGGTCATTTTCGTGATGCTTATTTTATCGAATTTTTCGCGAGGCCGATCGATCTGATACCCCCATGTGAGACTTTTCGTCGACGTTTAGGGGGTGAAAATCGCGATCCCAGGGGGAGAGAAAATAATAATAATAATAATAAAAAACTGCAAGCAGTGATAAAGGCCCTCGCCACCCTGCGACCGCGGGGTTCACGCCACCGCGGAGTTCGACGCCACGCGGAGTTCGCGCCTCTCGTTCCCGCTTACATCGCCCCCTCCTCTCCAAAAACAGCGACTGAGTAATACTACTCCATTCATTCCAATGAGAGCATTTATGACATTTCACACACCTGCACGGTTCGAAATAGAGGTATGTTCTTCATTGCTTTTTGTTCAGTATGATGAGTGGAAATATGTGTACCAATGTCAATGGTCCAATGCCAAAGTACATTTTTTCATCCCAGTTAACCAAAACCCATGTATTTCAAGAGAAAATGTCGGTCGTTTGCCATGCCAACACACTTGCAAATAGAGGTATGTTCTCATTGGCTTTTTTGTTCAGTATGGAGATAGGGAGGTCCATGCCAAATTTCAAAAGTTTTTGACAAAGTAAAAATTTTTTGGTCCCATTCAAAATTTCAGGGGGGCGCTGTGGAGCAATGGATTGTCTCATCTATGTAAACTGTATATCGTTACATTCAGATAAACATTGTGACCAAAGTGTATATTAATGCCGGTTAACAAGACGCTGCATGTTTTGAGTTACGTACAATTTAATACTTGAAAAAAACGCCATTTTTCTTCGGCATGTTGGCCCACACCCACATTTTATGACTTAGAAAAAATCCGAGTGAGTCGCCTTCATCCCACATGGGTCTAGTTTATTTGACCAATTTGCAAGTTTGTTGAATGAAAATCCATTGCGTAAAAAATCCAAACGTGACAGTTAAAATGTCAAAAAAATGGGGTGTTCGCCCACAATGGCCGACTTCCTGTAGGGTTTAGGGTGGGGTCATAATATAATTTTTTACTTGTCTTGACATGTTCTATGAGTCTACTAAATTTCATTTGTCTAAGATGAAAAATGTCTGTCATTGCCGTAATGTATTTTGAACTTTGAGGTGGCGCTACTGAGTCATTTTGCAAGATTAATTTTTTTTCACATTGAAATACCAATTTTTTTTCACCAACCTTGAATTTGGGTCACAGTTGGATTTAGTGCAGAGCATCTATTTAGTCGACAACAAAGTCCAGTACTCTGAACCCCATTCATTTCAATGACACATTTATGATGTTACCACGGTAACATAGTTGTAGATAGAGGTATGTTCTATTGCTTTTGTGTTCAGTATGTCAAGCCAGATGTCCATGTCAAATTTCAAAGTTTATGACAAAGTAATTTTTTTTCAGTCTCATTCAAAAGTTCAAGGGGGCGCTGTGGAGCAAGTAATGTCCTGGACTTATCGTAAATTGTATGTTGTTGCATTCAGTTTAACTTTTTGAACAAAAACGTATATTAATGCCGGAAAATAGGACCCTGCATTTTTGGTTAGTGCGCAATTTAAAATTCAAAAAAGGGCTTTTTCCTTAGCAGCTTACCACGCCCACATTTTATAACATAAAAAAATTCAAGACATGGCCCACAATTCCCACATGGGTTTATTTCATTTGACCAATTTCCAAGTTATTATGAATAGAATGGGTTGTTTGTAAAATCCATTTGCGTAAAAAATTCAAATGTGAGAGTTAAAATTTCCAAAAAATGGGCTTCCACCCACAATGGCCGACATCCGGTAGGGTTTAGGGGGGGGTCATAATATAATTTTTACGTTGTTTTGACATGTTCTATGGTGTCTACCAAATTTCATTTGTCTACGATGGAAAGGTCTGTCATTGCGTAATGGATTTGAACTTGGAGGTGGCGCTATGGAGTCATTTTGAAAACATTAATTTTTTTTTGCACATCAAATTACACATTTTTTCACCAACTTTGAATTTGGGGTCATAGTTGGATTAGTGCAGAGCATCTATTGAGTCTAAAACAAAGTTCCAGTACTCTGAAACCCCATTCATTCAATGACACATTTATGATGTTACCATGGTAACATAGTTACAAATAGAGGTATGTTCTCATTGGCTTTTTTGTTCAGTATGTGAAGCCAGATTTCCATGTCAAATTTCAAATTTTTTGACAAAGTAATTTTTTTTAGTCCCATTCAAAGTTCAAGGGGGCGCTGTGGAGCAAGTAATGTCTGACTTATGTAAATTGTATGTCATTGCATTCAGATCAAGATTTCAACAAAACGTATATTAATGCCGGGAAATAGGACGCTGCGTGTCTCAGTTATTGGCAATTTAAAAACGTTCAAAAATGCTTTTTTTTCTTTGCAGGCTGGCCACACCACCATTTAATGAAGGTAAAAAAAAATCCAAGACAGGTGAACTTTATCCCCACATGGGTGTTTGTCATTTTGACCAAATTTTCAAGTTTTCTAGAATAGAAATCCATTGCGTAAAAAATCCAAACGTGGAGAGGTAAAAATGTCAAAAAAATGGGGTTCCGCCCACAATGGCGGACTTCCTGTAGGGTTTAGGGTGGGGTCATAATACAATTTTTTACTTGTCTTCACATGTTTCTATGGTTTCTACCAAATTCATTGTCTACGACGAAAAAGGTCTCTCATTGCGGTAATGTATTTTTGATTTTTTGAGGTGGTGGCGCTACTGAGTCAATTTGATATGTGAATTTTTTTGCAACATTAAAATAATAAATTTTTCACCAACCTTGAATTTTGGGTCCAATAAAATGGACTTTTTTTTGTTAACGTTCAGGGGGTCAAAAATGGCTTCAATTGGCAACCAAAATAATACGAATAATAATAATAATAATGGAAACTCATTTTTTCCCCTTTTTTTTTCTCCAAACCACAAAAAGCTACAGTGTGTGGGACTTTCTCACATTGTGCACCCTCACCAATAAGGCCACTGTGAATTTTTCACAAGTCCACGACCAATCACTTGTCTGCCTACGAATTTTTGAAAATGAAATTTGAAGAGGGCGCTAGAGAGGTCAATTTGGTAAGATAGTGCAATGATTTGCCTATCATTGTGGTTCAGCTCACAAATGTGCATATAACGCTGTATTAGCGTTTTCCCAACAAAAAATGTTTATGTGAACGAGAACCTATTTATCGAAATATTCCAAAAATTGCAATTTTGTATAAAATTCCCCATGACCTACTACCAGGAAAAGGTCCTATATTCAAATATAATTGAGATCTTAATCTCACATGGGTTTAGTGGGTTTGCGCCAAATTTGAAGGGGTTTTGATGTGAAAACTGGCGAGGAGATGTCTGAATGTGAGGGTTGTGCGCTTTTGTCATCACCGGTTTGATCAATATGGCCGACTTCCTGTACATTTTAGGGCGGGGCCACCATATCATTTTTGTCAGGTCCCGACATTTCTATTTTTTGACGGGTCGTGAGTTCAGATTTTTACGTCTGACGACTTTTTTTTTCGAGTCGGGCTCCCCATAGGCCCAATGAAAATCAGCGTTGAGGTGCGCTACGAGTCGTCTTTCGTTATTTTGATTTGCGGTCCTTCGGGGACAATTAGGGCTTGGCGAGTTCTAATTTTTGACACCACTCACTGGCATGTCGGGGCGTGTATAACCACTTGATTTTTGCCATTTTCCCCGTTTCGGACGCGAAGGCTTTTAATGAGTCCCCTCGCCGGGACGTTGTCTCCGGCTGGGCCTAATAATAATAATAAGAAAGAAAAAAAACTTTCGAAGAAACAATACCCCTCGCCGTCACTTCGGGAGCGGCGAGGGCCAATAAGATAAGAAGAAACCGAGCGAAAACAATACTCCCTCGCCGTCACTTCGTGAGCGGCGAGGTCCAATTAAAGCCGCAAGCGGCGATGATGGCCCTCGCCACGGCGCGACCCGCCTCCCCTCGCGACCGCCGGGGGCCAGCCACCGCCTCCACGCAGTATCCCCCCCGCCTGGCCAACCCCCGGCCGCTCGCCCCCCCTCCCTAGCCCCCCCCTCACACTGTTTCCATAGTGCAGAGTGATCATTGCATTAAAATGGTGGAGTCTGTGACTTAGAACCTTCAAACTCGTGCAGATAATAAAGGTATAGTCCTCATTGACTTTTTTTGTTTTGTTTCAGGTCTTTTATTATCTCCCCAAGTTTCATGCCAAATCACACAAAGTGTGTTGTTTGTTTAATTGCATTATAGGGGGCGCTATAGAGTCCACTGGTCACAATGCTCATTACTCTGCTGCGTTCACATTTTATTTACATCAGTGGGGATAGTTGTAGCTCTTTTTAGAACCACCATGGTCTGTGGTGGAAATGAATGAAGGAAACAGGAAATAAAGGTGTTTTTTGACCGGTGAGGTATGGACAAACGGCACAAAACATGGATGCATTTATGATAAGCTACGTCTATAGATGTGGCATGTGGAGTTATCAACTCATTTAGATGTATAATTTAAGAGTAGATAGCTTTAATATACACATATGTCAAAGTGGTGTGGGAATTTGAAACTAATAATTAAGTCCTATTTTGACAGTGAGCTACACAAAAATATAATGAGTATCCCCCCCCGAAAAAATGGATGATTATTGATAAGCTATGTCTATAGATGTGGCATTTGGAGTTTGAAATCATTTAGATAAAAATGTGAAGAGTAGATAAGATCCATATACACACATATATGAAAGTGGTGTGGGGAATTTCAAAACCAATAATGCAGTCCTATTTTGACAGGAGCTACACAAAAACTATAATGAAATATCCCCCAAAAAAATGGATGATATTGATAATCAACCTGTATAGATGTGGCAGGAGGAGTTGGACTCATTTAGATGTATAATTTAAGAGTAGATAGCTAATATTACACATATATGAAAGTGGTTGCTGGGAATTTCAAACAAAAAAAACAATAATTCAGTCCTATTTTGACAGTGAGCTACACAAAAAAACTTATAAGAATATCCTCAAAAAAAATGGATGATTATGATAAGCAATCTGTATAGATGTTGGACTATGAGTTTCAGCTCATTGGGATGAAAAAACATAGGAATAGAATAGATTCCATATACCCAAATATGACAATGGTGTGGGAATTTCGAACCAATAATTTCAGTCCTATTTTGACAGTGGAGCTACACAAAAAACTATAATGAATATCCCCAAAAAACATGGATGATTATTGAGAAACTACCTCTATAGATGCTGGCATGAGGAGTTTCAGGTAGTTTGGTTGAAAAACCTAAGATAGAAAGGTTTTATATGAAACGAAGCGTGAAGGTGAGTGTTTTTTCAATCCAAAAAGAAGTCTATTTCACACGGCGAGAGCTACACATAAACCGTGAAGAATATCCAAAAAAATGGATGATTATGATAATCAACCTCTGTAGATGTGGCCTGTGGACGTTTGAAGTATTTAGTTGTATAATTAAGAGTAGATACTTTAATATAAAGATTGTCACAAGTGGAGTGGGACTTTTCAACTAATAATCAAGTCATATTTTGTGCCGGCGAGCTACACAAAAAACTATAAGGAATATCCCCCAAAAAAAACGGATGAGTATTGGATAATCAAATCCGTTAGAATGTGGAATGTATGGAGTTCAGTTCATTGGGAATGAAAAACGTAGGAGTAGATTAGGTTCAAAAAGACGTATGCGAAAGTGAGATTTTTTCAATGATTATTATGGAGTCATTGCGCCCATGATGGCCAACCGTGAGAAAAAAACCCCATGCTTGTAATATAATTTTTTGACTCTTCTGAGGGTGTCCAATCTAGATCCCCAAATTGGTATGAATCGATAAAATTGATGGTCACGTCATGGTAGGGGGCGTAGAGGGTTCATTTGATTACATTTATATTGCATTTGATTGAGGGCCAAACAATAAACATGATCTGACGAATTTGAGATGTCTCGGGCAAAAGCCCGTGTGAGTAATAGATTTTTAAAGTTTTTTGTTGAGTATTTGCGCCCCATGCTGGCAAATTGTAAAGAAATAGCCTATACCCGTAGATATAATTTTTTGCTCCTCATTCTTTTTTTTTGCCCCAAATTATTCCCTAAATTGGTATGAATCGATAATATTGATGTATGTCACGTCTATGGTAGGGGGCGCTAAAGTGTTCATTTGATTAGGACGTCTTAAACGCATTTGATTCAGGGCCAAAATGAAACATAGTGTGACTTAATTTGAGAGGTGTCGGGCAAAGCCCGTGAGTAATATATTTTTAAATGTTTTTTGTATGGAGTCTTTGCGCCCCTACTGGCCAGTTGTGTGAAATGACCCATGCCCATAATATAATTTTGGTCGTTATCGTTCATATCCCAGATTTATTCCCAAATTTGGTTGTAATCCAATAAGGTTGACGTTTTCACGTCTATGCTAGGGGGCGCTAGAGTGTTCATTTTCATTACACTTTATAGCCATCCATTACATGCCATAATTACACATATGTCATGGAGTGTGAGATCTGTAGGACAATGCCCCCTGGTCGTGAGAGAGGACAAACGAAATTACAGGAAACACGAAGGCGTTTTTTTCGATGGGGCGTGTGCGGGCGTTCACGAACATGACATTGTCCCAAAAAAAGCATGTTCATGAAAACCCCATGTGTCCAGATGTGACCATGTGAAATCTGACGTCTTTTGGATGAGAAACCTGGGACTGATTACATTTTGGAAAACAGGCGGCGAGAATGTGGGCGAATTATTCGACGTAGAATATGCAACGACTTCATGTCAGCCTTAAGGGCAAGCACTATGATTGGCTTTTTTGCTCGTCTCCATGAGCTCTATCACTGTTGCGAAATTTGGCCGTTGCTACGGCCGAAATATTGCGAGTCGGCCTCCCAATTTCATTCGAAAATTTGCAATTTTCTAGGTGGCGATGGAGTCCTGCGTGTTCTGGGTAATTTTGTGATGCATATTTTTTCGAATTTTTTCGCGAGGCCGATCGATTTGATACCCCCATGTGAGACTTGCCGTAGAAGTTTAAGGGGTTGAAAATCGCGAGCCCAGGGGGAGAAAAAATAATAATAGATTAATCATAATAATTACAATGCAAGCAGTGATAAAGCCCTTCGCCACCCTTGCGACCGCGGGAACACGCACGCGGCAGTTCCGCGCCCTTCGTTTTCCCACGACATCGCCCCTCCACCAAAACAGCAACTGAGTAATATACTCCTTCATTCCAATGAGAGCAGTTTTGAAATTTTCACACCTGCACAGTTAGGAATAGGATGTCTTCATGGCTTTTGCGTTCATGCATGAGAGTGGGGAATATTGGTGTACCAAATTTCGCGTGTCCCCCATGACAAAAAATTTTTTCATCCCAGTTAACCAAAAACCCATGTATTAATGAGAACCCCATGCTTGTCGTTGCCATGCGCAACACACTTCAAAGAGAGGTAGTCGTCAGTGGCTTTTTAGTTTCCGTATGGAGAAGGGCTGTCCATGAGAATGCACATTTTTTGAAAAAGTAAAATTTTTTGGGTCCATCACACCAATTTCCAGGGGGCGCGTGGGCACGTAATAGGACACAATGTAATAATGGATATCTATTTCAGAAATAATTTGGGCAAAAGGGATGAATGCCGGGAAAACAGAGCACTGATATTGGGTACATCGCGAATAATACTTCCCAAAAAAATAGATTTTTCTTTGCATGGTGGGCAACACCCACATTTATGATTAGGCAAAATCCACGAGTCCCCTTTAAACAAGGGTTAGTTCATTTTTCTCCAATTTCAAGTTTCTTCAATG
>JAIEZT010001083.1:0-22961 GCA_019594935.1 Periophthalmus modestus | reverse complement strand
TGGGTCAGAACAACAAGCAGCGTCAACAGGAAGGACTGAACTTGGACAAACCCAGGAGCTAAAACGAATGAGAGCAGGAAACCCAGGACTAGACCAGGACTAGACAGGACTTAGACCAGGACCGTTAGAACCCGATTAAAGAGTAATAGACCAGGACTAGACCAGGACTAGACCGGATAGGACCAGGATATAAGGCAGGACTAGACCAGACTAGACTAGGCGCAAAACCAGGACAGACCAGGACTAACCCCAGGACTAAACAGAACTAGACCAGGACTAAACCAGGACTAAAACAAGAACTAGACCAGGAATAGGAACTAGGGCAAAACCAGAACTAAAACCAGGACTAGACGAGGGACTAAACGAGGAACTTAAACCAGGACTAGAGCAGGACTACCCTGGACTAAAACCAGGACTAGACCAGGGCTGAACCAGAACTAAAACCAGGCGCCCCTAAACCAGGACCTGAACCAGGAATTAAACCAGGACCTAACACCCAGAACTAAACCAGGACTAGACCAGGACTAGACCAGGGATTACAACCAGAGGCCTAAAACCAGGAAATTAACGCAAGGAATCTAGGACCAGGACTAGTTACTAGGGCACAAAATCACCGAACTAAATCCAGGGACTTAGACCAGGTCTAAACCAGGTTCTAAATCAGGCAGTCTAAACACGGTCTGATCAATCCAGGACTAAACCAGGACTAAACCAGGACCTAACCAGGACTAAAAACCAGGTTAAACCAGGTCTAAACAGGTCTAAACCAGGTCTTAACCCAGGAGCAGAGAAATAAGGAACACGTCGTGGGTTGTGCTCACACTTAATGAGACGTCTGTGGGTGTTACAAGTATTTACAGAGTTTTAGAGTTTTTAAACATGGTTTCACATTCATCACTTTCCGTCTGAAAAAAAGGCTACCTCCCACTTGAAACGTCTCATTATGTAACGGAACACTTTAGATCACAAACACTAATGAAGCGAGGAACAAGACTAGTGACGGAAATACTACACTGTTGACTTCTCGTGTTGTCCTGGAGAAAACTACCTTTACGTTTTATTTCAGTGGCAGCGGCCACCTTCAGGTAGTTTTTAAGTCTTTGTTCAGTGTTTTATTATTCAATGATTAAAGTCCAGGCATTAAAATCAAAATCTAAGGAAAATGTTAGAATTTGGCAACTCAAAAACTCAACACCAACTTAATCACGTGAGCAAATATTTCCCACTGACAAAAACAAGATCTGCCAAAAAAAGCCAGTGTCCTGTTAAATCCCTCTCACCAGGAGGTCGCGGGTCTCGACTCCTGGTGTATAAAATAAATCGTTTTGTCGGACGTCAAAAGCAAAAGCTCTGCTTGGCACTTGTTGTGGTTTTATCATTTTGAGGCTTAAGAAACTTTTAAAAAAAGAAATAAAAACATTTTTTTTAAAGGAAATGACAATGACATCTCCATAAGGACAAAAAAGCTACGTAGTGCAGCTTTTACTGACCAAACCAATATAAAGGCCTGCGAGAGAAGCAGGTTTAAACCGAGTGACCTCGATCGTCTGACACTTTTAAATGTTTTTAACCTGCGTGAGTCAAACGGGACGGGCGTGTTGTGACTGAAAAAACTCAAATCTGTTTCGTGTTGAGCAGAAAAGTGAGGGAGACGAAGAAGGAGGAGGAAGAAGGAGACGAAGAAGGAGACGAAAAAGGAGAAGAAGAAGAGACGAAGAAGGAGACGAAGAAAGAAAGGAGACGGAGAAGGAGACGAAGAAGGAGATGAAAAGAAGGAGACGGATGAAGGAGACGAAGAAGGAGACGAAGAAGGAGACGAAACAAGGACACATTTAAACGAAGCCCTTTTGTCCCATAAATATGTAGTTCACACAGACTTACACTTCCCATCATGCATCTCTTCACTTGTAGTTTTTTTTCATGCAACAGTTGAAGCTTCGGACAGTCGAAGGTACGAGAGTTTGAAACAGCAGACAGGAACATTTTTGGTTTAGTCCGCGTTTAGTCTGGTTTAGTCCTGGTTTAGTCTGTTTAGTCCTGTTTTAGTCCTGGTTAGTCCTGGTTTAGTCTGGTTTAGTCCTGTTTCAGTCCTGGTTTAGTCCTGTTTCAGTCCTGGTTGTAGTCCTTGGTTTAGTCCTGTTTTAGTCCTGGTTTAGTTCCTGGTTTAGTCCAGTTCAGTCCTTGGTTTAGTCCCGGTTCAGTCCTGGTTAGTCCTTGGTGTTAGTCATGTTTTAGTCCTGGTTTAGTCCTGGTTTAGTCCTGTTTCAGTCCTGGTTTAGTACTGGTTCAGGTCTGCTTTAGTCCTGGTTTAGTCCTGGTTTAGTCCTTGGCTGTAGGCGGTTTAGTCCGGTTTAGTCCTGTTGCAGTCCTGTTTAGTCCTTGTTTAGTCATGTTTTAGTCCTGTTTTAGTCCTGTTTTAGTCACTGGTTTAGTCCTGGTTAGTCCTGGTTTAGTCATGTTTTAGTCCTTGGTTTAGTCCTGTTTTAGTCCTGGTTTAGTCCCTGGTTTAGTCCTTGGTTTAGTCCTGTTTTAGGTCCTGGTTTAGTCCTGTTTAGTCCGTTTTAGGACATGGTTTAGTACTGTTTTAGTTCCTGGTTTAGTCCGGTTTAGTCCTGGTTTAGTCCTGTTTTAGTCCTGGTTTAGTCCTGTTTTAGTCCTGGTTTAGACCTGGTTTTAGAACCTGGTTTAGTCCTGTTTTAGTCCTGTTTCAGTCCTGTTTTAGTCCAGTTTTCAGTCCTGGTTCAGTCCCTGTTTTAGTAACAGTTCCTAGTTTCTGGTCCGGTTCAGTCGTTTAGTCCTGGTTCAGGTCCCTGGTTTAGTCCTGGTTTAGTCCTGGTTTAGTCCTGGTTTAGGCTTGTTTAGTCCCAGTTTCAGTCCAGGTTTTGTTCTTTCAGTTCGTACTTTTTAAACTTCTGTTCCTGTTCTGCTCTTTCAGATTTTCTTACCAGTTACATTAAACTTCTTTATCCGTCACAAATTCTTCAAAACACCAACACATTTCGAGTCGATAATCCATCTAAAAGTTTTCTGTAAATTATTTCGCTTCGCAAAAAAACACATATTTAAACTTTATTTCTGTTGGAAATCCCACAGAAATGTTCAAATCCTCCGAGTCTCAGAGGTCCAACATTATTCTGTTCGCCGGGTCACTTTCACGCTTTTGTTCGTTTATTTTCGCGGCCCATATTGTCGTCTTCCTTATTCTTCTATTTCCAGTCTCTTTGTTCGGGTCCTGCCTCCAGAAAAAAAGTCCGTCTAATCCAGATCTGCTTCCTGGACGTGGATTTGATGCTTTGTTCTCTGGAATAAAAACAAGGAAAAAGTGGTTAAAATGATCTGTACGATAAATGGTCAAAGATTTTCTGACTTTAAAAATGTGAAAAACAGGAAACAGATCATTTTAAACAGTTTTTCTTCACTTAACTCAATGCAGGACCTTTAAATCATTTAATGAACTTATTTTAAATATATATAATACAGTTTGGTCTTGAATCATCTGGGTCACACTGGTCTGGATTTGGACCAAGTTAGATAAGTCCTGGTTTAGTCCTGGTTCAGTCCTAGTTTAGTCCTGGTTTAGTCCTGGTTTAGTCCTGGTTCAGTCCTGGTTCAGTCCTAGTTTAGTCCTGGTTTAGTCCTGGTTTTAGTCCTGGTCAGTCTGGTTTAGTCCTGGTTTAGTCCCGGTCAGTCCCGGTTTAGTCCCGGTTCAGTCTCCCGGTTTAGTCCCAGTTCAGTCCTCGGTTTAGTCCTGGTTTAGTCTGGTTTAGTCTTGGTTACGGTCTCATTTAATCCTGGTTTAGTCCCGGTTCATGTCCCGTGGCTCAGTCCCGGTTCAGTCCCGGTTTATTGTCCGGTTCAGTCCCGGTTTAGTCCGGTTTCAGTCCGGGTTTAGTCCCGGTTCAGTCCCGGTTTTTTTTAGTCCGGTTTAGTCCGTTCAGTCCCGGTTAGTCCCGGTTTTTAGTCACGGTTTAGTCCCGGTTCAGTCCCGGTTCAGTCTCGGTCCGGTTCAGTCCCGGTTTAGTCCGGTTTAGTCCGGTTCAGTCCCGGTCAGTCCGGGTTCAGTCCGGTGGTAGTCCGGTCTAAAACGGTTCTCGTTCCTTCCTCACCTCACACGTCAGTTGCAGGAGCCGTCGTCACTGTCATTCCTGTGTTTCCTTTTTGACTCTTACTCTGTCCCCTGCCCACTTTTCTTGGTTCTTGTTGCTGATTGGATGAATGCTATCCAACCTCCCGCCCCTTAGTCCTCTTCCCTCCGCCTCTGTTCCGCGCAAGCTTGAAAAACGGCCAGGAAAGCCGCGCGGTAATTCCGGTTCATCCATCAATACAAGAGCGGATTGGCGAAGGTTGAGCCATCGGCGACAGACGGGAAAAGGGTGTAGAGTAACCGGAAATCTCGCATGGTCCAGGGACTCACCACAACTGTACGATGTCCCGGTGGACGAGTTGGAAGGCGGTTTAAAGGAAGCCAGCTCACGGCGAAAACCACCACCTAGTCACGAGCATTTTGGTGGTTTTGCGCTCGCCGATGGTGCCGTTCGGAGCTGGCGCTGGCGTTTTCGGCCGGGCCGGACGTGTCCGCGGAGAGTTTCGACCAAATATGGGCGTATGGCGAAGGAGATGATGGAGGAGAGGAGAGAAAAGTACCTGAAGAATCAACATGGAGATGGAGTAGATCGTCCCGTCCGTGCTCTTACCCGGCCACTTCTCTGTGCACACCTGAGGAGACAGGGACGGTTTACACTTGGTCTACTTCTGTGTACTTTGTAGGACAGTACCTGGATGGTGTGTTCTTGTAGTACAGTTCCATGGATGGTGTGTACTTTGTAGGACAGTACCTGGATGGTGTGTACTTTGTAGGACAGTACCTGGATTGGTGTGTACTTTGTAGGACAGTACCATCGGATGGTGTGTACTTTGTAGGACAGTATCTGGATGGTGTGTACTTTGTAGGGACAGTACCTGGATGGTGCGTACTTTGTAGGACAGTACCTGGATGGTGTGTACTTTGTAGGGACAGTACCTGAATTTTGTGTACTTTGTAGACAGTACCTGGGATGTGTGTAACTTTGTAGTAAAGTACCTGGATGGTGTGTTGACTTTGTAGGACAGTACCTGGATGGTGTGTACTTTGTAGGACAGTATCGCATGGTGTGTACTTTGTAGGACAGTACCTGGATGGCGTGTACTTTGTAGGACAGTTACCTGGAATGCGTTGTACTTTGTAGGACAGTACCTGGATGGCGGTGTGTACTTTGTAGGACAGTACCTGGATGGTGTGTACTTTGTAGGACAGTACCTGGATGGTGTGTACTTTGTAGGACAGAACCTGGATGGCGTGTACTTTGTAGGACAGTACCTGGATAGTGTGTACTTTGTAGGAACAGTACCTGGATGGTGTGTACTTTGTAGGACAGTACCTGGATGGTGTGTACTTTGTAGGACAGTACCTGGATGTGTGTACTTTGTAGGACAGTACCTGGATGGTGTGTACTTTGTAGGACAGTACCTGAATTTTGGTAGGCGACTTTGTAGGACAGTACCTGGATGGTGTGTACTTTGTAGTAAAGTACCCTGGATGGTGTGTGTACTTTGTAGGACAGTACCTGGATGGTGTGTACTTTGTAGGACAGTTATCTGCATGGTGTGTACTTTGTAGGGGACAGTACCTGGATGGCGTGTACTTTGTAGGACAGTACCTGGATGGCGTGTACTTTGTAGGACAGTACCTGGATGGCCGTGTACTTTGTAGGACAGTACTGGATGGTGTGTACTTTGTAGGACAGTACCTGGATGGTGTGTACTTTGTAGGACAGAACTGGATGGCGTGTACTTTGTAGGACAGTACCTGGATAGTGTGTACTTTGTAGGACAGTACCTGGATGTGTGTACTTTGTAGGACATGTACCTGGATGGTGTGTACTTTGTAGGACAGTACCTGGATAGTGTGTACTTTGTAGGACAGTACCTGGATGGTGTTGTACTTTGTAGGACAGTACTGGATGGTGTGTACTTTGTAGGACAGTACCTGGATGGCGTGTACTTTGTAGGACAGTACCGGATGGTGTGTACTTTGGTAGGACAGTACCTGGATGGTGTGTCCCGTTCCAGGGTGGAATGAGCCGTACTCTCTGAAGATGGCGAGGGGGGCTGGCGAGGACGGCGCTGAGGACCCAGGTCAGAGCGATGACGCAAAAACACACGTCTTTACGCATCCGAGTCTCCAAATGGTACACGATACACCTGCGACAAGAGACTGGGTCAGACCTGGGTTAGTCCTGGTTTAGTCCTAGTCTGGTCCTGGTTTGGTCCTTCTGGAGACCTTGGTATAATGTTTGTTGGTTTAGTTCTAGTCCAGTTTAAGCCCTGTTTTTACCCCTGGTTTGTCCTGCTTTAGTCCTGGTTAAGTCTTGGTTTAGTCCTGGTGTAGTCCTGGTCCAGTCTGGTTTAGTTCTGATTTAGTCCCGGTTGAGTACCTGTGGCGGTCCAGGGCGATCACGTTGAGGGTTACCGTGGAGACGTGGACGGCGAGGCCCTGAGCGTACGGCAGCAGAAAACACAAAACACTCCCAAACTTCCACTCCCCCTGAAGAGTGTAGACCAGCGTAAAGGGCAGACACAGAGCGTTCACCAGGAGGAGGTCGGCTGAAAAACACAAGACCAGGAGACCAAAACCAGACCAAGACCGGGTTAGATCCAGTCCAGAACAGAAGACAGAGACAAGTCTACAAGACAGGACCTAGAACTGGAGTGTCATGCTGGTTTAGTCCTGGTTTAGTCCTGGTTTAGTCCCCGGTTTAAATCCCGGTTTAGTCCTGCTTTAGTCCCAGGTTTAATCCCGGTTTAGTCCCGGTTGAGTCCTGGTTAAGTCCCAGTTTAGTCCCGGTTTAGTCCTGGTTTAGTCCTGGTTAAGTCTCAGTTTAGTCCCGGTTTAGTCCCGGTTTAGTTCCAGTTTAGTCCCGGTTTAGTCCCGGTTTAGACCCGGTTTAGACCCGGTTTAGTCCCGCTTTCAGTCCTGGTTTAGTCCCGCTTTAGTCCTGGTTTAGTCCTGGTTTAGTCCCGGTTTAGTCCTGGTTTAGTCCCACTTTAGTCCCGGTTTAGTCCTGGTTTAGTCCTGGTTTAGTCCCGCTTTAGTCCCGGTTTAGTCCCGGTTTAGACCCGGTTCAGTCCCGGTTTAGACCCGGTTTAGTCCCGGTTCAGTCCTGGTTTAGTCCTGGTTTAGTCCCGGTTTAATCCCGGTTTAGTCCTCTGCTTTAGTCCCGTTTAATCCCGGTTTAGTCCCGGTTGAGTCCTGGTTAAGTCCTGGTTAAGTCCCAGTTTCGGTCCCGTTTAGTCCTGGTTTAGTCCTGGTTAAGTCCCATTTAGTCCCGGTTTAGTCCGGTTGAGTCCTGGTTAAGTCTCAGTTTAGTCCCGGTTTAGTCCCGGTTTAGTCCCGGTTTAGTCCCGGTTTTAGACCCGGTTTAGTCCCGCTTCAGTCCTGGGTTTAGTCCCGCTTTAGTCCTGGTTTAGTCCTGGTTTAGTCCCCGCTTTAGTCCTGGTTTAGTCCCCCCTTTAGTCCCGGTTTAGTCCTGGTTTAGTCCTGGTTTAGTCCTGGTTTAGTCCCGCTTTAGTCCCGGTTTAGTCCCCCGGTTTTTAGACCCGGTTCAGTCCCGGTTTAGACCGGTTTAGTCCCGGTTCAGTCCTGGTTTAGTCCTGTTTAGTCCCGGTTTAGTCCGGTTCAGTCCTGGTTTAGTCCTGGTTTAGCTGGTTTAGTCCCGCTTTAGTCCTTATATCTTGTATGTGCAGTTCTTGAGGTCAAAATAAGTCTTAATAAGTTTTATTGTGTGAGAACCAGGAAGTGCGCGTTAGCATGTTGTTTGTTTACTATCACAGTAAAAACAACTCTTGTGAAAGGTGCTTATAAACTCATCATGGTGAATAATGAGGGTGCTCTGATAAGTTAAGAAGAAGAACTTTGGGCCACTTCAAAACCGTCTAAAATGAACTAGTTCTGTGTTTTTCACATTTAAGACAGTAAAATCACGTCCTTTAAAATGTCTGAATATATTTATAAGTTTTAATTAAGTACAAATATCAAAGTGCTCAGGGGGCACGGATAGAATGACATTTTTCCCCACTGCAAACCCCAAACTCCAGAAAAAAGTGTGGTTTATTTTCTCTCATTAAAATCTGCCCGAGGTGATTGAGCCAGAGCTGCAGCGTGAAGAGTCCTGAGCTTTTAGAGGAAAACCACACTGCAAAAAGAGCTCCAGGTTTAGTCCAGGTTTTAGTCCAGGTTTAGTCCAGGTTTAGTCCAGGTTTAGTCCAGGTTTAGTCTTTGTCCTGGTTTTGTCCTGGTTTAGTCCTGGTTTAGACCTAGTTTAGTCCTGATTTAGTCCAGGTTTAGTCCAGGTTTAGTCCTGGTTTAGTCCAGGTTTAGTCCAGGTTTAGCCCAGGTTTAGTCTGGTTTAGTCCAGGTTTAGTCCAGGTTTAGTCAGGTTTAGTCCAGGTTTAGTCCAGGTTTAGTCCTGGTTTTGTCCTGGTTTAGTCCTGGTTTAGACTAGTTTAGTCCCTGATTTAGGCCTGGTTTGGTCCTGGTTTAGTCCTGGTTTAGACCTAGTTTAGTCCTGATTTAGGCCTGGTTTGGTCCTGGTTTAGTCCTAGTTTAGTCCAAGTTTAGTCCTGGTTTTGTCCTGGTTTTGTCCAGGTTTAGTCCAGGTTCAGATGTGGTTTAGTCCTGATTTATGGTTCTGGTGTGTCATGGTTTAGTCCTGACTTCAGTCTGGTTTAGTTCTAGTTTTAGTCTTGTTTTATAGTCCTGGTTTTAGTTCTGGTTCTGACTTGGTTTAGTCCTGGTTGAATCCATGTTACTTTCCTGTTTAGTGCTACTTTGATCCTGGTTTAGTCCTGCATTTTAGTTCTGGTTTTTATTAAGATTTTGGTCCTGGTTTAGACCTGGTTTGGTCCTGGTTTAGTCCTGATTTGGTCCTGGTTTAGTCCTGGTTTGGTCCTGGTTTGGTCCCAGTCTGGCCTAGTTTAGCCCTTGTTTGGTGGTTATTTCTCAGGATCCGTTTCATTCACAGAAAACACGTGTGTGATTCATTTTTAATCCGAGTCGTTCGAGGTCTCCACATCTGCTCCAACATCTGTGTCACTGCACACCACACACGCCTCGGAGTGGCTTAATCCACCGCAGAAAATAGAGCCGGCCTTGTCACTCATGCACTCGAAGAAATCCTGGGGCAAAGATGTGGTTTAGATCCGGTGTAGACTATCTCTGTCTAGTCCTGGTTTAGTCCTGGTTTAGTCCGGTCTAGTCCTAGTTTAGTCCGGGTTTAGACCAGGTTTATTCCGGGTTTAGACCTGGTTTAGTCCCTGGTTTAGTCCTGGTTTAGTCCGGGTTTAGACCAGGTTTAGTCCTGGTTTAGTTCTGGTAAAATCCTTTGCCTAGAAAGTTCCACAGTTTGGCATTAACTGGAGAGAAGCCCATGGCACCACCAGGTCAGGTTACAGGTCAGATCTGTGGAGAGGCGACCCAAAACTGCGTGTTTTAATGAGGAACATGTTCAAATCAATAAAACACAACGGCAGTTAAATCTTGACCTTTTTGGAGGTCAGGCATTTTGAGAATAAAAAGAGTCGGCAGAGCGACCTTCTCCAAAACAGCGGAGGTCAAAGGTCAAAGGTCACAGGCATGTTTCCAGAGGGGACAGAGTTTCCTTAACATAAACTCCAGAGAGTTTTACATGAGCTGAGTCACTTCTGCTTCTGCAGCTTCTCTGGGATCCACACACATTTGATCAAAAACTTTAAAAGTCGTGAGTTCGGTCCGAGGTGAACGTCTCCGGGGTCAGATGGGCGTGATTGACAGGGTGGATTAGCCAATCAGGGACAGTCATGGTTTGTGCGTATAGGAAAAAAAAAATATGACAGGAGGCTGAAAACATGGTGGATTTCTGCAGAATCAATGAGAGAAGCAGTAAACTCTGTTAATCTGAGGTAAAAGAAATGTTTTTTTTTTGTAAATCACAGGTGACCAATGAGCTCCTTCGTTTCACTGTCACTGATAAAAAAACAGATCTGATTGGACGATGACCTTTGGCCAGGCTCAAGAGGCAACCATAAACTCTGTATACAAATGCACAGATCTAACCTGCTGCCGCCGCCTTCCACACAGGAAGTGATCATGTCGCACTTCCTGCTCCATCGACTCTGGCTCCAATTCACTTTCTATTGAAAAACTGTGTCTCTCTCTGTAACTGCTGCTGTCAGACTCATTTAAATGTTCATATTAACCTCTACATGATCCTGGGGTTTTTATTTCACGTCTGTGTCTGTAAATCAACATATGAACATTAATAACAGACACATCAGGTCCTTCGTGTCCCCGACGTCGCTCCTGTTAGCGTTAGCGACAGGTTTGATTGACAGTTTTGCTAAGCGTCTGCTCCCTGTTAAACCAGTGATGTGGGTGAGAAGGGGCGTGACCTTCAACAGCCTCGCTCCTGATTGGCTCTTTCGTTTTAGATGCTATGATACTCAGGGTCTCAGCTCCAGATTGTCTCCTTCACCTGCTCCGGCCTGGATGAGGTTCTTTTGACTGGAGCCGACGCTGTTGGTGACGCCACATTCACTTTGTCGCTTCTTTATGACGTTTATGGAAGCGACAGAAGGACCAGACTGTTCCTCAAAAAACAGAGGCAGAACAGCCTGGATTTGTCAGGAACAGTGTGAGACATTACTCAGTGACACTTTACAATACTTTATAAAGATGTATTGTCTCAAAGTGGATTTCACCTGCCAGATTTCGATGGGTGTGATTGACAGGTGAGTTAACCCCTGTTCTGTTCTTGTTACACCAAACCGAGGATTATGGGTAAAAATATAAAACAGGACTGAGAAAAGGTTCAGATTTATGCAGAATTAACAAATAACACGACTCCCCTGGGTAAAATAAGACAGATATTTAGTTCTGAATGATGCTCTGTAACGTCTCATTATCTCAGTGGAAACATCTAAAGCCGAACTGTGGAACATTCCAGGCAAAGTCATCAACATTTCCAGCGGCACCAAGGAGGTGTAGAGGACACAGAGGTGTAGAGTCCAGACGCAGACAGAATACTGATGAATGTGGCACGTCAATAAACCCGACTCAGACCCGCTCCACTGCCCCGACTCCACACGCAGCAGAGGGTGGAGCTGAGGAACACAGCACGTCTCTGAACACAGAGGGTGGAGCTGAGGAGCACAGCACGACTCGAACACAGAGGGTGGAGCTGAGGAGCACAGCACGACTCTGAACACAGAGGGTGGAGCTGAGGAGCACAGCACCGACTCTGAACACAGAGGGTGGAGCTGAGGAGCACAGCACGACTCTGAAACACAGAGGGTGGAGCTGAGGAGCACAGCACGACTCTGACACACAGAGGGTGGAGCTGAGGAGCACAGCACGACTCTGAACACAGAGGGTGGAGCAGAGGAACACAGCACGACTCTGAACACAGAGGGTGGAGCTGAGGAGCACAGCACCGTCTCTGAACACAGAGGGTGGGGGAGCTGATGAGCACAGCACCTCTCTGAACACAGAGGGTGAGCTGAGGAGCACAGCACGTACTCTGAAACACAGAGGGTGGAGCTGAGGAGCACAGCACCTCTCTGAACACAGAGGGTGGAGCTGAGGAGCACAGCACGTCTCTGAACACAGAGGGTGGAGCTGAGGAGCACAGCACGTCTCTGAACACAGAGAGGGTGGAGCTGAGGAGCACAGCACGTCTCTGAACACAGAGGGTGGAGCTGAGGAGGCACAGCACGACTCTGAACACAGAGGGTGGAGCTGATGAGCACAGCACCTCTCTGAACACAGAGGGGTGGAGCTGAGGAGCACAGCACGTCTCTGAACACAGAGGGTGGAGCTGAGGAACACAGCACGACTCTGAACACAGAGGGTGGAGCAGAGGAAACACAGCACGACTCTGAACACAGAGGGGTGGAGCTGAGGAGCACAGCACGACTCTGAACACAGAGGGTGGAGCTGAGGAACACAGCACGTCTCTGAACACAGAGGGTGGAGCTGAGGAGCACAGCACGACTCTGAACACAGAGGGTGAAGCTGATGAGCACAGCAACCTCTTGAACATAGAGGGTGGAGCTGATGAGCACAGGCCACGTCTCTGAACACAGAGGGGTGGGAGCTGAGGAGCACAGCAACGTCTCTGAACACAGAGGGTGGAGCTGAGGAACACAGCACGACTCTGACTACAGAAGAGGGTGGAGCTGAGGAACACAGCACGGACTCTGAACACAGAGGGTGGAGCAGAATGAACACAGCACGACTCTGAAACACAGAGGGTGGAGCAGAGGAACACAGCACGACTCTGAACACAAGAGGGTGGAGCTGAGGAGCACAGCACGGACTCTGAACACAGAGAGGTGGAGCAGAGGACACACAGCACGACTCTGAACACAGAGGGTGGAGCAGAGGAACACAGCACGACTCTGAACCACAGAGGGTGGAGCTGATGAAACAGCACGGTCTCTGAACACAGAGGGTGGAGCTGAGGAAACACAGCACGACTTGAACACAGAGGGTGGAGCTGAGGAGACACAGCACGACTCTGAACACAGAGGGTGGAGCTGTGAACACAGCACGTCTCTGAACACAGAGGGTGGTGCTGAGGAACACAGCACGACTCTGAACACAGAGGGTGGAGCTGAGGAACACAGCACGACTCTGAATACAGAGGGTGGAGCTGATGAACACAGAGGGTGGAGCTGAGGAACACAGCACGACCTCTGAACACAGAGGGTGGAGCTGAGGAACACAGCACGACTCTGACACAGAGGGTGGAGCTGAGGAACACAGCACGACTCTGAACACTGAGGGTGGAGCTGATGAACCCAGCACGTCTCTGAACACAGAGGGTGGAGCTGAGGAAAACACAGCACGACTCTTGAACACAGAGGGTGGAGCTGAGGAGCACAGCACGACTCTGAACACAGAGGGTGGAGGCTGATGAACACAGCACGACTCTGAACACAGAGGTCGTAGTTTTCACATTCAGGGAGGCGATGTCATTCATCTCAGACTAGGAACGAGACGACGTCGCCCACAGCGTCCGGCTCCAGGCTGTGGGGCGCTGTGGGGACGCTGCCCACCAGCTGTGGGCGACGCTGTGGGCGACGACGCTGTGGCGCGGTGCTGTGGGCGACGCTGTGGGCGACGCTGTGGGCGACGCTGTGGGCGACGCTGTGGGCGACGCTCTGGTCACTTCTGTTTGCACCGTGGCGCGTCTGACAGGTTTAAATCCATTTATACAGAGACAGTTTTTCTTATCGATTATTTTTCTATAATTCTGTTAAAATATCTAAAAGGTTAAATTTACAAATGTTGAAACTGAAATCGTCGTCTGTCGCTGAAAATGTGAAAGAGACAAAAACCGGTTGTCTGTCCTGGTTCATGATCTGACCAGCTGCTGACTCGCACTGACCATCCAGGGGGCGCTCTGACGTGAGGCGCTCTGACGTGGCGCGCTCTGACGTGGGGGCGCTCTGACGTGAGGCGCTCTGACGTGGGGCGCTCTGACGTGGGGCGCTCTGACGTGAGGGGGCGCTCTCTGACGTGAGGCGCTCTGACGTGAGGCGCTCTGACGTGGGGCTGCTCTATGACGTGAGCGCGCTTCTGACGTGGGGGCGCTCATGACGTGGGGCGCTCTGACGTGGGGCGCTCTGACGTGGGGCGCTCTGACGTGATTCGCTTCATGTCTGACGTGGGGCGCTCTGACGTGGGACGCTCTGACGTGGGGCGCTCTGACGTGAGGCGCTCTGACGTGAGGCGCTCTGACGTGGGGCGCTGACGTGGGTGCGCTCTGACGTTGGGGCGCTCTGACTTGGTGGCGGCGCTCTGACGCACAGACACGGGGCCCGTGACAAAAGGACAATCACATTTTTACCGACTTAAAAAACTTGAAAAACGTGACCAGAGCTCATTTTTAAACAGTTTGCTCCAAAATGTTTTTCTTTGCCATCACGAGTTTTGCCATCACGACTAGCATGCTAACTCGCACATCCTGGTTATGAGACAGTAAAAATGCTGCACAGAAAAATTAAGACCAGACTCTGGAAACAGTCTCCATGGAGATCGATGTATTTTATGTCACACTGCGGAAAGTTACAGCCAAAGAAACATTTCCATGGGCAAACTAGTGCGAAGAGTCGGGTTTGTGGAGATGCGAGCGCTGATGGTAATTTAGATACTTTAGATACTTCAGAACTTTAGATACTTCAGATATTTTAGAAACTCAGATACTTTAGATACTTCAGATACTTTAGATACTTCAGATATTTTAGATATACTTCAGATACTTAGATACTTCAGATACTTTAAATACTTCAGATATTTTAGATACTTCAGATACTTTAGATACTTCAGATACTTTAGATACTTCAGATATTTTAGATACTTTAGATACTCAGATACTTTAGATACTTTAGATACTTCAGATACTTAGATACTTCAGATATTTTAGGTACTTTAGATACTCATGATACTTTAGATATTTTAGATACTTCAGATACTTCAGATACTTCAGATACTTTAGATACCTCAGATACTTAGCGTTCGTGTCCCTCTCTTTGGGAACCACCAGGACTAAGCAGGAGAAGACCTTCACTGAGTTGCCAGATAAAAAACCTTCTCATGTTTATCTCATTTTTACAGAGTTGCCAGATAAACTGTATTTTTTTTTTTTTCATATTAACATAATTGCCAGATAAACCGTATTCTCAGTCGTGTGGCACCAGTTTTAGTTGGTGAACGTCTCACGTTTTAAAAAATCTATCGGGGGATTTGAAAATGTCTCCAGCTGCTTTTTATGAGCTCGGGTTGATGCCTCAGTGACAGTGACATTATTTAAAAGTTTTGATTCAAGTAGGGCGAGTCTGGAGGAAGTTGATATTGGAAAACTATAAAATAACACGTTAGCTACGAAGGACACGGACGGCTAACGTACAGCTAACGTACTAACGAACGTACACACGCTAACGTACACGGCAGATCTGTTTTTTGTGAGATAAAAACAATATATGAGGAAATCACACACGGATAAAAATGTACATAAGATAAAAACCTGGTTCAGATTTGAAGACTCCAGCTGGGTACTCCTGACTAAGGATCCAGGCTCAAACAGACAGAGCAGCTGCTACCAGACTGAGGACGTATATTCAGAAGATGCAACTGTTTAGTCTTTAAAATGTTCATTTTCTAAGAATCATCCTACCTCCTCACCTCCACACCTATACCTACACCACTACACCTCCACCTCTAAACATCCACCTCTACACTACACCTCCACCCTCCACAATACACTCAAACCTCCACCTACAACCTTCCACATCCACACTACACCTCCACACCTCCACACTACACCTCCACCTCCCACCACTACACCTCCGCCTCAACACTACACCTCCACATCTCCACACTACACCTCACCTCCACACTACACCTCCACACCTCCACACTACACCTCCACACTACAACCTCCGCCTCCACACTACACCTCCACATCTCCACACTACACCTACACCTCCACACTACACCTCCACACCTCAACCACGAACACCTCCACATCACACTACCTCCACACTACAACCTCCACACTACACCTCAACCTCACATTTTTATATCACCAAGGATCTGAGTCTCCTCCTTTGCTCTCGGTGCTAAGTCCCCTCCCCCTTCAGAGCACCAATTCACATCACAATCAGCTGCATCAAACTAATGAAACTACTGCAACATACACCAGGTTTGTGAAGTCTATAGTGTGCAGTTTGATCATGTTTTTGTATATTTATTCTGTTTTGTATATTTTGAATATTTACAGGGAAACAATAAGGAGGGTTGGAATAGGGTGTGGGAGAGATCACTAGATTACTCAAACATGCATCAGGCAGGTATTTTGACGGAGGGACACAACGTTGAAAACATGGTTGAAAAAGTGGCTTTAGTATCACACTCGCTCGTCAAACACATACGCACCCACAGCCAGGTTGGCGATGAAGAAGTTGGTGACGGTTCTGGAGCGTCTTGAAAGCGGTAAATATACGTAAATAATCACCAGAGAATTACCCATAAGCCCCAGGACTATAAGTGGTACTATAGGCCAGGATCAGCACCCACCTGTGGACACACAAACCGGAACTGCCACGGTAGCTGCATGAACAGAACAGATAAATGTGTCTGGTCAGTGGTTACAGAACAGATCATTTCAGACGGGCAGGGCTCGGTCGTAACTCTGTGGAAGTTTTTTGTAAAGAAATATACAAAGTTATGATCACGAAAGGGTCCATCAGTGACGTGACGCCTCCGCCTCCAAAGGGTCAAACACTGTCTCCGCTCTCAGTTTGAACCATTTTAAACATCTTGGAGGGTTTGTCTCATCTCTGTGATACGTTTGTAGATAAAATGAGTTTTCACACTGGCATCTGTCGCCTCTTTGAACAGATCTAAAACATTGCGATCCAATGTAACGTGGCCGA
Source organism: Periophthalmus modestus (assembly GCA_019594935.1). Taxonomy (NCBI): domain Eukaryota; kingdom Metazoa; phylum Chordata; class Actinopteri; order Gobiiformes; family Gobiidae; genus Periophthalmus; species Periophthalmus modestus. The sequence goes on along the minus strand of JAIEZT010001083.1, from coordinate 6,449 downwards.
AAGTCCCGTCACCACCTGCGATATATTAATCTCACGAGTTCAGCTGACGACCATCACGACTTTGAGGCTGAAACAGTGGCACCACCGTCTGAAGCTGCTGTGAAAAAAAATATATAGACTGTAATGATACATTGCTGCATAGCTGCTAGCAACGGGTTTTCCAATATGAGGTGAACATGGGCACTATGCCGGCTCCAATCCACTCCAGTTCACTTTCTATTGACAAACCCGTGGCCCGTCTCTCTGTAACTGCGGCTGTCAGACTCGTTCATTTTGGTCTTAAAACGTTATTATCACATTAACCTGCTCTACCATGATCTTTGTATTTTTATTTCACTATTTTGTCCCTCATCATTAACAGACAATCAGCGCCTTCTCTCCCCGAGGTTTGTTCTCACTGGTGTTAGCAAAACCCAGTGCAGCCAGAAGAGGCATTAAATTCAAAACATCCATCTCTGCGGATGTGGCTCTTTGGTTGACATGATACCGCTCTAACGGCTCCAGCCTCAGTGAGCTCACCCTGACCAGAGCAGGACGTCTGTGGGCGACGTCACACTCCCTCAGTGAGTTTACAGTCTGATTACTCTGACAGAGAAGACGCTAAACTTTCGTGTCAGTTTTTGTTTCATGGGATTGGCCGAGAGTGATTTACAGACATGAGAGACGTTACCGTAAACCCAATCGTAGTAGTACATTTTACCTGCACACTGAGAAGCCGGATGGTGTCTCAGGGAAGTTCATTCCTTCGAACGTCACCGTGGGAAGAGCGCTCGCTGTGGCCATGACGACGCCTCGTCGGCTCCGCCCCTGACGAGTTGCTTCAGCCGCCATTTGGTGGGTCAGAGAAGAGCCATTTCAGTTCACTGAGGAGAGAGAAACCAGAGGGAAGGTCAGAGACAGAGCTGTGGGACATGTGTTTAGATGTAATTATAGACCATGTGTAGTCATTGTTTTACTCTCTGAATATTTAAACGATTTCATTAAAACTAAACAAAACTAGGACTTGAAAACCATGTTTTTGTCCATGTTTTTGAGGAAAATGTGTCTTTCCTCAGTACAGATATAGTGTATAGCTGCGCCGTCTGTGTTCGAATCAGAAATCCCCTTTTGTCTGCATAATGGAGAGTGTGTTAGCATTGCTAGTTATAGCTTTACTGTCATGACAAACAAAAAACAAAACCCTCCACACTGGTCTCTGAAAAGTTGTGAAAAGTGCTTACTAAACTTTAAAATTAACTCTGTTTTTTCTGACACGTTTAAGACTCAGGAAGGCGCCTTTAACCTTGGCTCTGACGTAGTTAAAAACCTCGGGCAAAACTTTCTTGACATTTCCTCCAAATTCTGTCACTTCACCTGAATTGAAACCAAAACGAAATAGGATTAAATGAAGATATTCCTCCAGGATTTCAGGAGGAATCTTGTATCTGCGCGTCAGTGAGGCGAGGCCTCGGGGAGGTTGTTTTACTGTACGTTAGCGTTCTGAAGCTAACAACGCTAAACTTAAAAACGAGAGGATGTGTTCCCTCACTTTGTTTAATCTGGAGCCGACGTGACCGAGAAAATGTGAGACTTACTGTTAGAAATACTGCAGAATGAGGAAGGAAAGAGACCTCCCCTACGATGTGTTTCATTAAAGCTGATTACGTAACCTTTCTAGTGGAGGGCATCGCACTTCATTGTCAAAAAAATATCTTGAAAAAACAGGGTTGCACTCTCCACCGATCTATTTCTGACCTGGTTCGCGTCACCTGCTCGTCTCCAGGAAGATAGATTGGTTTAATGAGAAACTGTACTATTCCAGACAAAAAGCTGTGACGTTCTTTTCATTCTGTCTGGCAATATTCAGTGAATCTTTGTGCTGGTTTAATACGGTAGTGTGAGCTGCTCGCCCCTCTCGACAAGACCCTGCCCCTGGTCACATTATCCTGCTTTTGAAGAGGCTGCAGATGGCACTCGGTGCGATCGGGCGGGAGGTTTGCCACTTCAGGCTTTTGAATGATACTATATATTTAAAAATGGATTTTCTGGGCTGTCTGCTTCTGAGACAAGTGAAAAAAAAATAAAAAGTAGATACAGTTTTCGGACACTAACAGCACTGAACTCTAAAAATGAGACGGTTTGTCAGTTTTACGAAGAACTTTAAAGAACAGTTTATTTGGAGCTGATATGTCCTGAAACATAATAATGTCACTCACAAATATAAGATTAAACTGCAATAAGTTATGGTCACAGGGTCCATTTTTAATTGCGCTTTATATCAGAGAATCCTCCAGTCACACACACGCACACTCACAAACACACAACACACACACACAGAGACACACTCACACACACACACACACTCACAGAGACACACTCACACACACACACACACCACACCACACACTACTCACCACAACACCACTCACACACACACACACACACCACACAACCACACACACACCACACACACTCTCACACACACACACACACACACTCACAGACACACACACACTCACACACACACACAACACACACTCACACACACAGAGACCACACTCAGACTCACACACACACACACACACAGAGACACACTCACCACACACACCCACACACTCACACACACACACTCACACCACAGAACACTCACACACACACAAAACAGGACACACTCACACACACACAGACACACACTCACACACACATCACTCACTCACACACACTCTACACACACACCTCACTCACACACACACTCTCAACACACACACCTCTCACACACACATACACTCTCACAACACACACTCTACACACACACACACACACCCACACACCACACACTCACACACACACAAACACCACACAGACACACACTCACACACACACCAGATCACACACACTCACATACACACACACACACCACTCACACACACACCACACACACACACACACACAAAACACACACACTCACTCACCACACACACACACACACACTCACACACTCACACTCACTCTCACACACTCACACCACACACACACACACACACACACAGACTCACTCACACACAACACAAACACACACACACTCATCACACACACACTCACACACACCACACACACACAACACTCACTCACACACACACACACACACACAACACACACACCTCACACACCACACACAGGACACTCAGACTCACACACAACACACACACACACTCAACCACACACACACACACACACACTCTGTAGGAGGGTTTTAAGTGTCTGGCCGAGGACACTGATGGACGTGTTCTCTGGAGCTGGAGTTGTACTGTTCTGACGTCGTCGACGGGTCATGTTCTGTAACGTTGGTCCTGGCCTGTTGAGAAAGACCATAAGTTCAGGAATATAAAGATGACGTTATTGAATTACTCGTCTCTCCTGAGGTGTAACTCCAGAGTAGTGTCCGTCTGCACAGAGCCTCTGGGGAGAAAACATAAAACTCTCTTACAGACGATGAACAAACAGGTGAATCAGGACCAGATGTTTTACACAGATACTTTCATGGTAAAGTCAGTGAGATCCATCTGGAAGTATGACATAACATTTTAGAAAGTCTGAAGGCCAAAGAGACGAAATAAAATACTTATTGTAATATCTTATATGATTATAATCTGACTTTTCCCCTGAGATATGACAAACTGATGCAAGTCCACAGGTCCCAGTTCTCTCAAATATAAGTTTACCTGTAGCTGTTGGATTATAGTTGGTTTAAAATCTCTGTACAGTTTCTCACAGAGTTTAACCATAATTAAAGTCTCGTAATAATGATAGAATAGAAATGTGCCTAAGTGGCAGGCAGATGGTTAAGTCAGGCTGGGTCCAAACGTCTCAGAGCCTGAAGCTCCTAGAAACAAACCACGGCTGTTCCACAACTGAGACCTGCAGGCGTCTCCAGACCACTGCACTGTACACGTCTGTTTGTGAGAGTGACGCCTTCTCCCCCGACTTTCACTCTGTCTGCCTCAACTTGTTAAGTGTTTATGATCTAAGAGTCAAGAAGTGTGCTGTTAGCATGCTAGCTGTTTTAGCACCCAAAACTGGTGATAAGAAAAACTCCACTGTGAGCCTCGGCAGGAAAGTGTTGACAAAGGCGTTCCCTATATAGTGAAGATTTAGGGATACTGGGAATGCATGAGGTAAAGTGAGAGGTTTTAGGTAATGGTGTTAGTCCTGGTTTAGAACATGGTTTAGGTCCTGGTTTAGTCCTGGTTTAGACCTGGTTTAGTTCCTGGTTTAGACTGGTTTAGGGCCTGGGTTCAGACCTGGTTTAGGACCGGGTTTTTAGTCGTACTGGTTTAGTCCTGCGTGTAGTCCTGGTTTAGACCTGGCTTTAGTCCTGGTTTAGTCCTAGTGTAGTCCTGGTTTGACCTGCATGTTAAGTCCGGGTTTCGACCTGGTATTAGACCGGTTTAGTCCTGGTTTAAAACCTGGTTTAGACTGGTTTAGTCCTGGTTTAGTCCTAGTTTAGACATGGTGTATCGCCTGGTTTAGACATGGTTTAGGACCTGGTTTAGTCCTAGTTTGTCCTGGTTTAGACATGCTTTAGTCATGGTTTAGGACATGGTTTAGACCTGGTGTAAGTACCTAGTTTAGTCATGGTTTAGACCTGGGTTTAGTCCTGGTTTAGACCTGTGTTTGCGTCCTGGTTTAAGAATGGTTTAGACCTTGGTTTAGTCATGGTTTAGACCTTGTGTAGACCTGGTTTAGTCCTGGTTAGTTTAGAATGGTTAGACAGGTTTAGTACCTGGTTTAGACCTGGTTAGACCTGGTTTAGTTCTGGTTCAGATTACAGTCCCAGTTTCGTATTCCCTCCCATCAAGCTTTCAACATTTCTGAATTTCTAACAAACTGCGAACTATCACATATGCAACAGCTAATCTGTTCTCGTCCTTTCGACACATTAAATCCTCTTTCAATAGCGAATCGTCGCCTTTTAGAAGGAGGCCTTTTTGTGGCGTTCGGGTGATGTTAAGGCTTTAAGGGTTTCAGACTTTTGTCCAAAGTGTGCATTCCCCGCCCTCCTCCCCAAAGGTGGTGTGAGCCAAACTCACACGTCGTCCTGATCACGACCACGCTCCAAGTCAAAAGGCCTCCAGAAAAGGATTAAAAACAGTGAGAGACTGTGAGAGGGTTGGGGAGAGGAGAACGTGGGAAATGCACTACTATTAGAGGGTTTTTTATAGCCCATTATGTCAAATTCAGCTCAGAGGTTTAGTCGGGTTTGGGGAGACTTCATGGTAGCGATAAAATAAAAGTAAAAAGTCACTTGTCGCCTTTCAAGCCCAGAAGAGTTCACAAGTTATTCTCCAAATACAGGACGTCTCAAAGTGTCCCACGAGATGATATGTGTTCCGAGGAAGTCCCACATGTCTCCTGAACGCTCCTTCTCTCAGCAGCTACCGCTAAACCGCTGCTTAAGCTCCCAACTCCGATGCCTCATTGCAGCCCCTGCAGCTGTTTACACGACGGATGGTGCCAACGAGGAGGGAAACCGACAAGAGGGGTGAGAAATAATACGGGCTTGAACAGTGGCCTCAGATCAAGCTCCCTGAACCCGGCTCGATGCTGGTCCGAACAGGGAGAGCAGCGCTGCGGGATAACGCAATCTTACAGAAGGCTATTAAAAACGCGTCAAGGTACAACTCACAGCAGAACTCTGGGCTGTCATCAGTGGGACGCGCTGGAACAAATGGGAAATGTGTGAATACATAACGGAAAATGGGTGAATTATTTTGCGGAAAAATCTTCCTGAATTTTAATCATCAATGTGTTATTTTAACCAGGACTCAACACGCTCTGGACTAGGTAGATGAAATCGGACTAAACAAAGACCTGAACAAGACTGCAACTGAACTAAACCTGAAACGAACAGAGTGAAACCAAAACCAGGTACTAAACCTGAATGAACAGGATAAAACCAAGACCCTCTAAACCAACGCACCAATCAGGACAAACCAGGGGACCATTAGGCCATGAACAGATCGAAAACAGGACGAATCAACGTCCACAGGACTAAACATAACGAAAACAGGTATTGTTCTGTGTATAAGAGTGTGGATATATTCTGGTCTGTGACTGTAAATTATCGACCTGTAAAGATTCAGACCATGTTTCTCTCAAAATGTAACCGATTCACACTACATCACAGTACTACAGTTATCATGTACAGTGCTATGTGTTATAAACCACGTACTATGGTTCTTTACTCCATCAGTTACTATGGTTTGTATCCAACAGTACGATGGTTAATCACCGTACTCGATTCTACCCCACGACAGTACTATGATTATATTAACAGTACTATGTTATAATCCATAATACTATAGTTATACCCCACCGAGTACGCTATGCTTGAATAGTCCCCCCCAGTATATGGCTATCCTATCCACAGTTACTATGGTTAGATCACAGTACTATGATTATACCCACAG
>JAIEZT010001082.1:0-23040 GCA_019594935.1 Periophthalmus modestus | reverse complement strand
TCAGCTGTTTCCTTTTTGTAGGACTTTGACCCATAAAAAAGAATGTTAAAAAGGGGCTATTCTGTAAATCTCTTTTAGCATGCTTTAATGGATTCCACATAGTTAATTCCCCTCAAGAAGCTGCCTTCATTTGCTTCGTGATGGTTGGAGTGATATGTATTTCTTGTATTTGAGGCGTGAGTGAGTTCAGGGGTTGCAAAGGGTTGTCAAATCGCCATTTTTACAAAAAAAAAAACAAGCTAATTAAAACCTCACTGTTCATATGGTGAAATACTCGACAAAGAGGCGGGTTCACCAGTTCTGCACAGTTTTGAAACCGGAAGTCAGTGGGTCTGGTGGTATAGAAGTTGTTTTGGTCAAATTGTGTGTTATAACTCAATCAAACACGGTGAGCACTTCTGTTTTCCAGTTTGATTGACAGACGAACTCAGATAATTCGCGGTTTGCTGTGTTTAAAAACAGGTGAGAATGAAACAAACACAAGTCAAGATGTGTTTGATGAGAAACGTATGTATAACCCCACATAGAAATAATCGTATTATGAGCCCTTAAAATGTGGGACCCCTGGTAGTACATGGGTAGGCCTTTAGTACACGTGAGCCATTTAACACCGGGGAGCCCTTTAAACACACGTGGGGGCCTTTCCAACATGTGGGCCTTTCCAACAAGTGGGACGGAGCAGTGTCGGTACATCGTATCTGCTGTTTCCGAGCGCAGAGAAGCAAGCCTTTGTTTTACTGAGATGTGGAGTATGGTCGGAAAAAAAAATGAGCCGCTTTTTGTTCAGTTTATGAGTAAGTGTGTGGTGGGACGCAGAGGCCGAGTGGGACGCAGAGGCCGAGTGGACGCAGAGGACGAGTGGGACGAAGAGGGCCGAGTGGGAACGCAGAGGGCCGAGTGGGACGCAGAGGCGGAGGGTAAGCGAGATGAGATCAGGGAGATCGGACCCGGGTTTATGGGGGAACTGTAGAACTGTGAGGGTGGTAGCTTGTTTCATTTAGATCAAAAATACCAGACGCTGCCACACATACTGTTGGTTTTCATTATTTATATTTTTCAAGTAAACATTTTTAGCGCACAGGACTAAAAAACACAGATGGCGTGAGACATTATACAATTACCACAAGCCCACAGAATTAGAGGTAAATCCTTCATCGTGAAACATTTAAAGTAAATTGCATTTTATATGTGTCCCTTCTTCATCTTCAAAGTATTTATAGGAGGCGTAATGAGTAATAAAATGTGTACCAACCAAGGCCCGTGGGCCAAATGTGGACTCCACATAATTTTATGTGGCCCCACAGGGTAATTTAAAGGTTGATGGTCCTCGGAAAGTCATTTATAAGAGATACAGTTACACAGACGATTTTTACATCAACTGCATAGTGTAATCAAATGTGTCTGTTAGTTGTTTGTCTCGTCCGGTTTCGTTCCTCGTTTCCAGGCTGTTGCATTTTTCGCTGCTTCCTGTTTTTCTCCGCACCTGATGCGCGTTGCCTAATCAAGGAGTAGCCTATATGTTCTCGTTTTGTGTCGTTCGGTGGCTGGACCTGTCATTTGGTTCATTGCGTTTGGTCATTTGTGTCTTAATTCATTTCCAGTTCACCCCGGCGGACAATATTTGTAACTTCGCAATAAGTACATAAATACAGACGCAGTTAATTAATGGTTTAAAAAAAGTACGTGAAAATGTTTTTTGACGTCGCTGCTTTACTTTACAGGCACCATTGTTTGAGGACATTTACATCAGTCGAAAGCTCAAGATCCTTTGTTTTATTAGTTGCATTACAGCGGTTTTAATCATTCGGAAACTCATAGGCGCCTTTTTAAACATTTAGAACCAGAATTCATAATGGGGAAAGATTTAAAATGGATAGATAATAAATGTCATAATTAATCATCCTCATTTACTCTGGAATAGCACGACTGTATTTTCTCTATTTATTTCCAGTGGCACATAATGCAGTAATTACAGCCTCCTGTAGTTTTTTTTTTTTTTTTTTTCTGTGTCATGTATGAACTGTTTTTAAACACTCGGAGACCGATTATTACGGTTACTTACTTCTTCTGTTCACAATGAGATAAAGTAAGATACTCTTTTATTGTCTCCCTTAAGACAAATTTCCTTGGGACACGGCGCCACAATCTGTCTCTATACTTTTATTAAATACCGTATGTTTTAAAATTGCGTTTTTACTGTGAGCAGAGTCGTCCTTCACAGATCTGGAACTGTACCGTTAATGTGATTTTAAATATGTCAAAGTATCGTCTGGAAAACAGGGCAGATAAGATTAAAACTGATCCTTTCTGCTCCTTTTACTCTAATGCCTTCTTTTGTTTCAACTCTATGAAATTATTTTATGAATAAATAAATACAGTTAATAAACATTACCTGCTTTTATGGATAAAGATAAACCACCTGAAAAGTCCCACAGTGCTCCTTTAGTTACAGCATTGTGATTATTCCAATGAGCATCTCAATCACATATTTCATAGTTTTAGCTCTTCAACGCTTTTACCTTTGTGTCTCAACATAGACTATCGATATATAGACGGACGTAGCTAACCTGCTAGAGCCGCTACGCTCCCAAATAGGAGTGACTCTGAATCGACTCACTCAATTCACTTTCTAAGGAACACTGCTGCGGTTAAACTCGTCACTTTGGTCTTTAAATGTTTGAATTGTGAAGTCGCGCTACGTGATCCCTGCTGTTATTATTTAGCTATTTGTCTGTAAATGAAGATATGGACATGATGCTGTTCCCACTAGCGTTCGCGACAGGTTTTGAGCGATTTGAGAGGTGTTACCTTCAACAGCCTCGCTCCGGATTGGCTCTTTAGTTGCTATGATACTTGCTTTCAAACTTCCAAACAGGATAAACTCGCACGCTATAAACTCGCTCTAACCTCAAGGGCTTCATTTGACTAGAAAAAAAAGCAAAAGTAACAAAAACTAGCACGAAACTAGACAGAAAAACATGCGTAGCTTCACCACGTGCAGATCTGTGGACGTCTTGTTTGGTTTACCTGACGTTTCACTCTTCCACAGATCTTTACTTCACTGAAACACTAAAGCCACGGTGCAGAAAATGAAAGTGTCTCATTTGCTGTGAAACCGGTGGCTTGTCGTGTCAGGGTTGGGCAGCAGAGCAGGTTAAAGCTTTGACTCTTCATCACATTATTGAGAACAGGGCGACAAAACCACGACTCTCGCGGTTTCTCTTTAAAGTCGAGGATTTTTCATTTATGCTTAATACTTTTTCATTACTCATTAAGAGGATATGTAATCAATTTAAAGGTTATGTTTGTAAAATGTCAGTGTTCTGGCCTATGCAAAAATAATCAGAGCTATGATACAATTAAATATTAGACGTGACTTAATTAAGATGATTTTAATGTCATTTGCACAGCTTTTACTTATCTGAGTGAGCCCCGAGGCCTCTTCTTCTTAATAAATGTCGAAAGGAGCTCAGTTGGTTGAGATGTTTTGGCACTGATCCAGAGGTCTTGTGACCATTTACCATTAGAATATTTTATTTTTATGTGTCCACTCTCGAAGGAAACAAACATGGAGGTGGTTCATGAGGGTAAATACCTTGGTGTATTGATTCATGACTCCTTCAACTTTCAAACCACACGCGGAGAATCTTGTCAAGAAAGAGACTAAATTGTGTTTTTCGTTGTTTGAAGTAACGAAGCGACTTGTCTTCGATGGGTTTGACACTGTTCATCTGATTCTCTAAGGTTCATTACTAACTGTAAAGAGCCCATCACTGAGTTTATTCTCCAGTGGGAAGTCCTGCCCTGGCCATTTGAAGGAGGAGTCAGGAGGTCGGTCACTTTCGAAGGAGGAGTCATTGGTTCATTTTGAAGGAGGAGTCATCGGTTCACTTTCGAAGGAGGCAGTCAGTCATAGGTTCACTTTTGAAGGAGGAGTCATTTGTTCACTTTGAAGGAGGAGTCATTGGTTCACTTTTGAAGGAGGAGTCATCGGTTCACTTTCGAAGGAGGACTCATCGGTTTCACTTTTGAAGGAGGAGTCATTGGTTCACTTTCGAAGGAGGAGTCATCGGTTCACTTTCGAAGGAATCACTGGTTGTGTGAATGAATAAGTTGGAAATGAGATAAGGAGTTATTAAAAGTTAGATTTTTTTTTTTTTATTGAATGTGAATGAATTACTTAAACATATTTAGTAGTCTTCATAAAAGCTCAAAAAAAATAAATAACTGTAAAGAATAAATAACATTTTAAAATAAAAAATGTATTCGATCACTTATATCCACCCCCCCAAGTCCGTTCCTTCTGTGAAAAGACTTTCTTGATCATTTTTCTTTTCAGGTGGCCGAAGACGCTTCGCTGGCATCCTGGCCTTCCTGCCCTGTGCCCCTTCGACCTTTGGCTCCGACCCCTCACCCGTCAGGCCACACCCTCACTCACCCGCTCGAGAGGGATAGAAGGAGAGAAAGGCTAAGAAGGCCTGGAGGAGGTGTGACCGGATGGGCCGCTGGGCTGAGGACGACTACACCCAGTGTCCCTACGCCAGCGAACGGACAGGGTGCTCCACGAACTCAATCAGGTCTGGACGGGCACGTATAGACCATCAGCGTTTTCTGCAAAATGTCGGGTTCTCAGCGTTATTAGGTGTAAAATAAGCAGTTGTGTAATCCCTCAGTCGTCCAGATAAACATTTTATATCAGCTGGACAAAAGCTTTTAGAGTGAAGACGTTTTGCTTCGTCAGATCTGGTCAGATTTTCAGATTATTGGTAGATTTTTTTCTGCCTATATAAAATAAGCTTGAAAGATAATTATTAAACTAGCATAAAAAACAGTCCCTAACCTTTTTTTTGTAAGGACCAGTAATAAAACATGGCCAGGAAAAAAAAACACACAAAATGCACACAACCTTAAACATTATAGTCAAAACTCGGTCCTAACACTTCTGTTGGTTTGCTTGTAAAAAAGTTTTGTCGGTTTTATTTATCTGTGATCCACATTAGCAAAAGCGTAAACTGTTGCTATTATTCCTGGAGTCCACAAAAATGTACAATAAAACAATTATAAAATACAATTCAAGACAATCAGACAACAGAAAAAAAAACTGTCATTTAAGGAGCTTTTGTTTTGATAAAATCTTTCAATAACCTTTAAAAAGTTTTCTAATGTTGTTAAATGTTTAGGAAGCAGATTCCACTCATAACATTCCTCTAATAACTGAAATACTTTTTTAATGTAATTAGCAGTTACTTTTAGGTCTGGTTTCATAATTATGGATTTACTGCACTAAACTTAAAAAAAGAGAATCTGAAGAGTCTTAGTGAAGGAACAATACTTACCTGAATAAGTAAGTCGTGAGTATAAAAGTCTGTCGTTTACCAATAACCAGTTTCATTTCTGCTGCATTTATTATCGCTGGTGTAATAATCACAGCCGAGGACCAGCCGTGATGCTGTTTATACAGTTTGTCATTTTCTTATAATTTCAGCTGTAGTTTTGGCTCATACAGTGGGACAATAATTCGAGGTTTGATGATGTTGGGGCTCGTGCATTTCATTTGATGTCTTACATGATATTAAAATACATATCTCTTAATCACTGTGATCATTCTTCCCATTTTGACACATTATTAAGCATATTGTTTATTTGGCTTTGATCATTCATTCATCTAAAATACACCTAAAAGCTTTGTCTCATTGACTTGATTAATTGGAGCGCGTTGAATTTTCCAAAGTAATAAAGGATTCTCATTGATAGAATGATACCATGCAATGTTTTTTAATAATCTAAAGCCAGTTTGTTGCATGTATTTATTCTACAACAGCTGCAGCTCAGGACAGTGTTGAAACTGTGGGACAGTGGATCCAGACACATTTCGTAGAGTTTTCTGCAGACGTCATTCTTGGCCTTTAGCAGAACAGTGGCAAATCATTTGTGTAGATGTTAAATAGTAGAGGACCAAGAGCCAGCGCTACTTCACCGTCAAAGTAAAAATAACCATATTTTCAGAGTCAATACAGAGCATAAAAACTGATCTATAAACTGAACTGAAAACGACTGAGCGGGACCAAGGAGACAGGACTCGGAGAAAGAAGAACAGAGTTTGTTTGTAGATATAGTAAACAGAATGAAGGTCATAACAGACAGTTGGGGGCGCTGTTGTAGGCTGTAGTCCTGGAGCGGGTCGTGGGGGTAGCAGGGTTCAAAGTCTGGGGGGTTATACCGGACATGGAGAGCTGGGTCGGAGACGGAGGTGCAGGGTAGTTAAGAGGAGTGGAATCGTGGTGGATAGACGAGCGAGTTCACCGGAGCACGACATGAAGATGACGAGAGCGATCAGACCCGAGTGTACTATGGTCCTGGCTCCTCATCCTCTCCAGGTGCAGCTGGTTTGTGGATGAGGTGCAGGTGTGAACGGGAGGAGCCCAAACCTCCACCAGCTCCAGGCTCAGATACAGAAGAGAGTAGAAAATAAAGAAAAAACACACAAAAAACCCCAAATCCTGACAAAAAACAAATGTAATATTTTCCTCTGGGGTCTGGTTTTGGGGTGGTGGTAGGGAGACCCCTATGTAGCACAATGAGTCTAAACTATTGTAATGTTACTTATATGTTAAAGCATCTTATGATGTATTACTACTATGGACCCCAACATCATCATCAAAAAATGTATAATAAATCACGTTTAATTATGGCGACAATTTGTTTCACTGCTCCATTAAGATATTTGTTAAAAAATATGACACTTTTTTCTTTTAGCCCATTTCCAATTACGTTCCACTGAATGCAGCTTTTAAAATCAGGACGATCCTCCAACCTCAAACCCACCATCATTTAATGTCATTTTAATTAAAATTTTTCCAGATAATTTATTCCCATCTCCACCTGCTCCGGTGTGTTCACTATGGATTACTTATTTTACTCAAAGTGTTTATATCCGGCTTCATTTGCACTTTGTTTACCAGCGGAGGTGTGATCTTGCAGCTCTGTTTGACAATTTACAGTGGCACGCCGCCCGTCTGCCTTCACAGATTTGTAGAGCTGTGAAACCAAACTGCTAAAAGGCAAGATTTAATAACTCTATATCTCACAATACTCGAACATCTCCAGTGAATCCTCTGTAGCCTCCAGCGCCGTCTCCACCCGCACCTTATATTGACTTAAGACACTTACATTACTCCTGAGCCCGTGTTCACCAATCTTAATCTTTTAGTGAAAAAAGGAGGTTCATGATGGCGGATTCGACGTCTTATTTCATGCATTTTTCTTTGGTCATCTGGGAATTTTAGTAATGTTTTATTTTTTAGATAAGGTTTAATTAGATTGAGGGTGATTCGGGTTATGCAGCTGCTTTATAAATGATAATTTGCAGCTGATGTGTTCAACGTTTTTCTGGGACTGTGATGCTAACTGTAGGTATGTCGTAAAGTAAATGCAGAACTCGAGGAGGTTTAAACAGTGTTTATTTACAAAAGTGAGTTTAAACCAAGTAAATGATGGTAGATCGGGCGAGGAGCAGGGAATGAGACAGGTCCAGGGCGGGATGTGAAGGGAGGTAGGAGGAGGGTAGTGCCGGAGCGAGGAGCGAGGTGGTGTGGGCCAGGGTCCAGAGCGGGATGTGGAGACGAAGACAGGAAGCAGACAAGATCGGAGAGAGGAGGCAGGGTCAGGAGCGAAGCCAGAGACGAAGGAGCAGGGACGGTCCAGGGAGCAGGAGTCAGAGCAGGGAGCGAGGTGCGAGCAAGGTCCAGACCGTGATGTGGAGATGAAGACAAGGAGCAGACAATACCAGAGCGAGGAGGCAGGGTCAGGAGCAGAGCCAGAGACGAAGGAGCTGGATGGTCCAGGGAGCAGGAATCTGAGAGTAGCAAAATCCAGTGAGCATCAAAAAGGCAAGCAACAAACATCTACTAAGCAGAGCAGGAGTAGTAGTCACGTTTGACACTGCGGACGATCTGACCCGAGTGTCTGGTCCTGGCTGGATCCTCTTGCGTTGATTGCGCTGAGGGATCTCAGGTGAGCGCGGGAGGAGCCGGGACTCCGCCCAGCTCCAGACTCAGGCAGGGTGAGGGAGGGGAAAGAGCAGTACAAAGACACACAGGGCAGGAAATCCAGGGGTTCATGACAAAGTGCTGCTCTGTCTGAAGCTCTGTGACTCAAGTGAGGCTTTAATCTCAGCTGTTTTAACACAATCTGATAATAAAGAACAGACTTAGCTGGGACTACAACAGGTGAGATCATTTGTTCTGTTAAACAAGCCCCCCTCAAATAATTACAATCATTACAATCACAGGCTAGTTAGCATTAGCCAAAAGATGTCACTACAAAAGTATAAATCCTAACATTAGGGGTTTAGTCTGGATGGTTCATTACTGTATTTGTGCTCTTAGGCGTGAACTCTTACCTGTGAATGTGTTAGTGCCTGTTATTGTTTGAGAAGTGCATGAATAAGTTAGATTTTTCTGTTTTTTTATTTTAGATCTCGGTGAACACCAGTAATGCTCAGCCCTACTGGGGAAAGCAGTTGGTGGCGTTCACCAGCAGGGCGGCGCACTTCACTGACGTCAGGATGTCATCTTCGTCACTCATCTGGTGGAGAGACTGACTCGACTGCTGAGCGCAAAACGCACGAGAGATGTTAAGAAACAACTCATCACAAAACAAAAAAAAACACCTTGGGTTCTGGTCGTTTGTCTCAGGTCTGATGAGACTACGACCACAAAGACCTGCACTTTTATTCAAAATCTGTGTCTGGAAAACGTATAAACCACTACATTTCACAAAAACATTTCACTGCATCTTGTGTTTAAATGTCCTTTTTGGACTTAAAACAAGTGCGTTTATGGTGTTTTTGAATCTTAATGTTTGAATTTTTTGAAAAACTCTCTGAAAAATGAATGAAAAATATACTTTAAGAACCAGATCAGACTGAAAGAATGAAGTGGACAGGACTGTTTGACTCTGTACTTATATTTTGTTCCTCTCTGTAGACAGATTGGCTTGGGTATATGAGTGGGCAATATGACAAAAGAAATTAATCACAATTTATTTCCTCCTATTCATCACAATCACAATTTGCAATTTTACTTTGGTCTTATTAAAACAGAATTAACACACAGCTTTCAGTATTATTCTGCTGATTATAAGCAATGCACACGTATAATCATCGCCTTCTTGCACAAATTGTCAAGTTTCTTCATTAATCATAGAAATGAAAATTTTAATTTGATTAAACGCCAGGCGTACTGGCAACTCTCCATTCCAACATTATCCAACATTATCAAACATTATCCAACATTAGACCCAATAAAAATAACAAGGGCAAGATGAATGAACTTTGGCGATTCATCCTTCATAAAAGACGACACCGTATTACACGTCTGTGGGGTATTAACTGCGACATGTTACTTATGTAGATCACCTTTTGTAGTTTTTATAATGGTGTAATCTCTGAAAACAACATATGATCATGTTTAATGAGGTTCACTTGTGTTTGTGAGTCCCACCTGTCTCGATTCTGTCACTTGTGCTGCAGAAACGTCGTGACTGAAGCATGATTTTTTTTGCTTCATTATTTTACTCTTAAACCTTGTGTTGAATCCTGTGTCTAAACTCTGAGGTGAACTTGTTTCTCTGTAAGAATGTGACACGTGTTTATTTTAACATGTTTAACACTGGAACCTGCTTCTTCGGTAATGATACGTGTATTCATCTTCCTGTTTGACAAAAGGTTTGGTAATACGTCTTTTTAGTGACTGCAGCATCTGTTAGCGACATATTATACCTCTCTGTGAATAGTTAACGGTGCAGTGGTCCCTCGTTTATCGCGGGGGTCACGTTTCCATAAATAACCTGCGATAAACTAAATCCGCGTAGTAGAAAACTTAATTTTTTACAATTATTCTGTATGTTTTTGTCTGTCAAACCCTCACCACACACTTTATACACTTTTTCACACAGGCTTAACATTTTCTCACATTTCTCTCTTGTTTAAACTCTCTCAAAAGTTCAAACCTTCGTAGACCGCGCCTCTTCGTCCTGGCGCCGCTCGTCTGTAATCTCGTCGAAGCCTCGTAATGTTCTTTTTTCATTGAACTTCATCATCTCATGAGATAAGCTTCTTTCAACTCTCTACCTGCTCTGGAATCTTTTCCTTCATGATTGTGGGTTATGCATCGTACAGAATCTAACAGCTAACCACAAGGAGGGTTCAGAAAGGGCGAGGAGAGATCGCTAGATGACTCAAACATGCATGGACGACTCTAAAACCTCTTCAAGTGTGTTTTTGAGGACACATGTTTTTAATGACATGTATATAAACTAACACATATTCCTCAGCAAAACCCAAAAATAATTAATCCTGAGAAAAGTCTGTGAAAATGAGCCTTTTTGACCCTGGTGCTAGTTGTTCGTGTGATTTTAAATGAACTGGCTCCTTCTAAAATGTCATTGAACAAATACAAGGACCCAATCATGGCCCGGAGACTACAGCTTCCTCCAGGAAAAGTCTTACAGCCATCACTCCGGCCTCGACGTTCCCGATCGATCCCAGACGGCTTAACTCTTCACCTCGTGTGCCTCCTCCTGGCCGCTCGGCAGTACTGCGCCTCACTATCACAGCTCTGAGCCTGGATGTGTCTTTGGGGGCAGCTCGTGTTTGGCCTTGAGTGAACTCTTCTGACAGAGGGTTTCTGGTCACGTGGTCGGGGCGGGTGTGTGCTGCCTGTGTATGTGGTGTTTGCATGTTCTACTAATCTGTTTCCTATGGACTTAAACATGCATTGACTAATCCTCAAGCTTGTATTAGTTGTAGTGAGAAAAATAGAGGTTGTGTGGGTTTGAGTCAGTTTTTGTTTCAGGTTAATGCCTTTTTCAGTGTTCCACAAGTGTGGTATTTAACTGATTTCCCTTTCATTTATGAGTTACAAGTGTTTTATTACTTGCTGAAAATACTTTGAAAAAAAACACATATTTGACCTGTAATGTGGTTTGCTGACATCACGGCTTGATACGTTTAATGCCTATTGTGGAAAATTCCAGACGTAATAATACATTTTTTCATAATACTACTACATTTTATTTATAATGCACTCTTCATTCAACAGAATCCCAGAGTGCTACAGTAAAAAAGAACTTTAAAATACTAACTGCTAAAAGCTAAAAAACATCAACAGCTTTTCTAAATGAAAAGGTTTTTAGATGAGCTTTAAACAAAAGTCCAGGCTGAATGTATTGCAGTTTTTGAATGTCCTCGGCACGAAACCCAACAAAAAGTCCCGTTGCATTATTTTTTTAATTTTTATTTAACCTTTATTTAACCAGGATAAAAAACTCATTGAGATTAAAAATCTCTTTTTCAAGAGGGTCCTGGCCAAGAGGCAGCACCAGCACAGACACAAGACAATAACACACAATAACACACAAACCAAGCATCATAAAAAACGAGTCCTATGTGGAGACATTTACAAATTGATCGTTCTGTTTCAAGTTCAGTTAAAAGTGATTTAAAAGAGTTCAACGACACCAAATCCTTCAGTTTAAAATCCCTCTGGAGTTCATTCCAGGAATGAGCTGCAGCAAAGCAAAAAGCCTTTTTCCCGAGTTCTGTGCGAGCTCTGGGCACCGAGAGCAGGAGCAGCTCCTGAGAGCGGAGACTGTAGGTGCTGCTGCTCCTCACCTCTATGAGCTGCTGGAGATAAGGACGGCACCAGCCCAGCAACACATGTATAAAATAAAAAACATACCAGTGTCTCAGTCTCCGAAGTGTCAAGGAAGTCCAGCCCACCACGGGCGTACAAGACACAATGATGGGTCAGGGACCTCATGTTTGTGATGAAACGTAGTGCACATGATACACAGTGTCAAGAGCATGTAAACACTCAACAGAGGCATTCATATAAATAACATCACCAAAATCAAGAACAGACAGAAAAGTGGCATTTACAAGTTTTTTACGAGCCTCAAATGACAGACAGGATTTTATATGAAAATAGAAGCGTAACTTCAATTTGAGTCTGTGAGTCAATTTTTGAATGTGTGGCTTAAAAGAAAAAACAGTCATCGATTAAAATCCCAGAGCCCTATTTATATACTGACACTTTTTGAATTGGTTTGCCTTCATTTGTGGTGATTTGGGGGGAGATGTTTGAGGTGTTGTTTGGAGTTGGAAACAGGCATGTATTTAGTTTTGTCTGAATTTAAAACAAGCTTAAGATAATAAAAGTTTTTTTGTAATCAAACCTTGAGGAGATAAAGGTTGTGGACAAGTTTCTCTGCGTCTGGGAGGTTTAGACGAGGTTTGGAGATGTTTCGTAGATGGTGAAACGACGTCTTGCACAGGTGTTTTATGTGGCTATTGAAAGTCAACCCCCAGGTTAGAGAGATGACCCGACCGGTGATACAGGAAAGAGCGAAGTTGATGGGGGAGAGCCTCGGTTTTACTCCTGTTTAGCTGAAGGAAGCTGCTGTCATCCATGTCTTTACCTCAGGGGTGTCAAAAAACTCATCTTGGTTGGGGGGCACATACGACTTAATTTGATCCCAAGAGGCCGGACCAGAAAACTCACAGCAGAAATACTCAAAAATAGCAATAAGTAGAAACATTTGTGCAGAGAAACATGTCAAATATTTTTTATTGAAGAGAAACTGTTCCTTATAAAAATATTAAGAACAACCTGAAACTGTCTCATTTTTTGTGGCAGCACAGCTCAAAACAGTAACAAGTAACTTTTGATAAAAAATAAAAAAACATTTAGATTTTATTAGTGCAGATGAATACAGAAATGATTTGAACTCAACGTTCTGCAGATAAAAAAAAAAAAAAAAAAAGCCCCAGACCTAAAAACAATCATCAGCATTTTATCTTTGTATTTTACAGAATTTAGTTGTTTTGTTTTTGATCCAGAAACTTGGCGTCTTTTAGCTGACACAATGCATCAATATCAGGCGTCATCCCGAGGAGCTGCCAGTTTCAAAATGTCATTTAAGTGATTGTGTGTTAGGTTTGAGGTTCATTATTGAGAAAACTTTCTCACAAATGTAAATCCCGAACATGCACAGAAGAAATTAAAATTTTTATTATTAGTTTTTTAATTCTACAGTTGGTAAAAATAAAAATGGTGCAAACTAAATGGTATATTTAGGTAAAATTTTTTATGAGCCTTAAAAATTACGATTTTATTAAAAAATGTCATGTCATAACAGTAACATCTCCGTGCACGCCCAAAAGTTGCTTTACCCTCCAGCAGAACAGTGACAGTGTCCACTAAAGGTGAATTTGTCCTCTGCATTTGACCCGTCCTCACTGCTAGCTGGGGGCAACCTGTCAAAACCCATCTCCTGATTTGAGGTTCAGTCCGCTGGAGGATTGGGCTTTTATGCATGTTTTAATTTGAATGTAGAAACCCAATAAGTTCTCACTCAGTCAAAGGAAAAAACAACACAATCAACCACAGGACCTCTCTTGGTGTGAGTTTGTAGCTGCTAACCTTAAATGAACCCGTTCTCCTGGACTTCAGCCTCAAACTGAAGGTCAGGTTGCGTTTGAAAAGGGTGCCGAGCTTAGCCAATGGAACAAAAATCAATAGACGCTCCTCCAGTCCAATTACTCACATAGGGCACGCACGGGAGACATATTATCAGGACGATGCTTAAAGTTTTATCATTACCGAGGGACAAATACTGATGAGCCCACCTCGTTCATCCATTAAAGATCAGTCAAAACGCTTCTCAAATGGGGGAGTACAGTAAGTAAATACAAGAGTGACATCCCCAGGAAGTGATTGGGCCCCGGCAGAGTTTATAATCTAAATTAAATCTCTCAGTAATGAACGGAGTCACCAGCGCCTCCCGACTGTCCTGCCCACATTATACATTTGCCTGTTGTTTCGGAGGATTGATTTGATTTGAACGAGCTGGAGGCGTCTGTCTGTCTTTGTACACGCTTTTAATAAGACTTTTTCATCATGTCCTGGATTCTGAAATAGACCTGTGCACTTAAAAATGAACGATGGAGTGATTCTTGGCACTTACGGTTTGTAATTATGAATCGCCGTAGAGCAAGAAAAACTACACCCACTTCTGAATGTGAACATGCAAATGAAAATCTGCAGCTTTTTATGCTCAAAATCTGCTGTGACGAGGCAGTTCCACATCGTTTTCTATCGTGAAACAGTTTTAGATCAATATTCTAGTTTACAGGGTAGGAATGTTAGCAGTTTTTTAAACTTATAATGATGTTCCCTCCCATGTTTCTACCACCTTCAGCAGCCAAATCACAGCCTTTACCTTTGCCCCTCCACCAATCACGTCTCAAGCTTTTCTCAGTGACACCACGATATCTCTTCAGACTTAATATAAAATGCACTCTTTCTTCCTTCTTATTATTCAATTGTGTCTGTGCACACCTTCACCATCCTCTTCTTCAGCTCGTTCTGCTCCGCTTCTCACCTGTTTAGTGCATTTAGAAATTCTTGGTTAAAAATGTGTTATAGTTTTACACCAGTCATACGGGAGTTAGTGGGAGAAAAAAGTTGAGAAGATTTTTTTTTTTAATTAATTTTTTTTAATGTTTTTTATTTCACTTATTTTTTTTTTCATTTTTTTATTTTATTATCATTTATTTATTTTTAAAATGTATTTAATTGTTAATTTATTTTATTTAGTTTAACTTATTTTTATGTATTTTATATTATTTATTTATTTTAAGCTTTAAGTTCTAAAACAAAATACCTCTGCCTAATTAATTAGTTTTTAATGTATTTTTAAGTGTATTTTAATTTATTTATTTATTTTATTTTATTTATTTTTATTTATTTTATTTAACTTATTTTTTATGTATTTATTTTTTTTATGTTTTATGTGTTTATTTATTGAATTAATTAATAATTTTTTATTTAATTTAATTTATTTTTTATGTATTTTTATTTATTTATTTATTTTTATTATTTTTTAAGCCTGGAGTTCTAAAACAAAAATACCTCTGCCTATGTCATCGACACCAACTTGTCCCATGTTCATGTTCAACGAGGCTGTGGCAAACATCATCAAAAAACTATTAAGACCTGACCCTGTATTTGACCCATGCTCTCACAAAAACTACATCTGCAGGGAAGTTCCTGCAAAAGCAACTACTGTACTACTAGGAAATGGTGTATTTATATGTAAAATTGTAGATTAAACTCCCAAATCATCAGCTAACTCACACCGTGCATCTTACAGTATTATTTTCCTCATTTCTATTTCTCTTGTGTCTCTTCCAATCTTTCCTGCTCAAAATTCTGTAGACGTCCTGAATACATGATTTGAACTGCTAAACTTTTCTGTCCTGTCACCAGAATGATGAGCAGGATTAAAAGATTTTCGGCCATGACTCCATTTAATCGAAATGTCTGACCTTTATGTCCAAGACCAAGAAAATAGTTTTATTCCCAGATGACACCAGAGACATGTGTGAGTCTGAGGAAACACGCGCCCTGGTAAAAACCCTCACATTCAAACTCATCTCTGGGCTTGTTTTAAGGGGGACGGACTCGTGGCCAAAGTGGCCCGCCTTATAACAGGAAGGAAGCTTAGTGGTTGGATCCGTCACTCAGCCTCGTCCCAGTGGGGCGTCCATCATGTGGTCCTCCAGAACTTGGACAAAATTAACATATGTAAAAAAAAATAAACTGACCTGAACTGACTTCCACACTTGGCGTCACTGCTGCTGCTGCTAACAAATAATAAAATAAAAAATAAAATAATAATACGATTGCAGTGGATTTACGCAGCACCTTTCCACACACCCAAAGCTCTTTACTTTGCATGATTCATTCACTTTACACTCAGTCGTAAAGTTCTGTTGGAGCCACAGTTTATTCTGGGACAAACTGATGGAAACGAGGCTCACGCACACACCATTTTCACACTGAACAATCAAGTGTCTTGCCAAAGGACACAACAACTGTTTTTTCACCCCCCTCCACCTGATTTTCCCATCGATCTCACATCCAAGTATTAAACTTTAGCTTTTGGTCAGACTTTGACAAACCACTGAGACATTTGACAGTTACACTGTTCATTTCAACATAATTATATTTACATTAAACTATTTGTGAAGTTTTGATTATATTGTACTTCCTGAATGAAAATGGGACAAGTAAAACCATAAGGTGAAGGTTTTAAACCGCCAGAAAAATGTGTTTCTTGTGGAAAAATTGTTCCTGCATTTTGTATGGATTTTTTTGGTGTTAATAACATAGGCAGAGGGCTTAAAAATAAATAAATAAATAAATACATAAATAAATAAAAATACATAAAAAACAAGTTAAAATAAAATAAAAAAAACGAATTAATTAATAAAGTAATTAATTATTGAAATACATTTTTTTAAATATATTGATAAAAAATAAATAAAAATCAAAATAAATAAATAAGAAAAATACATAAAAAAATAAGTTAAATAAAAAAATATAATAATTAAGTAATTAATGAAATAAATAAAACATAATTGATTAAAAACATAAGTTAAATAACATAAAATACATTTATTTTTTTTTTATTTTTTTATGTATTAATTAAAAAAAAAATATATATATATAATAAATGCTTCTCAACTTTTTTCTTCCACAAAACTCCCGTATGACTGGTGTAAAACTATAACACATTTTTAACCACAGGTGCTATTCCACCAAACCAAGTTATAATTAGAAAAACCTGCCATACACCCTCTAACTAGACACAGAAACTTTAGACCAAGGGCTGAAGAGGTCGAGGATCTACGGCGTCACTTGGATATGTCACTTGCCGTGGCTCTGATGTGATGTGATGCTGCCATGATGCAGTTTAGACACATCCAGACCTAATGTGGACGTGCTCCAATGCAGCCATAAACAAGTTAAAGCTGTATTTTACCTCTACTTTCCCCAATACTACTCACGGCCATGTCGATCTAAATAACCCTTGAGATAAATTGCATTGCGATGCCTTAAATTTGCTTTGTGCCTGAAGCTTCACTGCATTAATAACACATGGGCCTCCTGGTATTTCCTGCATTTACGTTGCTTCTCGTCTGTTCGGCAGCTCGGGGACTATATTTCCGACATCGCCAGTAACATGATGCAGGTGGAGGAGCACATTTTTGGATGGCCCAGACCGAAAGCACGAGCCTGCCACCCCCCAGGATAGTGCAGTGTGTGGAGAGGATCGCTGAGCTGGCACTGCCTCAGACAACCAGGTCATTTCTAAGGTAAACTACTACACATTTCATTTGCACAGTTAAATATGTGTTTTTTTTTTTGTTTTCTACAGAAACTCGCATTACCACAGGATCCATATTACACATTTTCTCAATGTTTCTAAGGTTTCCTCATCACAACACAGGCCTGGAGTTGTGTTTTGTTCATTCTCACATGTTTAACTCACAAACAAACCTGCAGATTTAAGCTGAGTTCTTCTCTCAAACTGAAAACACTCTGTTCCACCTTGTGATGTCATCATGTGGTGATACAGGAAGTGCTGTGTTTTTAAACTCCACACACCTTCACTAGAATCATTTGGGATGATTTCATCTCTGGAATTGCTTTTCTCTTCTGAACTAAAGGTAAAAGGCCGGTGTTGTTAACTTGAAAAAACTACCACTTCATGACATCACAAGGTGGTGGAACAAGAGCATTTTGCGCTTTGGGAGATGTGTAAATGAAACAAAACACAACTCCAAGTCTGTTTTTGAGGACCGATGAGGAGGGGTAACAGCTTTAAACTTGGCTTAAAGCTCACAAGAGTCAATTTTTACACAATAGAGGAACTGTAAAAAGGGTTGTTTTATTAGCCTCAAGTAAACAAATATACGCATTAAAAAGTACAATTTGTGGTTGTGTAAAGTGTGGTGTTTGCAGCAGAAGTAGTACGATAAAGTAACAACAGCAGGGTTAACACTAGTAGTAGTTGCAGTGGTGTAGTGATACCAAGCAAATACCAGATAAATAAAATTTACTTTCCTTCAAAACAGTCAAACTTTATTCATAAAATGCACAAAGAAAATGTAAGTACTAAAAAAGTCTGCAAAAGTAAAACACTTTGCAAGGACGGTACATTATATCAGATGAGCACATTTATTGTGACAGTACCCAGAACGAACATGTACATCTCCATAATATCTATTTTACCAATGTGACCGTAAAGTTTGAAGACAAAGTCCAGTGTTTCTGTATCCACCATGAGGCCATTTTAAACTGCCCCCTGTGCCCAGAGTGTACAAAACTCCATTATTACAGACATAAAGTTTAGGAGAGACGTTTTATATTGGTCATTTAAGCAAACGCCTTTTTCTCCAAGGACAGGGATGACAGAGGGAAAGATGGAAGGATGAAGAAACAATAGAAAGGAAGTCATTTTTCACTGGGTGGCTTTATTCTCATTATCAGCTCCATCAAATTAACTTCTCATTACCTCCGCGGTCCGAGGGGAAAAGAGGGTAATGGGAGGGGTATTTAACCAGGCAATCAACCTTTGGCCTGCACTGAGGGGCAGAGCTGCAGCTCGACTCACAGTATTAGATTTTATGGGGATTTTGGTCGACTTTTTAATGTTGTCTGTACTCTTAGGTATTTTACATAAAGGGCTCATGCAAATATCTAATACATTCATGCCAAAGCTTCTATACTGATTGTCCTTGAGAGGCTGAGGTATCCTCACACACATGAAAGTAAATCAGCAAAATATAAGGTCGAGCTGCTTGTCACACATTACGCTTGTAGGCATTCTTCATTCTTTGATCAAAAATGCACATTCTGTGATTGTGCACACTGCCACGTGCGCTTACAATTTACACTTTGGGGATAAATCACGAGAATGTGTAAAGGAGTGGAGTGTGAGCAGGGCCGGGCTCGAGCTTTCAGGGGGCCTAAGCTGAATTTGTTCTGGGGCCCCGACAGCAGATGCCTCTTGACCTCCTCAGCTATTGATAATTGACAATTTGACACATTCTGACTCTGCTCTCATCACCTTGACCAGTTGTATGTGTGTTTATAAGACCGAACTCCATCAGACTGAAAAACATCCAGAATGTCACGACTCCCACAGTCACAAGAAACAGAACATGAGATTTGTTCTAATTTCTAGAACATTTTTTCTTCATTTCTGGTGGATTTTAATGTGTTCAGCTGGCGACAGTGGGCTTAAATTTGCATTTTAAGGTCCTAAAACACATAGCTGCCTCACTCTGCCCGCCCGACTCAAAAAACAAAAAAGCAGCAGCAGCAGTATATTTTTCTATAGAATACAAAACAAAGTAATAGTTTTAGAGGGATATTTAGGGTGCTGCAAATACATAATCCATGTGTCTAATAAAATGTGATGTGTTTTTATTAGTTTCAGTATAAAATGTTTGGGCTATTGGGGGCCCTCTGCTGGCCTGGGGGCCCAAGCAGCTGCTTAGTCCTGATTATAGCTGAACCGGCCCTGGGCTCCAGTCAAATGAGGCTCATCGAGGCGGTTATAGGGGAAAAATCTGGAGCCGAGTTTCATATTTAGAATTCCTACCGACAACGTATCAATAGCGACCAAGAGAGCCAATCAGGAGCGAGGGCTGTTGAAGGTAACATCAAACCTGTTGCTAACGCTACAGGGAGCGACCTCGGGGAAAGAGGCGCCAGATTTGCCTGTTTTTAATGTTCAAATGTTGATTTTACAGACACAACAGTGAAATAAAAAACCCCGGGCAGTGGATCATGTCGAGGGGTTATACGAACATTTAAGACAAAATGACGAGGCTCACTGCAGAAGTTACAGAGAGAGGGGTGGCCGTTTTTGCAGTGTTCAAGTGAATTGGAGGCGCAGAGTCGATGGAGAGTCCGGAAGCGGAACGCAGCCCCAGATGTATGAGCTATGGGATAAACAAAGGCTCCATCCACACATCTGCAGGTCTTGATCTTTTCTTTCAAATCTTTTATTTTTTTGGAGAGGCTCGCAAAAAAAAAATGTGACATAAATCAGTTTCATGTGGTTCCTGATGTGCCGAAGGGATGAGGCAGGAGTCGTGGTGTCGTCACATTATGGGACAAGACGTATTAATGAGGAGCGAGC
Source organism: Periophthalmus modestus (assembly GCA_019594935.1). Taxonomy (NCBI): domain Eukaryota; kingdom Metazoa; phylum Chordata; class Actinopteri; order Gobiiformes; family Gobiidae; genus Periophthalmus; species Periophthalmus modestus. The sequence continues at coordinate 2,979 of JAIEZT010001082.1, read as the reverse complement.
ACCTTTTTTTAGATTTTTATAATAATCAAAATTAGTTATCATTTTATATATAAAATACTCACTTTATTTGCACTTTCTGCCTTCTCTGTTTTTTATCTGGAGGCTCTTTATTGTTTAAATGTGTTTTATTCCTGCCTTTCCATACAAACGTTGGGACCGTTTCCAGGGGCTATAAAAGTCAAATAAAGGCGGCGGGGACTGGTGTGTTTCACATTGGGCAGTCAGATCAGATTAGAATGTGATTTATTTCCACAAAATTGTATATATAAGTAAAGCAGCTCGGGGTCGCATTCGAAAAACATCAGATATGGCTGTTCACACTGACATTCAAACATTCAGATTTAGTCAGATTTGGGCAAAAAAAAACCACAAAACCTAATGCAACCTGCAGTTGAATGTAGCCAAAACGTTTTCTGATGTTAGTGGCTTGGACTAACACGGCCTTAAAAGAGGCTAAAACCAGGGACACTGTGGGTTACTAAACTGATGGCAGAACCCGGACAAGCCCGACCTGTAATGCAGGAGTAAATCAAACCTGCAAAAATCCCATAACGTTGGGACGTTTATTTGTGGAGCACAGTCAGCCTGTAAAAAAGGCTGTAAGCTTTGAAAGTCACTACCCTAAAGAGATTAGGAGCTTTTTTCTGACGTTCCAGGCTTAAAGTCTTGGCTTGAAAATGAGCTATAAACCAGACTCATTTTATACAGTTAGCTCACCTAAAGGATTCATTAGGAACACTGTTCAATTTCTTCCTTAATGCAATTATCTAATCAACCAATCACCATGGCAGTTGTTTCAATGCATTTAGGGGTGTGGTCCTGGTCAAGACAATCTCCATGAACTCCAAACTGAATGTCAGAATGGGAAAAGAAAGGTTAAGATTTTTCGAGTGATTTTGAGCGTGGCCTGGTTGGTTGGTGCCCCCAAGACGGGCCGGTCTGGTTATTTCACAAGGTACTGCTCAATACTGCTACAGATATGGGATTTTCACGCACAACCATTTTCTAGGGTTTACAAAGAAATGGTGTGGAAAAAGGGAAAAAAATGTCCTGTCTGCGGCAGCCTGTGGGCGGCGAAAAAAGCCTTGTTGATGCTAGAGGTCAGAGGAGAATGGGCCGAGTGATTCAAGCTGATAGAAAGAAAAATGTTGACGATGAAATAACACAACTCGTACAACCGAGGAAGCAGCAAAGCATTTGTGAAGCCACAACATGCACAACATTGAGGTGGATGGGCTACAACAGCAGACAGACCCCACCGGGGCACCACTCATCTCCACTACAAATAGGAAAAAAGAGGCTACAATTGGCACGAGCTCACAAAACCTGGACAAGTTGAAGACGGAAAAATGTTGCCTGGTCTGATGAGTCTTCGATTTGTGTTGAGACATTTCAAATGGTAGAGTCAGAATTTGGGCGGTAAACAGAATGAGAACATGGATGCCATCAGGCCTTGTTCCCACTGTGCAGGTGGTGGTGGTGGTTTGTAATGGTGTAGGGGATGTTTTTCACACTTTAGGTCCCTTAGTGCAATACTGGGCATCGTTTAAAATGCCACGGGCCCTCCTCCTGAAACCCCATTTTTTTCTGACCATGGTCCATCCCTTCATGACCATGTGCCCATCCTCTGATGCTACTCAGCAGGATAATGCACCCATGCTCATAAAGCTCCGAATCATTTTTCAATCTGGTTTCTGAACAATGACGATGATTCACTGAACTACAACGGCCCCACAGGTCACCAGGATCTCAACCCGATTAGAGCATCGTGGGGTGTGGTGGAACGGGAGCTTGAGTGCCCTGGATGTGACTCCCAGCAAATACTCCATCAAGGCTGCAAAGATGCTCCTGTCAGGTATGGGGCCAACATTTCTAAAGAATGTTCCAGCACCTTGTTGAATCAAAGCCCACGTAGAAATAAGGCAGTTCCTGAAGGTGATGAAAAGGGTCAAACACAGAATAGGTCTGGTGTTCATAATAAGCCTTAGTGAGTGTAAATGGCGCATGTGAGTGAATGAGTGATTAAGATAGTGCATTTAGTGACTATTTGGTATTCTGTTTGATATACTATTACAGTTTTAACCAGAGATGCAGATGTAAACCAGTGGCTAGAACCCTCAGTGTGTAACATCGGTCAACAGTTTGTCTGTGTAAACCCTCAGTCGTCAGGTCTGATCCATAGCAAAAGACGATGTGTAGTGAAGACTGCAGTAAGTCTTCACTCCTACAACGATTGTCCAGTTGACAGATTTAACATCTTCTTTTGCTATTGTCAACAATTAGTGCCGTTGTTAATGCCAGTGCCATCTACAGCGTCTCTCTGATTGGCCTCTTGGTCTTGCACCCCAGCTTTCCAAATACGGTCCCTGATTGCAGGATTACCGCTATAACTTCTAGGCTCCGTTGGCTTAATCTGGTCACAGCGAGCTCTACGTGGAACGTCATACTCCCTCAGTCCACGTCTACGATACCTAACCTGGTCTAGGACGGGGACTGGAAACAATGACACGTGTTTCCCTCAGGTGTCTGCTAACATCGCTCTTGAGGCCTTCCTGATTCGTCCCGCTAACATCCTGGGCCTGTTCCTGCACCGTGCACCAGCGCCCCTCCCTCAGGTGCCTCTCAACGTGTCCCACAGTGACCGGGACATCAGGACGAAGGCTGGATACTGCCGGGAGAATCTCTGCTCAAATTTAAATGCCACACAGTGCAACAGCAGCAGCAGCAGCAGATCAGCCGCAGCCAGCTCACCCCAAAAAAGGGGTTTAACAAGCCAACGATTATCTTTGTGCTACCGTAACATATTTAGATTCACGTGTTACCTCGTGTGTTGGTTTGAAGTGTGAAGTTTCGTTATTAAAAAGTTGTTCAGTGTCTGTGCTGCGACGGGAGGGCGGCACGGAGCTTCCGGTTTCTTTTACTAATTATGTCGAGTGTTATAGCAGAAAATGATGTAAATTTGAGAGAAGCAAAAACGTT
>JAIEZT010001081.1:0-23066 GCA_019594935.1 Periophthalmus modestus | reverse complement strand
TTTGGATATATCCTGGCTGCCAAAGGAGCGAGAGTTTTAAATGACTCTCCCCTCTCTTTGTTTACTGTGGGGTTATGGGTCGTAGATGCTGAAAAAGCGGACGTATATGGTAAAATGGTGTAGTGCGGGATATGCGAAAGTCTGGTGACAGTTCACACGTGGGTATTTGTGAGTGTGCAGTTCTCAGAGGAGCGTGTTGTGTTTGTGTGTGTTTGGTGTGTTTGGTGCGTGTGTGGTGGGCGGCTGTCGCTCCAGTCCGAAAAATGTGGGGTAATCACCTGCGAGTCCACATTACAACTGTCAGAACACAGGACAATATCGGAGTTAAATTCAGCAGACGACAAAAGTAAATGATCCACTTGGGTGTGGTATACTTGTATGTCTGTAACCTCATGAGCAAAGACTACCTTCTATACCACAAACAATGCTACTAATTACTCTGCTACCCAAAGTTGCTGTGTATACTATGTATGTCTGGCAAACTTCATAAGAGATACTCACTACCTCCAACAGTGATAGTAAACTTATACTACTCCCATCGCTTGGGGGTTTAATTATTCATAGTTTGAAGAGGGTTTTTTGTTTGTGCAAGTTAAAGTTGCATAGTATGAGAGTTAGTTGGATAACGTCTACTGGATAGTATGTGTACTGTAATGCTACAAGCACCTCATCTTACTATGATGTCAATGCATGTGCCTGTCGGTAATTCAACAATATAACAATAGTTCCAAGTTGAGGATCGTCCCCCGCCGCCCTGTTGGCCCCCCCCCCCCCCGCGGTTCCCCATGCCAATGATCCAGCTTGCATGATATTAACATATTGACGCCCGTAAGGACACATGCTGTTACTGCTATGAACTACAAATACAACGAGCAGCTACCCATACTACTATATGCAGTCTACTGTTCGCCAAACAGCTGCTACTCCGACTAATGTAATAGTAATATAGACTACTATCTTACCACCAGCCCTACAACTACTGCTACTACTAACACTCTGGAGTTAATCACTGCGCAAGTCCGCCACGTACTTCAAGATTGAAAGTAGGTTGATATCGGTGTACTTTCTGTAACTTTATACAAACACAAGAATTTTCCAAGGCACTGCGGGGTTGGTGGTTTCAATGTCCCACCGGATCGCAAGCAGGTGCAGGATGAGCAAGAAACCTTGACACCTTGACTATGTGTTTGGTGGTTGGCACTACTGCATATACAGTCACGCACGAACGCAATATAAGAAAGGATCCAACCTTTATTTGTCCCACAGTGTGAAAGTAGATATTTTGGTGTTAAGTACTTGTTAACAGTCTGCTGGGCTGCCTTACCCATGATTGCACCTGTTATTTACTGGTCGTTCAGGAAGGCCCTTCGCTTGTGCACCGCTCTTGTACAGTGTTGTTAACGGTCATTCCAGCCTACCTCTGTATGAGTACTGGTGTGCGCTCTAGACTATCTAAGTATTGTTTTGTAATCGGTTATTGAAGTTTTTTTTTTTTCCATTACTCCTCCGTTTTTTTTTTTTTTTGTTTTAGACAGTATTTACAAATGTGGATTCTATAATGTTTGATCGACGACCTGCCACGTGATATGGTGAGTGCTGTTCCACGTAATCATGCTTCAATTGCAGCCCAGTCAGTTACCATACAATTGCAACAGCCAATATTCTTCCCTGATCTATCTGACCATTGTGTGTTTACCCATTCATGTGTACAGTTTTCCCTTTCGGCATTATTGCATTTTAGGAACACTAAAGGGTTATGTAGAAGTTAATCTTCTTGTGTTCTAGTATTATATTGTGTGTAATTTTTATTGTTTTTAGGTGGATCCAGTATCCGCTTGTCAAGGGACAACAGATGTTTAACCATAGCCTTTGGGTACACTCGCCCGGCGTTATTTAAGCAAAGTGTCGATTAATATGCCATGCTCTGAAATAAAATTAAAATAAATAAAAAGTGTGAGAGAAGCCCTCTGTGGTGGTTTTTGTGTAATTAGCTGTATTTTTATCTTTTTCTTTAATCATTTCCGAGATGATACTAGTTTAGTGGGTGTTCTGGTGTATATTTGTGTCCTTTCTTTTCACAAACCACACACAACGCATCACCATCATGCATTAAAAGCCACATTAAAACCAATACAAACTTCCAAGAAACAAATCAACCGTGGGTTGAGTTCGACCAAATCCTACCTAACATCTATCGTGTAACCCTGCTCCCTCCTCCTAAATAAACATCCCTCTATTGTACGCTATCTAGAGATGAACATGTATCTACAAACACCACATCCCCCAATGGTTCTTTGGGTAGCAGAGAAGTCAAAGGCACTGGTAGTTCAGTCCCAGAATATACTGATTGCACTGCCTCCGGCTCCCATCATCCATCTGTGCTGTTGGATCAATGGCAGAAACACAGTCACCAGGGGGTTGAGGTTTTGCAGATGGAGGGATACTTTTGTCCTGAGGGCTTTTCCTCTCCTCAAACTGCCCTGACACAGGATCTGCTAAATCCTACCTGACCAGTACTACCTGACCAATCCTTACCTGACCACTCTACTGACCATGTTATAGTTGTTCCTCGTACCATTTTACTCTGTCTAGGTCTGAGCAATCTTTTATCGCTTTTTCAAACTATGCCATATTGCTGGTCAACTCTCTTACTTAAGATAAGATATGCCTATTAGTCCCAAAGTGGGGAAATTCCAATATTGCCACGCACAGTTAAACAACAGAAGGAACTTCGTTGTCCAACTTTATTTTCGTGAATCCGTGATACCCGTAGCATCCGGCAGTGTCGCGTAGTATTTTGGTGCAACATGACAGTGCTAGTGTCTTTCAAGGCACAACCAATGTTAAACAAAGACTCCAACAGCGTAGTGTGTCCAGAGAGCAGAGAAGAGGATTATAGACTAGAGCCAGCACAAAGGATTAGGACTGGACCAGGACTGGACCAGGACTGGACCCAAGACAGGACCAAGACAGGACCAGGACTGGACCAGGACTGGACCAGGACTGGAGGAAGCACAAAGGATTAGGACTGGACCAGGATGGACCAAGACTGGACCAGGACTGGACCAGGACTGGAGCCAGCACAAAGGATTAGGACTGGACCAGGACTGGACCAAGACTGGACCAGGAAGGGGACCAAGACTGGACCAGGACTGGACAGGACTGGACCAGGATTGGACCAGGATTGGACCAGGACTGGACCAGGATGGGCCGGGACTGGAGCGGGACTGGGCTGGGACTGGGCTGGGACTGGACCGGGACTGGACCGGACCGACTGGACTAGGACTGGACAAGGGATTGGAACCAGGAATAAAACAGGATTGGACCTGGACTGGACCAGTACTAAATCAGGACTGAACCAGGACTAAAGCAGAAAACCGAACCAGAACTAAGTCAGGATTTAAACAGGACCTGGACCAGGGCTGGACCAGGACTGGACCAGGACTGGACCAGGACTGGATCAGGATCATGTCGGTTCACTGTGAGGATTTAGGGACAAACAGAGAGAGCGTAACGGGATGCGGCTGCTTTTGGAGATAACACGATGGGAGAATAGCTTATTGTGTTCTTGGACCAAATCTCACTCAAAGATCCTATTCCAACTATTTTTTGTGTCCTTCCATTTACATTAAAGGTCATATATTAAGCAAAATTGACTCTTGTGAGCTTTACGCTTTAAGTTAAAAAATACCTGGAATTGCATTTTGTTTCATTCTGTCATGATCTCTGCCTGCTGTCCTTCCTCCTGTGTCTCCTCTCCCCCTCCCTCACCTGACTCCAGAGTGGGTGGAGCCCTGGCTCCTCCCACACACACCTGCAGCCCATCAGGGCAATCAATGCAGCTGCAGGTTGTTAAAAAGGAGCCAGGACCCAGCTCTCCTTGCCAGGTCGTCTGATCGTCACCTGCTGATTCTCACTGTGTGTCTTCGCACTGGTTCGTCGTCGTGCTGCTTGTCTCCGTGTTCGTGTCCTGCCTGGTGTCCTGCTGATGTCCTGCCCCGGTTCTCCGACCCTGTCTCCCGGGGTACCGGCTGTGTGTTTCTCGTGTGTCTTCCCTGCACCTCTGGACCCTGACCTCCACCCCAGCACCAGCTCTCGTATGTTCTCCCGTCACCTGTTGTGTCTTCTGTCAATAAACACCCATAAACTTGCCCCGAGTCCCGCATCTTTGGTCCGCCTCACACCCCACATTACGACAGAACGACTTGGCCACCACGGACCAGCAGACTCGGGGCCGACCAGAACACGGACTCAACTCTCCCCGCCTGCCTGCCCTGTGTACCTGCCTGTCTACCCTGTTTTCTGCTCCCCGTCTGGTTCGTCCTGACCTGTCCGCTCTGGCCCTGGACCATGGCGGCTCCGCTGGACATGATCTTTCGTTCAGGGACCTCCACATGTCCTTTGTTTTTAACCGGGCCGATGTAGCTCCGCTGGACACTGTACTCCGCCCAGGGACCTCATCGCGCCCTCCTGATTCTTGTCCCGATTCTCGTCCTGATTCTCGCCCTGTAGCTCGCCGTGAGCAGACCTTGTTTCTGGACAAAAATTTTTTTTTTTTTTTTTTTTTTTTTTTTCCCCCTCCGCCAGGCCCCATCCACCCTCCCGACTTGGTCTAGCTCCTTTGGGATGTCTGGGAGCCATCCCTTAGGGGGGGGGGGGGTACTGTCATGATCTCTGCCTGCTCCTGCCTCCTGTGTAGGGGGTCCTCTCCCACTCCCTCACCTGACTCCAGAGCTGGGTGGGAGCCCCCTGGCTCCTCCCACACACACCTGCAGCCCATCAGGGCAATTAATGGCAGCTGCAGGTTGTTAAAAGACCAGCCAGGACCCAGCTCTCCTTGCCAGGTCGTCTGATCGTCACCTGCTGATTCTCACTGTGTGTCTTCGCACTGTTCGTCGTCGTGCTGCTTGTCTCCCTGTCGTGTCCTGCTGATGTCCTGCCCGTGTTCTCCGACCCTGTCTCCCGGTACCGGCTGTGTTTCCCATCTCGTGTCTTCCCTGCACCTCACCTGGACCCTGACCTCCACCCCAGCACCCAGCTCCTCGTAAAGGTTTCTTACCCGTCACATGTTGTGTCTTCTGTCAATAAACACCCAGGAAACTGCCCCGAGTCCCGCATCTTTGGTCGCCTCACACAACCACATTACGACACATTCACACGTTAAGTAGCACTTTATTATTAGTCTGTCTACATCTTCAAGCTCAAAATGCTCTGTTCCACCTTGTGATGTCATGAAGTGGTAGTTTTCAAATTAACAGCTCCTTTTACCTTTCAGTTCAGTACAGATTGCAATCTAGGGTTGAAATTATCCAAATGATTGAAATTAGTTTACTAACACAGTGGAGCACTTCCTGTATTACCACATGATGACATCACAAGGTAGAACAGGGTGTTTTCTGTTTGAGGGAGAAAAAGACATCAGCCTAAATGTGCAGGGTTTGTGTGGTTAAAAATGTGTGAAATGAAACCAAACACAACTCCGGGTCTGTTTGTGACGAGGAAACAACATTTAGAACAGAGAAAGAGATCAGAAAATGCGTAATATGTGGCTTTAATTTTAACTTTGCATTTCTGCGCATCTTCTACGCCCGGTTTTTTACATCACTTGGTTATGTGCCGCCACCCCTGGACAGGTGGCACGTAAACACTATCATAAAGGCACAATCTTAAAGCAGACGGACTGTCGCTTATAGTTATAATATATGGACACCTGGGATCATTACGTTATAATTTGGACATTTTAAATCACAGTAATGATTCTAAAACAAACTTAATAAAAGAAACTTCTGGATTAGCAGGGCGTATGTGAGTGATGGTGAACACAGGGGTTGATCGTCAAAATGGCGTCTTGAAAATAATGTGATTAAAGATTGCTCAAACATGCATGAATCACTCAAAATACAACTCCTGGGGAAATGAGAAAGAAAAAACAACTCTGACATGGTTAAATGCTCTGAAAAGTCCATTTTGCAGAATGAGTTCCGCTTTAACACCACAAACAGAACCGGGCCGTGTTAGCGTTAGCGTAGCTACAGCACAAACGGTTGTCATGCCATGTGCACAAAAAGCTCTTAACTCCATGCGGGGGGGGGTCACCTTCCGGGCACCGGGCTCTGCGCTCTGGAGGGGGGTTCGTGGTAGGTCAGAGCAGGGGGCGCCGTCCCTCCTCCCCCTCCTCCTCACTGGACTCGGAGTCGGAAGTGCAGGAGCGAGCGCGGGGGGCGGAGAGCCGCAGGGCGCGGGTCCGAGCGGAGGTCCGGGCGATGTGTCTATGCACACCGACTTGTGGGTGCGCTGGTACAGGAACATGGACTCGGACGTTTGGGAGTGGGTGATGCGCACTGGAGAGGGGGAGGAGAGAAGAGAAGAGGAGGAAGGAGAGGTGGAAGGAGAGGAGCAGAAGGGCAAAGGAAGAGAAGGAGGAGGAAGAGGAGAGGGATGAAGAAGGAAGAGGAGAGGATAGAAGGGAGAGGAGGAAGAGGAGGAAAGAGGAGAGGATAGAAGGAGAGAGAGGAGGGAGAAGAGAAGGAAAGAGGAGAGAGAGAAACGAAGAGGGAGGGTGAGGAAAGAGGGAGCAAAGGAGGGACAGGAGGGGGAGGAGGAGCCAAAGAAGAGCCAAAGAAGCAGAGGAAAGGAGGAAAGGAAACAGGAGGGAAGGGGATAGAGGAGACTAGGAGAAAGAGGGAGGGAATGGAGAGAAGGGCCAAAAAGAGGAGAGGAGGGGAAGCGCGAAAAATGAGCAGGAAGGAGGGAGGAGGAGGGGTGGAGGGCGGAGAGGAGACCAGGTGATAATAAGAAGAATCGCACTAAAGAATCGCAACAGTAAAATGAGGAGGAAGCCGATAGGAAACCGAGGAGGAGAGTGGAAAAGTGGAGGCATCTGTGGGAGTTTCAGGTTGGTTCACTGATTTCATTTTTACCTCCATTATTGATACTTTACAGCCGATGACATCAACATGAAGCTAACTAGAGGCACTGCTCTGTCTGAAGCTCTGTTACTCACGTTACACTTTAATCTGAGCCACATCTGACCATAAACAACTGATTTAGCTGTTAAATCGTTTAGATTTTTCTTGAGTTTTCAGACAATCTAAAAACGTATGATGCTTTGTTTGCTAATGTGTGCATTGTGTCACCATGGTAATACTACTGAACATTTTGCCATAGACATACAAGTATCAGTTCTCATAATGTATAACTGCAACTCGCTCTGTCAATTTGCCACCTGTACAGTCAACCCCTCTAATCTGGCCGTGTGTATTAGTTCAATGAAGAGTTTAAAAAGGATTCTGTGTGTTACGCTGTCTCTCTGCCCTCACGCTCTGCTCAGACTGTCACAGGCAGACAGGTATAACACACCAGCAGGTATGATTAAGTACTTCAAACTCTCATTTCTTGTATCTCTGTGCTGTCTGCGCTCCATTTGCTTACACAACCAGCACTTTTTGTAACGACTCATTATCTTCCATCTGGCACTCGGGAGAAATTATTCCGCTGCAAATGTCACCACTTGCATTTTACATTTTGTATTTCTTTCTTCCTTATTGTTAAATTTTTATGTAAAAACTTTAATGGTACCAAAGGTAATGTGTCCACAGACCCATCCTTTAATCAGTGAGGGGCTGCCAGCGACTGGGACCTCTGTCTAGACCTGGATCTGGCCAGGAGTATCTAGGAACTGTAACATGTACATGGTGTGTTTGATTCACATACCTGGATATCCCTCTGTCTTATTGCTGTGTTAGTTTTGTATACCTGTGTATCCATCTGCAGTGGGTGTGTTTGTTTTACACACCTGGGTATCCATCTGCGGTGGTGTCCAGGTCAGCGCTGCTGCTGCGGTGGAAGTCCATAGAGTGCACACTGAGGGTGGAGAGAGTTGACAACGGAGCTGTTCAATGTCACTGTCCTTAGAGTCTAGCGCCATCTGCATCTCCACACGCACAGCTGTCTCTTCTGCGATCATCTACAGCACACACACATACAGGTTAGGTGCGACTTGGATGGGAGGCCGCCGGGGAAGAATAACAGGTGACATGGGGGGGCAGTACTGCATTACATTCAGCACAGAGCTCTGGTTGTGCTATGGGCGGATTCATAGAACTGTAGTTATACTCTTAACTTTGGTTCCATGGAAACAGCAGGAGGCCGTCCTCTAGGCCAAGAGTCAACCAGTGTTTCACTTACATTACTTTTCAGTGCAATAAAAAACATACTGAATGAAAAAAAAAGGCTGTTTTTATTTTTTTGCCTAAAAAGTTAACATATTGGGGCTGTAAAATGAATATGTCTTGTTGAGTGTAAATTATTTTTCCATAGTTTATGTGAAGCGTCCAATCTATCTTCATGTTATGTGCCAAATAACCAGATCCTGTTCCATTAAATCTGACAGTTTCTAAATTGAAGTCGCTCCATTTATACCTGCTGATTCCAAATGTCACTCCATTATTGTCAATGGTTCTGTCTGTGTAACTGAACTGAGCGCCTGCATGTTCTCTCTCCTGTACATGTGTTGTATGTGTGTGTGTACTGAGCGCCCCTGCATGTTATTCTCTCCTGGTACATGTGTGTATATGTGTGTGTGCACCTGAGCGCCTGCATGTTCTCTTCTCCTGTACATGGTATATATGTGTGTGTGTACTGAGCGCCTGCATGTTCTCTCTCCTGTACATGTGTGTATATGTGTATGTGTACTGAGCGACTACATGTTCTATCTCCTGTTCATGTGTGTATATGTGTGTGTCTACTGAGCGCTTGCTTGCATGTTCTCACATACACACAACATGTACGTGTGTGTGTGGTGTGTACTGAGCACCATGCATGTTCTCTCCTGTACATGTGTGTGTTATACTGGGTGCCGGCATGTTCTTGTCATGATCCCTGTTCTGTCCCTGCCTCCTGTGTGTGCCCTGGAATCTATCAGCGCAATTTCACCACCACCTGCAGTGGACCCCGACCTTCACTCCTGCACCAGCTTCCTCATGTATCTACCGTCATTTGTTGTGTTTTGTCAATAAAAACATGGTTAAAACTTGCCCCGAGTCCCGCACCCTTTGGTCCGTCTCACCAACACATTACGACAGAACGATCTGGCCACACAATGGACCAAGCAGACTCGGGGCCGACAAAACACCGACAGAAGATCTGGAAAGCCTTGCTCACTTTCGCGTCTTCCGTCCAGGGACCCCCTCATGTCTGCTACCCTCTTACGGACTGTTGTTTGCTCGCTGGACATCGTCTTCATGTCCGGGGATCTCCTCATGTCTGCTACCCCTCATACGGACTGTTGTTGCTCCGCTGGACATTGTCTTCCGGTCCGGGGATCGCCTCATGTCTGCTACCCTCATACAGACTGTTGTTGCTCCGCTGGACATGTCTTTCGTCAGGGACCCCCTCATGTCTGCTACCCCTCATTCAGACCGTTGTGCTCGGCTGGACACAGCTTTCCATCCAGGGACCTTAACGTGTCTGCTACCCCTATCTGAACTATTGTAGCTCCGCTGGACCACAGTCTTCCCGTCCAGGGACCTCCTCATGTCCTTTGTTTTTATCCGGGCAAACGATGTAAGCTCAGCTGGACACTGTATCTCGCCCAGGGACCTCATCGTGCCTTCTCGTCCTTGTCTGGACTGTTGTGGCTCCGCTGGATACAGTCTTCCGTCCAGGGACCTCTCATGTCCTTGTTTTATCAGGCCGCTGTAGCTCCGCTATAGCTCCAGATGGGACACCGCACTCCGCCCAGGGACCTCATCATGCCTTCTCGCCCTATTTCGGACCATGGCAGCTACGCTGGGACAAAGTTCTCCATCCAGGGACTTGCCCCGTCCACCCTCCCGAGTTGTCAAGCTCTTTGGGACGACTGGGAGTTGTCCTTTGGGGGTGGGGGGTGGGAGGGGTACTGTCAATGATCCCTGTTCTGTCCTGCCTCCTGTGTGTGACCTGCCGCTCCCTCACCTGTCTGAGCCTGGAGCTGTGAGGAGTCCTGGCTCCTCCTACGCGCACATGGACTCTATCAGCGCAATCAACACCACCTGCAGTGAATAAGAGGAGCCCAGGACCCAAACACTCTGGGCCAGATGCGTCTGTTTATTCGTGGTGCTACCTGTGTGTCTTCGTGTGTTTGGCTGTACACCTGCATGGCTCTGTGTGTGTGTATACTGACCGTCTGCATGTCGTTGAGTTCTCTTTGGTATTTGCTGATGGTACTGTGCGTGGTGTGTGTTTGTGCTGTAACACTGCATGGGTCTGTGTGTGAGTGTGTTTGTGCTATACACCTGCACGGCTCTCTTTGTGTGTGTATGTGTGTGTGTGTACGACCGGACTGCATGTCGTTGAGCTCCCTCTGGTAACTGATGATGGTGCTGTTGAGTTTCTCCTTCTCGGCCCTAGCTCCAGTTGAAGTTTGCGGTTGTCCTTTCCCTGCGGTGGACCGTGGTGTCTGTGCCCCGCTGCCCCCTGCTGATGGTTCTCCTGCGGTTCATCACCTCCGCCAGCTTATTGACAGCTACGAAAATGACACACAACAAAGCACGTTCAATACAAACAATTAAATACAAATAATAGACTCGATTCTGATACCACAGTTTTCCACATTAAATGATAGTACTTTCTTTCTATTCCCATGTGTCTTATATCTGTGTAATCCCTCAGTGTCCAGTAGGTTCATAGTGCAGTTAAACAAGCACTATGTAAACTTTTTGGGTGGTGGTCCCATGGATAGATGTTAATGCTTTGCCTGGAATCTTCCTGCAAAGGCAACTCCGCTCACATTAAGTATGTGTGGTTTTCAAGGTATTTATTGGCAAAAAAAACATCACAATTAATAAATGCAGGGGAGGATAATGCTTAGACTGTGGAACTTTTCAGATAATGCAACTTTTCCCAAACACTTTTTTACTCTACACACCTCTGGTCATTTGCAGACCAGTCGCAGTGAGGAGAGTAACATCAAACTATACTTAAGGTAAGAGTGCTTTTACTTCAAAATAATCTACTGTAGTACATTTCTTCAGTGACTAGACCAAATTGAGGCATCTCCGATATAGAGGCGAGGGCAGGCAGGACAGAGATTACATCATAATGAAACAATATAATAACAGCTCTTAGTCTAATGTAGAATCTGTCTGCATCTGCGTGGGAGGATGAGTCACTCCATCTCCTGCGCTAATTCATTCACCTTTGCATTTACTTTTTGGCTAAAGGTGCACTGTGTAACTTTTCATCACTGCTTTCCCTGAAATCTTACACAGTATGGCATTAGGGCCCATATTAGACTATTCTCTGATCTCTGATATAATGTTGCTTCCTCATCACAAAAACAGACTGGAGTTGTGTTTTGTTTCATTCACAACATGTTTAACACACAAACCCTGCACATTTAGGCTGAGGAGTCTTCTCCTCAAAAAACTGAAAACCGTCTGTTCCACTTGTCATGTGGGTAATACAAGAAGTGCTCCACTGTGTTTTAAACTCCATACACACTTCACTAGAATCATTTGAATAATTTCAGCCCTGCATTCCAAATCGCGACTGCTCTGAACTAAAGGTAAAAGGTAGTTGTTAACTTGAAAACTCCCACTTCATGGACATCACAAGGTGGAACAGAGCATTTTGAGCTTTGGAGATGTAGACAGACTAATAAAGTTTTACTCAAACAGGTGTGAATGAAACAAAACACAACTCCAATGTCTGTTTTCGAGGAGGGTGAACAGGCATTAGAGAACATGACTTAAAGCTACAAGAGTCACTTTTGCGTCACGCAGGTCCTTTAAATACATCAATCTGTGAAGCAGTCAATACCGGTGTGTCCATTGTTCATAAAATAGCTTAAAGAGGAGGAGGTATTACACTTCGCCATGTTAAATTTTATTGTTGAAAATGCGCGATATTCGCCAAAAACAACGTAATTATAAAAAGTGTAATAATTTATTTGCACATTCTAAATCTCCCTCTCTTTGTTCTGCGCTCTAAGTCACTCCCCCTTCAGAGCACTATCACAACACAATCGGCTGCATCCCGCTAATGAAACTACTGCACATCACACAGGTTTGTCAAGTTTGGAGTGTACTGTTTGGTTTTATACTGCATTTTGAGTTATGACCAAACATTACAGCTTAGGTGAGGGCGGTTTGTGGGTGGGAGCATTGGACAGCTAGCAAAGACAGGTTCAAATAGAGCCGGGAGAGATTACTAAATTACTCAAACGTTCATGGATGACATCTAAAACCTCTTTAGACATGTTTTTTGATGAAGCAACAATGTTATAACATGGCAGAAAGCTCAAAAAAGTCAATTTTGCATAATACCTACCTCCTTTAAAAAAAAACACTAAGTCTTCCTGTGACGGGCTCGCCTCTGCACAGATCCAACTGCAACTTGGTCAACTTGGACATCACTTGCTGTTCTCAGTTTAATCCTTTACATACTGACAATATTCCAGGTCAAGCAATAACATGCTCATGGCAGGAGAACAAGCAGGTTCTTGTCACAGTACACTAGAAAAGTTACACAATAGACCTTTAATAAATCAAACCTGGCTGTTTTATTGGATTTTTCGTGAAAGCTAAAAAAAAAACAAGCTGTCAGAGGTGTTATGTATTACACCTATGAGAGATAAAAACCTAAAACCTGTAAAGTGTGATGTGCTCAGAGGGCTGGTGTGTGAAGACAGTATTACTCAAAAGGAATGGGCCCCCTGAAAAAAAAAAGCAGATAAACGTGGAACATTCTTTGGCCTGTGCTCGTACCTGGGGATCTTGAGCGTTCCTCTCGGTCTGGAGCTGTTTATCATACGACCACCCTTGATGGTGCTGCTTGCTGCTGCTTGCTCCGCCTCTTCATCTTGTCCCAGCCTCTGCACACACACATACACTTATTTCAGGTTATCCATGCACCGTGGGGACACGTCATTGCTACCCTGAGACTGAGTTCCGCACCTTTTCCGGTAAGGTGCTGTACCTGATTTTACTGTCATAAAATGTGAAAAACAGAACTACTATGCGCTCACTCTCCCTTACATTTCAAAAACCTCACTTTTACTTAGTGTGCAGTGCATTCCAATTATTCCTCACTCAGGGTATGCATTACCGAGCATCTGAAAATTCAATCTGATGAGTTTATAAGCACTGTTTCACAACTTTTCAGTGCCCAGAGTGGAGTTATGTTATCGTGGTACGGTGCTAACTGAAACTAGCACGCTAACACCGCACTTCCTTGTATGTGGAGGCTGATTAGAAAAAAAAGCTATCGGATACTGGAGAAAGTAGGTGTACAGTACTAGAAGTCAACAAAAAACAAATACACAGATAAACACGGGTAGGATAGGAAAAGAAAATTAACACTAAGATATCCCACCGATCTAGTGTTAAATGCCAGGGGGAGGAATAGGTGGATTTCAGTCTAGTCTTAAACTGTGTTACAGATGAGTTACTGAGAGGGATCTGACAGGCAGAGGGCGCTGTTCCATAGTCTGGGTGCTGCCACAGAAAAAGGCTCTGTCTCTAGCCTTGAGCCTGGTTTTTGAGCACAGGAGCAGGAGCTGGACCTCTGACCTCAGGGCTCTGGGTGGAATATAGGGGCAGCAGTAACTCCCTCAAATAAAGACACACCCGCTAGAGTGAGACGGACCCACAGAGTGCAGAACAGAGCACCCATATAGTGCAGACACAAGCACCCATAGAGTGCAGACAGAGCCCCATAGAGTGCAGGGACAGAGCACCATAGAGTGCCAGACAGAGGACCCATAGAGTGCAGCAGGAGAGAGCACCATAGAGTGCCAGACAGAGCACCCATAGAGTGCAGACAGAGCACCCATAGAGTGCAGAAGACAGGACCCCATAGAGTGCAGAGAGAGCACCCATAGAGTGCAGAACAGAGCACCCATATAGTGCAGACAATAGCACCCATAGAGTGCAGACAGGCCACCCATAGAGTGCAGACAGAGGACCCATAGAGTGCAGAGAGAGCACCCATAAGAGTGCAGACCAGAGCACCCAATTTAGCAGTGCAGGACAGAGACCCATAGAGTGCAGACAGGACCCATAGAGCAAGACAGGACATTTAAAATAGAACATTTTGAATTGACCCAATGTGAAATAGGAGCCGCGTTGCAGCTGCAGCGTGCACAGGTTTGATGCAACTCTCATCCCTTAGTTTTTGAGCTGTTTTGTTTTGGTCCACTATGTTAAAGTGAAAGTGAAAACCACCGGCACGTCAGTGTAATTATTTGTGCTGTTGAAAGCAAATAACTTGGGAGTAATGCAGTTCCTAACATGTCAAAAAAATCAAACGTAAATGATGTAGCTATGATCTATTTCTACCAAAAGTATGGTTAGATGTCTGTTAGCCATTTTATTAGTAATTATATCTGCTGAGTTTTAGTGCTAATCCTAAATTACTAAAATGCCCCTTAGGCCTCCTTCGCATCTATTCGTGTGACAAGTCTTAGGGCCAAAGACGATCTGAATTCAGTCAAGTTCAGTGCGCTCGGAGTTCTGCTCTGTGTAAAAGTAGTGAGTAGTCTGACCACTGGAGTGTTCTTATGGGAGGAGCATGTTCTGGAGGCCCTCACCTGTCTGTAGATCTTTGAGAGGTTGTTGAGCTCCTCCTTGTCTCCAGCCAGATTACCCACATCCACAGTCAAAGTGCGGTTAGACTCCTCCAGCTGCAAACAGTCAACGGGCCAGAAAAAGACATCAGACTCACATTTCAAACTGATTTCATCGGAGTTTGAACAGACAGCAAAAAAGGACAATGGAACCATTCATTTAAGATATGTGTTGTAAAAATACATATCTACACCGACACAAATCATAATTAATATAATGAATAAATGAAAGATAAGTGTAATCCCATATTGTGGAACATTTTAGGCAAAGTAAATGTTCCAGGAGACCGCAGGTTTGTGGAAAGTTCCTCATCATTTGAAATAAACTATTTAAAATGCTCCTGCCAAAGCATCTTTCTACTGTATCATTCTTCTCTGAACCTGCAATCATCAAAAATACATAATTTGTAATTTATGTATAGCAATATAGCTCTCAAAAAGTCTTTATGCAAAAACTTTTACAAAAACTTTAATCTGCTCTAACCCACTGAGGTGCATCTCTAGTTGTGAATAACTGATAAATAGTTGTATTTCTTCACAGTAAAATCTGCTCTACCTCTATGACTGAAAAAATAAAAAATTACATCATGATAAACTCCCACAGACATTAGATTTAAAAAAAAAAAAAAAAAATCTGCCAGAGCGACTGAACAGATGAGCCAAACCAACTCCATATCGGTCAGAGAGTTGCCTCAAGGACCAACTCCCTCACGG
The DNA here is from genome assembly GCA_019594935.1 of Periophthalmus modestus. Taxonomy (NCBI): domain Eukaryota; kingdom Metazoa; phylum Chordata; class Actinopteri; order Gobiiformes; family Gobiidae; genus Periophthalmus; species Periophthalmus modestus. The sequence continues at coordinate 7,747 of JAIEZT010001081.1, read as the reverse complement.
AGAAGCTCACCTCACAATAGAGCCACACTGGTCAGTGCTCCGTCAGGGTCAAGGCCTGTGGCCAGGAAAAAGGAACGCTGCCCTGACTGTACTGACTCCCATTAGTAAAAAAAAAAGTAGAGAAGGAAAAAAAAAAAAATAACATGACTGAATGACTTATCCTCTCTCTCTTTTTTAATGTTCCATCTTTCCCTCTTTTAGTTATATCTACACAATATAAAAAGAAACTGTCACTGACATTAAAATTAGACTAAATTTTTTCTGTTACGTCAGTTAGGATTACCAAAAGGATTTCTATTTGCTAAATGCCCAGATTAATGAGAGAAAGATTTTTAAGACAAATTTTCATTACTTTCTTCAAAGTCAAAAGTTTACATACAGTAAAATTATTTTGCATTTAAATGATTTGACAAATGGACAATGACCTGAAGCATACTGCCAAACTGGTTACAAAGTGGTTTAAGGATAACAAAGTCAAAGTTTTGGAGTGGCCATCACAAAGTCCTGATCTCAATCCTCCAAATAGAAATTATTTGGGTAATTCCTAACAACCTAAAACAGGTTTATTTGATTTCATGCCAGACAGTGAGAAAAAAAAAAAAAAAAAAAAAAAAGCATATGTGTCTTTTTATATAGTGTATGTAAATTTCTGGTTTTAGCTGGATATGGTATTTCATTAGTTTTCATTTTCTGTTTTATTACTTACCTACACACACACACCTACACACTACACACCTACACACACACACACACACACACACACACACGACACACACACAACACACACACCCACACTCCATATAAGAACAGATGCCATTCTTGTCTAGTCCCCCCTTAAAAACCCTGACGCACTCACTTTTCCCTCAAATCAAAATATCTAATGTCTTTATTGTTTGTATCTAAATATGTCAACGCGTCTCCGTCCTGTCCAAAGCCGTGTACTCACCGCGCTGATGGTGGCCTCCTTGTCGCTGAGCTCCTGCTTGTGTCGGGCCAGCATGTCCTTGATCTCCAGCTCCTTCATGGATTTCTCCTTCTCCAGGGCCGAGTACTGCTCCTCAGCGAGTGGACGGGCGGGCCAGCTGCTCCGAGTCAGCTTTGGTCAGACTGGCCTCGAGCTGCGACGCCAGAGACTCCCTGAGGACCACAAGAAACACAGGTTAGAGTCATGTTTTTGTGCCCACAGGTTAGAGGAATGGTAAATGTTCTCAGAAGTGAGGGTCATATTCTCTGTTCTCATGAGGAGGACAAGGTTCTACTGGACTGGGCAGTTTGTGATCTGATTTGAATACAGATCTAAAGATTGCGTTTAGACTTGGTGATTGCCGGTATATTTGTGTCAAATTCGTTCTACAAACATTACCCTTGAGTCTGGTTAATCTCAAATTTAAGAGGGGACAACTTATAAGATTGTTGGACGTCACACCAAACACAATCAAAATTTCAGGCTACATGCTGGTTGTAAACTGTATTTAACCTACTCGCCACTACTTACTGTATATTAGGGACTTATATATCAAAGTGTATTATTACCTTATTTAATGCACGACGGTTATTTTTTATTTATCATAGTTTATATTATTATTATTCTTAGTTGAAATTTACCCCATAACCACCAAAGGTACTTCCTGTTTGTGGATTCTCGTTCACTGGACAATGACAGTGACTCACAAAGAGTGTTCACAGACACAGCTAGAGGAGGGCTCACTCTGCACCACGGCTCCAAAACATCACACACGCTCGACATCAGCGGCAGCTCGTCTGTGGTCGTGCGCTGGTTCTAAGTTCGATCTTCGTCCCTGTCTCACTCTGGGCCAAAGCAGAGCAGTGGCTTTTCAAATAAGCAATGAATTAGCTTTAAATTGTATTTAATTGTGCGTGTTTGAGAAACTCTGTATCCTGTCCACTGCTCTGTACTTTCATTTTTTAAAGACTCAGGATCGTACATAGAGTAGAGCCTTCAAAACTCATTGGTGGAATGTAATGAAGGAAAGTATTAAAGTACTGCACTTGCGTATATAATAATAATACATATACCTAAAAATTCAGCTTAAGTACATTTTTACAGTGGATACTTTTTACTTTTACTTACTACATTTGAGAGCACTACTCCACTACATTTTTGAACTTGGACTGAAAAGTAAAAGTACTTTTTATATGATTTGAGGAGGTTATATTTACCATGTTTGTGGAAGTTTTTGAGTTCAAGCTTCGGCTTTGAGCCCAAACAAAAATAAAAAAACAAAAATTCATCAGAAATGTTAAGAAATTGATTTGTATTACAACTCTCGGCCAAAATATGTCTCATTTTTGAATCAATATCACTTGCACTTAACACTTTAACAAATAAACAACACATGTGTGAAGTACTATAATACTTTTTACCTTTAGTAGGATTTTTCATGTGATACTTTTACTTGAGTAACTTTTACCTTTGTATCTGTACTTTTACTTGAGTAACAATATTGAGTACTTCATTCACCATTGTCAAAACTCTTAAACATTTTTCAACAATAAAATCACTTAAATCAAAATCCTCACATTATATGATCAAACTGTATTAGATTTTTACTGCCGTTTAAATGATGTGTATAAAATGTAGAAGGATATTCAAACCTAAGCATAATGATGATCTTTTTGAAGCTTTGAGTTGGATCTTGCATCTTCATATTAACATGGTAGTGACTTGGTGTGAAAAGGTCATTACGATTGTGCAAAACAAACTGCAGTGATTTTGAAGCTGTTTACACCAGCTCCAGCTCATCTCTGTGTCTGGATCTGGTGATTTTACTCAATAGTGAAAGTGTGTGTGATGATGTATGATGTTAAAACTAAATGTCGACGCTCCACCAAAAACACAACGTTAGCAAATAGTTCATTAAAAGTGTACTGCTCAATAAGTAAGTCAGCGGTCAGTAAAAAGTCTATACCAGGGTTGTCCAAACTATGGCCAAATGCGGCCTCAGACCAGTTTTTTCGGGGTTGGCCCTCAGGCCTCCAGCTGAACCAGCCCATTGATCATAAGCAGAACTTTTAACATCAAATTAAACTATTTGTACCACTATATCCTCAACGTCACATTGCAGTGTGATACAGACCTAACCATCTGTAGCTGTGTTTAAAGCACTGCACTGCATTGGTCACCGGTCTGTGGCCCTCCGCTTCGAATATGTTTTGAGATGAGGCCCTAAAAAAAGTTTGGGCACCTCTGGTCTATACAAAAGGTAACAGAAGTAAAAAAAGTAGTAAAGACTACAGTACTTAAATAAACATTTCCAGGTATATGTACTTTACGTAACCTTACTGGGACCTGGCCTCCTCATATGTGGAGAAACACAATTTGGATTGTCAAGGACACAATGCAATTTTTTTAAAGAAGAAGAACAGCAAACAAAGAACAGGACGACATTTACCTTTACCTTTTTTATAAAGGCACATGTCTCCTGCACTTCCATGAGTCACATTGTTCCAAGAGGCACAATTGTTTTTACTCAGGACAAAAATATTGCTGTGTTCAGGGGACTTAATAAATAGTTTTTGCAAATCATTATTCAAATGTTCAATCAAAATGATTAAAACATAGAATGAATGTCCTTGTATGTGGACATCACTTTTCTCAGAAACTACATCATGTAAAAAGATAATTCTTTGTTTTTACATCATCAGGTCCCAATCAGCCCAAGTAACAAAGAGAATTTAATAAAACATGATGAACAGCAGGAGAAGTAGATTTGGATACTTTTTTACTTTTACTTGACTACATTTGAGAGCAGTATCTGTACTTCTACCCACTACATTTTTGAACTGCACTGAAAAGTAAAAGTATTTTTTATTACTTTTTGAGAGCTGCTGAAAGGCTGAGGGTTTATTTTTTAACATGTTCTTAGTTTAAGTAAGAAGAAGAAAAATATACAAGTGAACACACAGCTAAAAAAAACATTGACTCAGTTGTTTCTGTTGAACAAAATTCTGCTCAAATCTGTATCACCACATTTGAAGTTTATAAAACTCAAAATCTGCAAGAAATACTTTTAACTTTTTGCTCTTTAAATATATTTTAAATAGGTAGGTGCGAATAGTTTTTCATGTGATACTTTTACTTTTTTATTTTTTTTTTGCCTTATCTGTACTTTTTACAAACCTGGGCACTTCTTCCACGCGGGTCTGTACAGAAATAAGGTCTCTGTGCCGACAGTGTTTTCGGAGCAGTCGTATTCTCAGAGTGCACAACAGAACACTGGTCCACTTAAACCACAGACACATCTCCAGTGTCCAAACAATTTACAACAACGACACCCCCAGAACAACACTTTAAAGTTTACTCAGTTTCACAAAACACAACTTGTATACACTGCACTTTTCAGTTCCTCACAGTCATCTCCGGTAAGCAATGAGAAATACGTTTAAAAAGGCACTATGTAGCTTTTCTAGTGGAGTTCTTTTACAATTGCATGACCTAGAATGTTCCACAGTATGACATTAAAACTTGTCTATCCTCCATGGAGACAAGCAGGTCAGTTAAAAATCACATCTTATAATGTTGTTTCCTCATCACAAACAGACTTGGAGTTGTGTTTTGTTTCATTCACATGTTTAACACACGAACAGACTGCAGATTTAGCCTGAGTTCTTCTCTCAAACTGAAAACGCTCTGTTTCCACCTTGTGATGTCATCATGGTGGTAAGACAGAAAGTGCTCCACTGTGTTTTAAACTCCACACAACTTCACTAGAGTCTTTGGATCATTTCAGGCCAGGAATTGCCAATCTCAATTAAAATAAAGGTAAAAAAAGTAGATGTTAACTGAGTGACTTAAAGGTGGAAAAGTGCTATAAAAATGTGACCAATTACCAAGATGCCAGTAAAGTTAAAATATATGAATACTAATCTGAAAATGACTATATTTAAAATGTCCTGTCTGGATTTGTGTTGTTTTGCCTAGGTACATTTACCGTATTTTCCTGACTTTTTTTTTTCTCGCACTTTTTTTCACTAGTTTGTCGGGGGGGTGCGACTTATACTCAGATGTGACTTATATGGAAATTATTCAAGTATATCATTTCACATCTTCGTTATTGTCACAGTGACAACTGGCGTGAGGGCACTCTAGACATGTACCAGTATGACAGCCATCTACTTCTGGGGTTAACAGAAGTTCAGAAGCCAGGATGAAGGAATTCAGTGAATTTAGTGAGCTGGAGTAAGATCCAGAGTAAACTTGTTAGCTTGTTTTTTTGCTGTTAGTTCTCTGATTCACTAAAAACAAACAGCTCTGTGTCCCTGTCCTCACCTCTCGTCCTGGTACTGGTTGATCCTCTGCTGCAGCTCTTTGCACAGTCGGCTCCTCTCCTCCCGCTCATCCTTCAGCTCGCGGATCTGCGTCTTGTACAGAGTCTGAGGAACACAAACACAACTCCATTTCAGTGTTAACGCTTCAAGTGTGGCCCTGGCTCTGCGGCTGTCGGCTGTAACGTGGCGCAGAGGCAGATCATTGTGGTTGGACTTGTAAAGGGCCACAAGTGTATTCACATTTTTTAGTTTTTATCAGATTCAAAAGTCAAACGGCAGAAGTTCTGGTAGAGTTTGAAGCCAGATCAAGCGGTAGTACAAAGTGATTTTTTTCTTGTTCAAAAGTCTAATACAATGTGTATTATTCAGGCACATGTTTAATCATGGGGATGTATTAAAAAGAAAGTAATATTCAGGGCTGTGCAACACTGCCCACTGTTATACTAAGTGTTCATCTGCTGCTCAAACTGCCAAATAAAAAGTTAACAGAAACACAAAGCCAAAAGCAAATCAAAGCTAATCTTGACTTAATACATTAAATATTAATACAATCTCTCTTTTTAATCTTTTAGTTTTAAAGGGAGACACCACAGGCTCCACTTCTCCCAGACAGGATCTGATATTTTTCAGACAGTTACTGTGAGAACCAGCCTAAAAAATGTGTCTCCATTAGAGGTTCACTTATTGAAACAGCCTGGACCAAACATGAAAAAGCCCTCCAAAAGCAATTTACACATTTAAAAAACGTTCAGTATTACTGGGAAATATAGAGAGACCTAGAATACATCATATAGTTACAAATCAATAATAATCATGAATTATATAAAAGTCTCTGTAATGTATGTTTACCTAGATGTATGCGCTCTGTGTGGTGTGTTGTGTGTGTGTGTGTGGTGTGATTATCGACATGTAAGATTTGTGTGACTCCTCGTGTGTTGTGTGTGGTGTGAGTGTGTGTGTGTGGTGTGTTGTTGTGAGATTATCGACGTGTACAGATTTGTGTGACTCCCCTCGTGTGTGGTGTGTGGGTGTGTGAGATTATCGAAGTGTACAGATTTGTGTGACTCCTCACGTGTGTGTGTGTGTGTGTGATTGTATAAAAGAGCTTCTTTTTCCCACATTCATGATAGATGAGTTTTGTTTTTGTCTCTAAATAGATTTTCCATCTCATGTTTCTACGTTAAGAGGGTGTTAGACAAGTCTTATTTCTTTACTTTTCTTTTCTTTTTTTTCAAAATATGGATGTGTTCATCAAGACCAAATGTGTAATGTCTTTTTTACGTTTGTGTGTGTCTCTAATCCACAATAAAAAAAGAGGATTAGAAAAAATAAGTGTAAACTTCAGCCTTCAAAACCCTTTGGTCTGTAAATGAAGTGTGTGTGTTGTGTTTTTGTGTGTGTTATTTTGTGGTTATTCTTTGCTTGCTTTTTGAGCTATTTCTGTGTATTTTTGTGTCATTGTTGTGTGCTATTTTAATTTTGGTTGCTATTTTTTATTTTATTTTTTTTAGTTATTTTTGTGTTTTTTTGTGTTACTTTTATGAATTTTTGTGTCAATTTTGTGATATTCTTGTACTACTTTTTGTGCTTTTTTTTTTTTGTGCTATTTTGTGTTATTTAAGTTTTATTTATGTGTATTTTTGTGCTATTCATGAATCATGTAAACAGTGATTTATGCTATCATGCTAACTGACAGAGAAAATAAACTAACAGGGACAAACTATTTTCATGTGGAAACAACAACATTTTGCACTTTCGATTCTTTGCACTCAGCAAACAAAATGTTTTTAATATTTCATTCTATCTCCTTGAGAGTTGAGAGCTGAGAGTTGATATGGGACACGGGATGTAAATTCAAAGATGTTTCTCAAAATGACACACACTTTCCAAACTTGTACTTACCCAGATTGTATGATGTGTGATATGTTGGGTTGAAACAGAAAGATTTTTATATCTAATCCCAAGTCGTGATTTATTCACATTTGAAACTCCAAAAAATTAGGTGAATCTGACGTTTTTTTTCCATGAAATTCGAGTTTACCATCAAATGTTGAATAAGATATCCAAACCCGTAGGATATTATTTTTGTATCTAATATGTCAACAAATGAGGAAGCAAAAGTCATTAAGAAAGTCATTAAACAGGATTCATCCTCTTTAAGAGATTTTTAAATCCAAACGTTTCAAATTGCGTGTGTCTATATTTAAGATTTTTTCGCTATTTCGCCTGCAGTGTCTACCCTTAAAAATATGTTTCCTGCTTTAGTTTGTTGCAGTACTGGACCTTTTAAGATAAAAAATAACCCTTTATTTGTCTATAATGGGGAAAGTATAATGTTTGCAACACAAAGCCAGAGGGACAGCAGGAGATATTAAGAGCATCCAGCAATCAAAATGAAGATCACGATACAGGATTGCTAAGCTCCAAACAGCCAAAATCTAACACAGCCTGTCTGCAG
>JAIEZT010001080.1:5000-15000 GCA_019594935.1 Periophthalmus modestus | reverse complement strand
AGGAAAACCTTTTGGATTATGTCAGTAAATTTAGACTTAAACTGCGTCGTGCATGTGAAATTGCAAAAGAAAATCTTAAAGCGGCACAAGCTAAAATGAAGTCCTTGTTTGACAAGAATGCGAAGGTAAGAGCGTTTGAGCCTGGTGAAAAAGTTTTAGTTTTGTTACCGATACCAGGGTCAAGCTTGCAAGCGCGCTACAGTGGGCCTTACGTGATTGAAAAGAAAGTGGGTGGACAGGGATTATCTGGTCGCCACACCTGACAGGCGGCGTAGGTCCCGCTTATGCCACATTAACATGTTAAAACCTTACGTTGAGCGCGCGCCTTCCTCATCAATACATGTCCCTGTTAAATCTATTTGTCAGGCCGACGCTAAAGTCTCCCAGCCGCGCGTAAGTCTGGCGGCTCATGCCCGAGAGGAGCTGTCAGTGCTGAAACGGAGGTGGACGCGTTCTCCGCGGCTTTGACACAGGGTAAATTTTCTCAATTCTGTGGCGTTGGATAACCTGCCTCTTTTGTTGTCCCATCTAGATGTTTCCCAGCGTACTGATGTTGTGGAGTTGATCCAGTCTCATAGGTCACTGTTTGCCGATATTCCCAGTCAGACGCATGTGCTCAGCCATGATATTGATGTGGGTGATTCACGTCCTATAAAACAACACCCTTACAGAGTAAACCCGGAGAAGCGGAGCCGTTTGAAGAAAACAGGTAGAGTACATGGTGGAACACGGCATTGCTGTGGCCAGCAGTAGTGCGTGGAGTTCGCCATGTCTTTTGACCATAAAGGCCAATGGGGAGGACCGTTTTTGTACTGATTTCAGGAAAATTAATGGGGTAACTAAACCTGATTGTTATCCTCTTCCCAGGATGGAGGACTGTGTGGATCATGTCGGTGCAGCGAGGAGGTGTCACCAAGCTGGATCTCCTGAAGGGGTACTGCAGGTGCCTTTAACTGAGCGCGCCAGAGAAAATATCCGCATTTGTTACACCCGACAACTTCCTTGAGTATACGGTCATGGCTTTTGGCATGTGCAATGCTCCTGCAACGTTTCAACGGCTTATGAACATACGTTCTGTCTGGTTTACCCTTTTGTGAGGCTTATCTTGACGATTTGGTGATTTGTTCCTCTACGTGGGCTGAACACATTAGTCACGTGAACACTGTTTTTATGCGTCTGAGTGAGGCTAAATTAACTGTAAATCTTTCAAAATGTGAATTTGGCCAAGCAACGGTGACCTATCTGGGAAAACGGGTGGGAGGAGGTCAAGTGCGCCCAGTTCAAGCAAAAGTTGAAGCAATTTTGTTTGCCCCTGCTCCCACTAATCGTACTGAGCTGCGTCGCTATTTGGCAATGGTGGGCTATTATAGGGGATTTTGTAAGAACTTTTCTCGGTAGCTGCTCCATTGATGATCTTCTTAGTCCCAAAGTAGAGTTTGTTTGGTCTAACGCTTCCCAAGCTGCGTTTGACCAAACAAAGTCCTGCTAGTGAACGCCCCAGTTCTAGCCGCGCCACGTTTTGATGCGCCGTTTAAAACTCTGCGGTAGATGCGTGTGACGCAGGGGTTGGAGCTGTTCTGTTACAAGATGGTCCTGATGGAGTCGAGCATCCTGTGTCGTACTTCTCGAAGAAACTTGATAAACACCAGCGGTGGTACTCCACCATCGAGAAAGAGGCGCTAGCATTAGTCCTGGCACTGGAGCACTTTGAAGTGTATGTGGGTGGCTCCAGTGTCCCAGTGCTGGTTATACGGACCATAAACCCCATTAGTTGTCCTTGACCGTATGCGCAATAAAAATCGGCGTTTAATGCATTGGTCCATCCGACTCCAAACCATTTAACCTTACAATTAAAACACATCCGGGGCAAAGATAACGTAATTGCGGACGCGCTGTCGCGCCTTTAATTTTAATTTGCAAAACAAACAAAAAAAAAACAAAAAAAAAAGGGATTGTGCACTGAATAATTTGATGGTTGGTGGAACGTGTTTTTTTTATATCATCAAATTTATTCAGTGACTCTGGGTGGGGGTGTTAGGTTTAGGCCACTTTTCCCCCCTTTACGTTCCTAATTATCTAGTTCTTTTTTTTCAGTTTAAATCACAAGAAAGGTCCTAGTTTTTCCTGTGCATTTTGTTAGTTTAAATCTCTTATTCTTTTTTGATATCAACTATTTTAGTAGGGTTTTTTGCTGTTTCCTCCGGGTTGGGATTTTTAGTTTCCCCGCACCGGGGCCCTATAAATAGCGTGAGCCCGACGTGCTCGCTCTCGCTCCTGCCCTCGCCTTCTCTCCGTCCTCCGCTCCGCTGCACGCCGGTCTCCGCGCCTCCCTGCGCCAGAGCGCGCACGTCCATCCGCGCGCTCTGCTCCAGCGCTGTGCCCTGCCGGCACCTCCCAGCTGGGGTAAACTTAGCTTTTGTTAGCTTAGCTTTTTGTTTGGCCCTGGCGGGTCCGGATGTCTTGATTTTCGTCCTTTAATTTCGGTAGGGACAGTTATGGGGATTGATTTTTGTTAGGATAGGGATAGCGGTGCGCTGGCAGCTCCTACGGCTCTGTATAGAGTTGGCCTGTCCAGCGCACCGACCTTATTTTACGTTGGCCGGCCCACCATGGTCCCTTTTCTTTGTTACTTTGTTTCTTTGGTTGGGCACAGGGTTTAGTAGGGGTTTGTTTTCCCTCACTTGTTTGGCTTTTTTTTTTTATTTTATCACTGAAGCCTAATTACAATAAAAACATTTGAACCTCCTGATCCGCCCTCACTGTTGTTTGGACAACGGCACCGTGTTCAAATCAGGTAAATCAATCTCACCATTACATCACTTTTAACAGCACTGTTATCATTCATTATTTTTAAAATCACCCAGAAAAACTGTCACTTAAATCGACCTCTTTATCTTGTTCCCTTTCTCGCTTAGCTGCTGCACGTGTAACAGCACACGATGTAAAAACACCGGGATACTTTTCGGCGAGCTCATCAAGACTAGAGCTTACAACAGGGACAGGCGTCACTTCAACGTGTCACCAATACTTTTCCACCTGCTAGATCGTTTCCCATAATCATTGAAACTCCCGCTATTGGAAAGCCAGGGCGCACTCCCACAACTGCGTCCCCGGACCACAAATCTGATTGGATCACAATCTTGTGCAGGGGGACCCCGATGTCCTGCATGTTAAAACTACGAACAGGGACCATTGGATCCAACAGCAGTGTCTCCAGACAGCGGCAACACGCCCTCGAGCACAAAGGACTGTGAGGCTGCAGTATCCCGCAATATTTTAACTGGGACCTTTTCATCCTCAGCGGAAACAGACACAAACCCGTCCATAACGAAAGGACTAAAATCATCGTACTCACAGGGTTTTATTGGTAGCTGTGACTGGCTAACAGTTTTAAACCAAGGCAACAGGTTTTGAGTTCTTCTTTTCTTTAACACTGGACAACCAGAAGCGATATGTCCTTTCTTCTTACAATAAAAGCACGTTACCTCCTTACCTCCCGTCATCCGTTTTAATGTCACCATTGGACACAGGACTGACAGATTCTGTATGAGTGTGTGCACATTTTTAACTGTTTCTCTGCCATTACCGCTGTTTCGGTCCATTTTCCCCAAGTTAAAAGGACGCTCAAACACCGCCTTGTGAGTTAAAAACGTACTCATCCACCAGCACGGCGGCCTGACGCACGTCTGAAACTTTATTCTCATTCAGATATGTAGCAACTCTTTCGGGAAGACAATTTTTCAAATCTTCCATCAAAATTAACTGTTTTAGCTTTTCCATGTCATCTACATTCTGAGAATAGCACCACCTGTCAAACAAAATTTCTTTTTCCCGAACAAAATCCACGCAAGTCTGATTGTAATTTTTCCCTCATTTTCCGAAACTTCTCTGTCGGTATGCTTCAGGCACCAATTCATACGCTCGTAGAATAGCAGATTTTACTTTATTAAAATCTAAACTATCCTCAGCGGAAAGAGCTGCGTAGGCTTCCTGTGCCTTTCCCACTAAAGTGCACTGCAACAATAAGGTCCACACCTCTTTTGGCCATTTTCAAACGTAACAGCTATTTCTTTCAAAAACTGTAAAATATTTATCAACATCCTTCTCATTAAAAGGAGGAACCAACCGTATGTTTTTACTTACATCAAACTCCGTACTAGCTCTAAACTCACGTGACCCAAACCCAAGCTCCAGTTCACGCAGTCGAATTTCAGTTTCTTTTCTCCAGCCTTTGCTGCTCTAGATGTAACTCCTTCTCGCGTAGTGCCAGCCTTCCCAACTCCACTTCTAACTCCTTCAAACGGACAGCCTCGTCTGCTGCCCCAGACGAGGGTAAATGTGAGCTTTTAGGCAACACAGCAGCAGGGAAAATACCACGCTCCACAAATGCTGACACTAACTCAGTTTTGATCACAGCCTTCTTAGATTGCTTAGTGACCGCAACCTTGTAAAATTCAGCTAAACTGAGCAACTGGTCTTTTGTGCACCTGTTAACGGCTTCCAAAGTGGGTGCCTCAACAAACTCATCTAGGTGGAACTCCATCTCCACCTAGAATCCTGCAGCCTACCACTAAATCAAAAGGCAACTGCACAAACAACCCACGCACAAAACAGCCTCTTACCCTTTTCCTGCACAAAATAACTCAAAACATCAACCTACTTTAACTACAACCAAAGTCATAACAAATTGCCCACTTATGTCCCAAATCAAAAATGGCACAACCAAAAGTTACCACAAAACAAACCGAAGGCAACTAAGGGCACAAATATGACTACGTTAAAGGGTTTCTACATTTATTAATTGTTTTTCACGAGCCCCCATTAATTTCGGTAGGGACAGTTATGGGGATTGATTTTTGTTAGGATAGGGATAGCGGTGCGCTGGCAGCTCCTACGGCTCTGTATAGAGTTGGCCTGTCCAGCGCACCGACCTTATTTTACGTTGGCCGGCCCACCATGGTCCCTTTTCTTTGTTACTTTGTTTCTTTGGTTGGGCACAGGGTTTAGTAGGGGTTTTGTTTTTCCCTCACTTGTTTGGCTTTTTTTTTATTTTATCACTGAAGCCTAATTACAATAAAACATTTGAACCCCTATTTTGTTTGCCTGTGTCTCTAAATATGTTGGATCCCTTTGGGGTCGTAACATATTTATGGGGGCTCGTCAAAAACAATTAATAAATGTAGAAACCCTTTAACGTAGTCATATTTGTGCCCTTAGTTGCCTTCGGTTTGTTTTGTGGTAACTTTTGGTTGTGCCATTTTTGATTTGGGACATAAGTGGGCAATTTGTTATGACTTTGGTTGTAGTTAAAGTAGGTTGATGTTTTGAGTTATTTTGTGCAGGAAAAGGGTAAGAGGCTGTTTTGTGCGTGGGTTGTTTGTGCAGTTGCCTTTTGATTTAGTGGTAGGCTGCAGGATTCTAGGTGGAGATGGAGTTCCACCTAGATGAGTTTGTTGAGGCACCCACTTTGGAAGCCTTTAACAGGTGCACAAAAGACCAGTTGCTCAGTTTAGCTGAATTTTACAAGGTTGCGGTCACTAAGCAATCTAAGAAGGCTGTGATCAAAACTGAGTTAGTGTCAGCATTTGTGGAGCGTGGTATTTTCCCTGCTGCTGTGTTTGCCTAAAAGCTCACATTTACCCTCGTCTGGGGCAGCAGACGAGGCTGTCCGTTTGAAGGAGTTAGAAGTGGAGTTGGGAAGGCTGGCACTACGCGAGAAGGAGTTACATCTAGAGCAGCAAAGGCTGGAGAAAGAAACTGAAATTCGACTGCGTGAACTGGAGCTTGGGTTTGGGTCACGTGAGTTTAGAGCTAGTACGGAGTTTGATGTAAGTAAAAACATACGGTTGGTTCCTCCTTTTAATGAGAAGGATGTTGATAAAATATTTTACAGTTTTTTGAAAGAATAGCTGTTACGTTGAAATGGCCAAAAGAGGTGTGGACCTTATTGTTGCAGCACTTAGTGGGAAAGGCACAGGAAGCCTACGCAGCTCTTTCCGCTGAGGATAGTTTAGATTTTAATAAAGTAAAATCTGCTATTCTACGAGCGTATGAATTGGTGCCTGAAGCATACCGACAGAAGTTTCGGAAAATGAGGAAAAATTACAATCAGACTTACGTGGATTTTGTTCGGGAAAAAGAAATTTTGTTTGACAGGTGGTGCTATTCTCAGAATGTAGATGACATGGAAAAGCTAAAACAGTTAATTTTGATGGAAGATTTTGAAAAATTGTCTTCCCGAAAGAGTTGCTACATATCTGAATGAGAATAAAGTTTCAGACGTGCGTCAGGCCGCCGTGCTGGTGGATGAGTACGTTTTAACTCACAAGGCGGTGTTTGAGCGTCCTTTTAACTTGGGGAAAATGGACCGAAACAGCGGTAATGGCAGAGAAACAGTTAAAAATGTGGCACACTCATACAGAATCTGTCAGTCCTGTGTCCAATGGTGACATTAAAACGGATGACGGAGGTAAGGAGGTAACGTGCTTTTATTGTAAGAAGAAAGGACATATCGCTTCTGGTTGTCCAGTGTTAAAGAAAAAGAACTCAAAACCTGTTGCCTTGGTTAAAACTGTTAGCCAGTCACAGCTACCAATAAAAACCCTGTGAGTACGATGATTTTAGTCCTTTCGTTATGGACGGGTTTGTGTCTGTTTCCGCTGAGGATGAAAAGGTCCCAGTTAAAATATTGCGGGATACTGCAGCCTCACAGTCCTTTGTGCTCGAGGGCGTATTGCCGCTGTCTGGAGACACTGCTGTTGGATCCAATGTCCCTGTTCGTAGTTTTAACATGCAGGACATCGGGGTCCCCCTGCACAAGATTGTGATCCAATCAGATTTGTGGTCCGGGGACGCAGTTGTGGGAGTGCGCCCTGGCTTTCCAATAGCGGGAGTTTCAATGATTATGGGAAACGATCTAGCAGGTGGAAAGTGTTGGTGACACCTGAAGTGACGCCTGTCCCTGTTGTAAGCTCTAGTCTTGATGAGCTCGCCGAAAAGTATCCCGGTGTTTTTACATCGTGTGCTGTTACACGTGCAGCAGCTAAGCGAGAAAATGGAACAAGATAAGAGGTCGATTTAAGTGACAGTTTTCTGGGTGATTTTAAAATAATGAATGATAACAGTGCTGTTAAAAGTGATGTAAATGGTGAGATTGATTTACCTGATTTGAACACGGTGCCGTTGTCCAAACAACAGTTGAGGGCGGATCAGGAGTCCGACGTATCATTGGCCCGTTTGTTTGATGACGCTGTAACTGGTGACGGTGTTAACCTCAATGTCCACTGGTTATTTTGTAGAGCACGGCTTGTTAATGCGCAAATGGACACCTTTGAATATGTCTCCTATCGAAGAGTGGGAGTGTTGTTAAACAAAATTGTTATTCCTACTCCATATCGTCCAGAAATACTGAAAATGGCTCATGATAATCCACTGTCCGGACATCTCGGTGTGAAGAAGACGTATGACCGCATTCTGCGTCATTTTTTTTTGGCCAGGCTTAAAAGGCGATGTTAAGCGCTACTGTAAAACATGTCACTGGTGCCAGGGTGTCCGGAAAAACCAAACCAAGTCATCCCTCCAGCTCCATTATATCCTATCCCAGCTGTTGGTGAACCGTTTGAACGGATATTGGTTGACTGTGTGGGGCCTCTCCCTTGTACCAGGGCAGGAAACAAGTTTTAATAACTGTCATGTGTGCAGCGACCCGCTTTCCAGAAGTTTTCCCCCGTGCGTAAAATCACTACTTCCGTGGTTGTGAAAGCACTCACCAAGTTTTTTTCGCTTTTTTGGCTTACCTCGAGTTGTTCAGACTGATCAAGGGTCCAATTTTATGTCTAAAATCTTTGCACAGGTCCTTCACCAGCTGAACATAAAGCATGTCACTCCAGCGCGTACCACCCTGAGAGTCAAGGCCGCGCTCGAAGCGTTTCCACCAGACTTTAAAAACTATGCTTCGCACTTACTGCCTGGAGTTCGAAAAAGACTGGGATGAGGGGGTTCACTTGCAAATGTTTGCTATTCGGGAAGTGGTTTCAGGAGTCTCTGGGGTTTAGTCCGTCTGAGTTAGTTTTTGCGCACACGGTACGTGGCCCGTTAAAATTACTGAAAGACGAGTGGTTATCTGAGAAGTCCGAGGAAAACCTTTTGGATTATGTCAGTAAATTTAGACTTAAACTGCGTCGTGCATGTGAAATTGCAAAAGAAAATCTTTTAAAGCGGCACAAGCTAAAATGAAGTCCTTGTTTGACAAGAATGCGAAGGTAAGAGCGTTTGAGCCTGGTGAAAAAGTTTTAGTTTTGTACCGATACCAGGGTCAAGCTTGCAAGCGCGCTACAGTGGGCCTTACGTGATTGAAAAGAAAGTGGTGACAGGGATTATCTGGTCGCCACACCTGACAGGCGGCGTAGGTCCCGCTTATGCCACATTAACATGTTAAAACCTTACGTTGAGCGCGCGCCTTCCTCATCAATACATGTCCCTGTTAAATCTATTTGTCAGGCCGACGCTAAAGTCTCCCAGCCGCGCGTAAGTCTGGCGGCTCATGCCCGAGAGGAGCTGTCCAGTGCTGAACCGGAGGTGGACGCGTTCTCCGCGGCTTTGACACAGGGTAAATTTTCTAATTCTGTGGCGTTGGATAACCTGCCTCTTTTGTTGTCCCATCTAGATGTTTCCAGCGTACTGATGTTGTGGAGTTGATCCAGTCTCATAGGTCACTGTTTGCGATATTCCCAGTCAGACGCATGTGCTCAGCCATGATATTGATGTGGGTGATTCACGTCCTATAAAACAACAACCCTTACAGAGTAAACCCGAGAGAAGCGGAGCCGTTTGAAGAAACAGGTAGAGTACATGGTGGAAACACGGCATTGCTGTGGCCAGCAGTAGTGCGTGGAGTTCGCCATGTCTTTTGACCATAAAGGCCAATGGGGAGGACCGTTTTTTGTACTGATTTCAGGAAAATAATGGGGTAACTAAACCTGATTGTTATCCTCTTCCCAGGATGGAGGACTGTGTGGATCATCATGTCGGTGCAGCGAGGTTTGTCACCAAGCTGGATCTCCTGAAGGGGGTACTGGCAGGTGCCTTTAACTGAGCGCGCCAGAGAAATATCCGCATTTGTTACACCCGACAACTTCCTTGAGTATACGGTCATGGCTTTTGGCATGTGCAATGCTCCTGCAACGTTTCAAACGGCTTATGAACATCGTTCTGTCTGGTTTACCCTTTTGTGAGGCTTATCTTGACGATTTGGTGATTTGTTCCTCTACGTGGGCTGAACACATTAGTCACGTGAACACTGTTTTTATGCGTCTGAGTGAGGCTAAATTAACTGTAAATCTTTCAAAATGTGAATTTGGCCAAGCAACGGTGACCTATCTGGGAAAACGGGTGGGAGGAGGAGGTCAAGTGCGCCCAGTTCAAGCAAAAGTTGAAGCAATTTTGTTTGCCCCTGCTCCCACTAATCGTACTGAGCTGCGTCGCTATTTGGCAATGGTGGGCTATTATAGGGGGATTTTGTAAGAACTTTTCCTCGGTAGCTGCTCCATTGACTGATCTTCTTAGTCCAAAGTAGAGTTTGTTTTGGTCTAACGCTTCCCAAGCTGCGTTTGACCAAACAAAGTCCTTGCTAGTGAACGCCCCAGTTCTAGCCGCGCCACGTTTTTGATGCGCCGTTTAAAACTCGCGGTAGATGCGTGTGACGCAGGGGTTGGAGCTGTTCTGTTACAAGATGGTCCTGATGGAGTCGAGCATCCTGTGTCGTACTTTCTCGAAGAAACTTGATAAACACCCAGCGGTGGTACTCCACCATCGAGAAAGAGGCGCTAGCATTAGTCCTGGCACTGGAGCACTTTGAAGTGTATGTGGGTGGCTCCAGTGTCCCAGTGCTGGTTTATACGGACCATAACCCATTAGTTTTCCTTGACCGTATGCGCAATAAAAATCGGCGTTTAATGCATTGGTCCATCGACTCCAACCATTTAACCTTACAATTAAACAC